>QRFJ01000860.1:142524-195368 GCA_006176705.1 Cocos nucifera
GTAAGTCATTGACAAGAAGGTAGACTTCCTAATGACTACTCAGTAGGTCACGCTCAGTGCCCTCGTTCTCTAATGAGTACCTGTACTCTCGCTCTAATGTCTCCACACTATAGACTCAAGACTTGTCTACTAAGAGAAGCGATTGTACACCAATCTTTCGGATCAATCACCATCCTCATGATGATCCTACGATTGGGAGCATTTTATGAGTTAATAATGATTATTCATGTCTTAAATTTTTAACTCTTGAAAATATGAATTATCATTATCATTAACTCAAAGGATGTATCACAGACACTAAATACACATATATGATAGAAAATAATCCATTTTATTGATTATAGTCAAAATTATAATTTTGCCCTTAGAAGTGTATTACAAGTGTCAGCCAATTCTGACCTCTAGGGCACATATATCCATCTCGAGTAGTCATTAGGGAGTCTACCTTCTCGTCAATGACTGACTCGATGCTGCAGTAGTGTGTCTGATTCTTTGACCTGAGATGCATCAGCAGTTCACCTTGAGGATGTTATAGTTTGACTACACCATTACTCGATCTCCTAGCCATTCGAAATCCTGAGGTGTATGTTGGCTATAGCATGTTCATTGTAGGAACTGGATAGCATCAAGATGGAATCTATCTACCTCGGTGGTAGAGGAGCAGTCCTATGATGATCATGAGAATCAAGTCCAGAAGTCTATGGCCATGGCAGAGTGAAATAATAGAAAGAGTTTCTATTTAGTTTTTCACATCGGACTTGAATCGAATGATTACATCATATGACAGAGACTAGGGTTTGATCAGCTCACCTTAACCCTAATCTGATCGAGACTCAAGATAGAAGAACTTAATCACATAGGTAGCTGCACCAAAGAGATTCGCATTCAGCTCTGATGGATTGCCACTATTATACTAGGTGTCACTAGTGGATTTTGGGAGCAGTTAGAATGATTTAGATGATCGATCATTTTAGCTATTCGAATCAGAAGAGTTCTGATCCATCGAAAAAAGTTTCGATGATGTCCATGATAGAGATCATGACATATCCCATTATCATAAAGAACTGAACCTAATTGGGTCACACAAACAAGGGTTTGAATCTGGTGATCATCAATTGAACTGATCACAGTCAGTATCTAAATGAGATTCAATTAGGTTAAGAAAATCTGCTACCTCGATTGAACCTAACGTTCTTCTTTTACTATCATAAATAGTTATCCTGACTGAGCCAAAGAAGTTTGTGCTTGATTAGAGGCCTTCACTTTGTCTGATTGGAGCTTGTCCAAGTCAGAAAAGATTGTCTTATTTTATAAGACATTACTTGCCACTTTTGGTCACCTGCCATTTCTCGTCCTTTGACTTAGGTCAAAAGTTGACCTTTGACTGGTCAAACATTGACCATTGATACTTCGACTTCTATCCACATGTCATACACCTATTGGAGAGCTGGTGGGGGTCTGTCCTCCTGTCAGAACCTAGCAAGGAGGGGGGCGCACGCCACCCTTGGCGTGTGCCCAAGTTGGAGGCGCCCAGGAGTCCTTGTTGGACAGGAACTCCATCTCCTTTTTGGATTTCGATTAGAGTTCTCCTAAGAACCAACTTTGACTAATCTTAGGCACCCTCTAAGAAAGAATCCAGGGGACTCTATTCCCACCAATCAGATTTAGATCTGATTTTATAAAGAGTTGTGATTGGTTGGGAAGAAGAGGAGTTGGATCACGCTTAGTCTATAAATAAGATCCTGCACCCAACTCAAATAGCAATTAATTGAAATTCCATGCCCCAGGCTGCCTCTCCCCTCTTCTCCATGCCAAAACCCAACCTCTCCCTCTCCTCTCCACGTCCAAAATTTATGGACTTGGTTGGTGCAATCAGAGAGAGAAAGGCGACTGAAAGCTAGAAGGCTGCGCTGCTGCAAAGGACAACTGCTGATCTTCAAAAGGAGTTTTGAAGATCCTCAGATCAGATCCAGATCTGATTTTGGAGATTGTGATAGAGAAGAAGAGGATCTCTAGATCCAGCTCGAGTGTGATACTGGTAGAGGCCAGGCACTTTGCGTGGCTTGATCCAGAACCTTTGCTGCTCACAAGATCATCATCAGGGTAATAGGATTACCCACTTCAAGTAAATTAAATTGATTTAATTTATCTAATTTTATTTAATTATTAAAATAATAAGAATCAAATCTAAAATCCTAGATCTTAATCTAGATAAGAAAAAACTTTGAAATATATCTCTTGATCTGATCGATCTAAACGAACCTGGTCCACAAAATCAGGATTTTACTTCGTATCATACTGGTTAATCCAGAGCACAAGGTTGCTTTCGGATTTAAATAGCATCTTTAGTATGTTCTATTTTTACAGCATATTAATATTCTTAATCTAGAAAATGAAATTGATATTGTGTACGAAACGTGCTACACATGAAGATGTTGCATCATATCTAAAGAGTCTAGAAAAAAATAAATAATTCTACGTATATTGCTGGTGATCATTAAATTAGAACAGATTTATGCATGGGCCATTAGTTCTCAAAGTACAGTAGAATAGGTTACCTGGTATCACTCTCGATGACACTAGAAACAAGCTTACTTTATAGTAAAGTCTTCTTTAGAATTGAATATGTGACCTTAAATATATAATTATTAAACTGATTAGCTGTATGTGATAACTATTTTCAGTTGTGACCACTGGTACAGCCGACTGACACGCCTCATCCTATCAAGATGCCGGTATGCCGAGAGTCCTAAGAGTCAGAACTACACATCCACAATGTTCAAACGTACTCCGATATGATATTTCGATGCGCGAGTCGGCTTATACAGAAGACAATCTTATCTTTAATACAGTCGCAACACTACTCACGAGGAGTGGATTGAGCTTGGTAAGCATATGTCCTCAATACTAGACATTTGCTGAGAGTAGCACTACTCCGCTTCATAACGTGGCAGAATTTCGTATAGACGCGAACTCATAGTCATATTATTGTCTCGGATCTTTATATAAGATTTGGCTCAGTAATATCCTATGTATGGTCAGATTATTTAAATCTAATTTCTTTAAATTATCTATTAAAGATAAACTATAGATCTGAAACATATGCATGATTCAATACATGAGATGTTCATGCAAAATAACTGATAGAATCTTAATTGTATATGAAATTATGCATTATAGATCTAAAACTATTTGAGTATTGCGTGTTGCCTGCTTAAGTGCTTCCTCTTGATCCTCTCCTCCTCGTGAATCTCGAGTCGACTCGAGCCTCCGCTCGAGACTATGCCATTTGAAACTTCTACGTGCCAATTTTGTTTCAGCTTGAGCTGAATAACGAGCTGAATAAGGAGTTAACTCAAGGGTTTTTTATGCTGAAAAATTATAACTTGCCCAAATATTTTTCTCTTCAATTTTAGTTTTAAGATGTCTCTTTCAAGCCTTGCTTTAGGTATTATTCATGCTTCAAAAGCCTTCAATATTTCCTTAATGATCCTTAAACACACTTTTTAGAGATTTTTCATTTGATACTCTACAATTCATTTTGAAACATGATCTCAACCAATTCATTAGTCCACATAATATACTTAAATATTTTGTTCATTATCAAAATCAATCCTTGAAGTTAACAATGATAGAATAATTAATCTATTTATTAATTTTAAGTTAAAATTATGAAAATGCTCCTATAAAATATTTTATAAGTGTTGATCAATCTGGCTTTTAGGACATATATCTAATAGCAATCACAAGATGTGATAGTTCCTTGGGAACCGATTCCTATGAAGTAAGACCAGCCTGCAAATATTTGTTATAGTTTAGATTTTCCTTAGTATTGATATTGGTGGTGCACACGTGCACCTGTACAAACCTACTAGTTACGTGCACATTGTTTTCCTCCTAGCGAACATTGTTTTCCTCTTAGCAAAGGTTCCAATAACCAACATCAGATTTTTAAATAATCATTTGATGCATATTGTAATATTCATAGTTTAATAATTATTTTTTCTGAAAAATAAATTATTTTCTCTTTGGTAAAAAAATGAATATATTTTATTTTAATTTTAGATATTTTTGAAGCTTTATTATTAAAATAATTTTAAAAATGTTAACAATTTTTATGTATTTCTATATTGATATATAATTTTTCTTACAAGCTCTCTGAAAATAGATAATCTATGATTATTTTCAATAAAATATTTGATGCAAAAAATATTAATATTTTTTATTATATTTTTTAAAATATTTTTTTATTTTGTATATTTTTGTGTAAATCTTGTCAAATCAATCTGCTAAACATTTGACCAGGTCAATTTTTGTATGAGTTTAATAACCATATCTTAGATCCTTAGTTAGTTGTATATTGTATGCAATCTGCATAGTGAATTCTATTCACATCTTGTATGATTATACAATTAATGTTAGTTTTCATCATTGAATTCTACTAAAAATTTAATTTATATTACAATAATATCTAACTTATATTTGTATTAGGATAAAAAAAATATGAATATAACTAATATCCGACTTGAATATTTATTCGTTCGAAGCAAATATGGATGTGCTTAGAATCCGATTCATATCCGTATTTGATTATAACAAGTATAGATACTAATTTTGGTATCTATTTAATATCCATATCTATTTGTATTTATTAAAACATATGGCTGTAAAAATGGATATACCATTAACCGATCCATATGCAATTCATTTCCAACCCTAAACCTGACCCGAACTAAATTGGCTTGCACATATCTTGTTTAATGGGTTAGATTGTAAAGGAAGCTCAAATGCAAAACAGATCTACAGGCTCCAACTGACCATCCAAAAGTAGATTAACCAAATGCAGTCAGGTCAATTATTTGACAGGTTAAGATCAATAAGACCTATTAGAACCTGCTTAAATGTCAGGTTGGGCCAATCCAAACTCAGTCAACCTCTAACTGGTCTATTGACTCAATCAATAGAAAGTTGGAGATCCAGTTTGGAACGCATAAGCTACACAATGAGTGCTCTCGCTCTCTCAAATATCCCTAGCCTCCAAGTCCTAGGAAGGTGGAATTCAATCCCACTTCACGTGATTCAACTCGCAAGAATTTCTCAGACCATGGAAACTTCAGCTGTTATGCTTGAACAATTATTCTTTGCTAAATCCATGAGTAATATTAGGTTATAAACCATGAGAACTCGGCTGGTAGGTTTGCCGAGCTCAAATTTGGTTTCTTAGAAATTAGGTTATGTGCGTGTTTGCTCTTGACTGGACCCAACCTAGCTGAGTTCCACCTTTAGTGTTGAACCAACCTACTTCTACCTCCGTCTATGCTAGGAATCAGGTTCAACAAAGTCCAAAATAGTAGGAAATTACATCCTATTGTGGATTGCACAGGCGTTCGCCACTTTAGATGGGGCAAGGATTCAGGGTCCAAAGAGCATGGGTCTTTGCTTTGATCGTGGTATATCCTCAGACCCTTGTTTTCGCACTACTTTTGGAGGGCCAAAAGTGCTGCTTAGAGAGTTAGGAGCTCTTTTGGATAATTCTCAAATATTTGGTGAAAATTTTGAAATAACTCATCCAAAACATAAAAATAGCCTTTTGGGCTACTTTTGGGCAAAAGTTTCACCTGAGATGCTCCAGAGAGTTATTTTACAAGAAATTAAACATGGGACTGCGGTGTGGAGGGGAGTGCGTGTTGACCAAAGTAAACATGGGACTGCGGTGATTGGATCTCATGGAACGAGAAAATAGAGAGGGTGTTTTGGATTGCAACGGACGATAATTTTATGAGAGATAGAGCTGAACTTTTGAATTATCATGGATCCCGGCAACATAGATTGTGGGCGAAGATGATGATATTTTTCTTTTTTTAAAAATATCATCTTGTAGAACTGAAAAAAAGAAATAGTCGTTGAAACGAAAATGACCAAAACCGTTGAAATAATAGAGTTAAAATGGCAAAAAAAAAAAAATCATATATAAAATTACCGAGATACCCCATCAATTTAGGGCCAGATTTACCTAGTATGCATCAAGTTAAAAAAAAAATTAAAATAGCTCTTAACATTAATTAAATGGTTCAATATGATCCCGAACCCAGTGTAGCATCTAACATCATTTCAATATTATCATAAAAAAGTTAATTTTTTCCTCATTGGAATGACTTATTTATCGAATTGCCTTCTCTTCTCCTCCTCCCTCACTCACCATCTCCTCTTCCAACAGCTCCCCCTTCATCCTTCCTCTCTAGCTTGATCCCAATAGAATCCCATCCACTCCTACCATCTCTTGGGTGCATACACCAAGACTATTAAAAATCGGCAATATGATTTAAATTTGATTTGGATCGAAGAAGCCCCATTGATTGATTCTACTTCCGATTATATTGACTCTACTTCAGTTATTTGATTTTAGTCAATTAGTTATTTAGATATATTTAGTTTTAGATCTATAAAATCATACTCGGATTTATATTGGATTAAGAGTCTTATTTGGAAAGAAACCATCATAAAGAAACAAGCTTGGACCACGTCATCTTTAGAGCCATCACTCTCTAAATGTATAGGAAGAAAATACACATGCCAGCATGTACCGTATCCAAGGATCCTTATGTCAAGTTGTGCCAAGCATTAAGTGCCCACATGAAATTTCTTTTCTTTTCGAGGATTCGTTAAGAGGTTTTGATTTCTTACTTATTTTGTTGAAGGGCTGATTTCTTTCCCATGGTTTCATAAAAAGATATATATGATATATTACTCTATTTGGAAATCAGGCATAATGTTTTACCTTTTTATTGGGAGTGATAATTTCTTCTTTGTAAAGGATAGGAGATTCCTAAAGAAATAGGATCCCTAGGATACTATATAAATCCTTATATCTTTTGTGAATGAGACAATGAATGAATGAATGATTTTACAAATCCCATAAATACTTGTGTCAATCGCTCCGAGAGGGAGAGGGTGTGAGACCTAAAATCATCTCGCGAGGAGAGGGTGTGAGGCCCATTTTTCTTTCTATCTGTTCGCACGAAATCTGACCATCACCGGAGTCGAAGCTGGATTTGGAGAGGACGGGGTCGCCATCGGAACCTACAAAATAAGTCTCGTCTGGAGTCTGGGATGGTGGCTCCGGCAAGACCCTCCGACGATCAAGTCAGCTCTTTCAGCCAATAGAAATGGAATACGTAGAGAAATTCTAGCAGAGTTTTGAGGAAGAGATGGAGAGCTTCCGAAGGAAAGCATATCCAGAGGATCTCTTATATGGATGGAGCCTATAACAAACTGATAGCGACAGCCGTAACCATCCGATAGTGGATCGTTCAGGGTCATGTGGAGTTTGTTATGGGGGATAGTGTTTGTTGTCGCAATGTGCGAGCCCATCGGGGTCCAACGGTCGAAGCTCGGATGGAAGAGATTGATGGTTCTTTTGGCTATATCGAGGATGAGTGCCGAGGTCCTCTAGGGCTGCGGGATGGAGTTCAAAGGGAGTTTAGCTGTTTGGAGGAGTCCGTCTGAAGAAAAAATCTGGGAGAAGTTCGACTGTTGGAAGAGTCTGGCTGAAGAAAAAGTTCGGTAGGAGTTCAATTGTTGGAGGAGTCCAGTTGGGAGATGTTCGGAAGGAGTCCGACTGTTGGAGGAGTCTAGCCGAAGGAGAGGTTCGGAAGGAGTTTGATTGTTGGAGGAGTCTGACCGAAGGAGAGGTTCGAAAGGAGTCCGACTGTTGGAGGAGTCTGGTCGAAGGAGAGGTTTAACCATGAAGGTTGCTGCCGGATGGGATCCTTCTAAGATCAAGCATCCAGCCAAACTTCGATAGGAGTGGGTTTATCCCCAACACTAGTCCTCCTACTCCCGAGTTTGAAGTTCAAGGGAAGGGATAACCGAGTGTGACTGTCGAAGTCCCTTTCCATTTTCTACGCTTGCTAGGGTGAGGCATTTCTTGGTGCTTCTATGCTGGCATTGAAGCTTCAAAAATTTAAGGTGACCCAAAGAGATGCCTTTGGAGCTCCGCACCAAAACTCTACTCGGGGTACAGCATCATTATGGGCCTGTCCACCGTCAGTCTCTACCATGATAGAGGGAGCACGCATCGGCCATAGGCCGGTTGAAGGGGTTTCGCAATCATAACTGCTTAGAATCCTCAGGACTATTTAACCCATTTTCTTCTCTCGAGTCGTTACCTCTCCCGAAATCTTCTTCCTCTTCTTCTTCTTCTTCTGATTTTCTTCTCTCTATCATGCGAGAGCTCAAGCTTTCCCTTTCACTTTCTTTGATCCCAGGTATTCTCCCGTCTATCTTCTGTGGCTTTCATCATCTCCCTGCCTCTTCCAATCGACTTAGGTCAGCTTTGCTATCCTTTTTTGAGTTATTTCTGCATTCTCTGCTTTCTGTTCCTTAGGTCTCTTTGTAGAAGTTTTTTGCACTTCATTTTCTTGGCTTTTCGAATATTTTTTATGATTTTGCTTTGATTCGGATATCCACCAAAGAATCCTGGTCGACCTGCTCGGAGAGTTTGGCTCCTCTAGCCTTAGCGAACCTATCTCCTAGAGAGGCTAAACTTTCCGAGTTGCCCCCTCCTTCCTTCACACCGACAGTTATTGCTTGCCAACTTCGGCCCGACGATCTTTTGTTAGCTAGGATTTGCTTTGGTATTCCCTCTGAATACGAGCTCGAACTTTTCGGACCCAACGATAGGGCTAGCTCTCTGCCTCTCGATCGAACCTGCCTATATTTAGAGGCTCTTCGGGCTGGGCTTAGGTTACCCTTACCCCCTTTCGTGGCCAACCTATTTAGATTTCTCAACATCTTTCTTACTGCTATGGCGTTGAACTCCTTTAGGTTCATCATAGGATTTCTTTCCTTATGTACCATGGTAGGCGTCCGACCTACCATTTTCTTATTTCGGATCTTCTTTACCTTCAAACACCATCCAACTACTAAGGATTGGTGGTATGTGTCCTTCCAATTCGGCAGGAAGAAATTACTTAAGGGCACCTCCTCTTCCATCCATGGCTGGAAGGAGAAATTCTTCTTCGTCTCAAATCCATTCTTGAGGTTAGGACTTCCTCCATGGTGGGAGATAAGGAACTCAGTTCGTCGAGCTCTAGGACTGGAAAGTGAGGATCGAAGTTCGGTCGATATATTGAAGGGCTTTAACGTTTCGTCAATTTTCAACCTTTTGGATGAGCAGATCCTATTTAACCTCGACCTCAGTCTCCTAAATTCGGCAGGTAGTCTTTTTTTTTTTTTTTGATTGGTTATGGGGTGTTCTTTGTCCAGACCTCGGCTTTTCTTTGACCTTTCCTAACTTTAATTTTTATCCTTTACAGAGATGACTCCTGAAGAGTGAGACCGTCTGACCAAGGAACTTAAATCCCTCAAGAAAAAAGATGGCCCCATCGGGGATCTTCCTAAGAAGGCCAGCATTGGTGAGTCCAGCCATGCCATGCCGATCTAGGCCATGCCCACCCTTGAGCCTGCTACCACTGTATCGAGCTCGACCCCGTTCGAAGAGGTTGCTCCATCTGCTCTCCTCCAGTTGGAGGAAGCTACGAAAAATATGAAGAAGAGGGTTATCGATAAGAAGATCGAAAGGAGGGTCGGGAGCTCCGAAAGTGGGGGTCCCGATCAAGAACAAGCTTCTCTGGATGATCGAAAGGTTGTCCAATCACTCATGAAGGGGAGTATTTTTCCCCACATTATGGCGAAGATGCTATAGAGGGGCGACATCGAGAGATTCGATGAGTCCTTCACCACCTACCTTGAGGTAGTTTGCTCTCTCACAGTCTTGGTCTGGGGTCTTTTTCATTTTTGAAGTCAGGGCTCCCTAATTTTAACTTGGTTTTCTATCATAGCTTGGGCATTATCTCTTGGTCCACTCTGAGGTGGCAGGTCAGAGATGGGTCGAAGCCTCGAAGGTCCTCGAAGAAGCTCGTGCGGAGGTCAAGAAGTCCCGGGCTGAAGTTGAGAGAATGAGGGTGGCTTCAAAAATCCAATCCATCGAGGTCGAGCGCCTTCGAGAAGAGTTAAGGGTAGAGCATGAGTAGACGATGAACTTGAGGATTGCCTTGGCCTAGGTGGAGGAGGAAAAGAGGAAGGCGCAAGAAGAGGTCGGCATAATGGTGGAGCGAGTGGTCGAAAGCTTTAAGTCCTCTAAGGATATGGAGGACATTAAAATAGCTTTTACTCAAGAGACCTTCATTGAGGGGTTCCAGATCTGCTTGGGGAGGGTCGCTGAGAAATTTTTCAAGATAGATTTGGACCTTTTAACGAAAGAGTCCGACGATAGAGCCGATCCTTCATCCCTTGGGGTCGGAGTTGTCCTAGTTGACGTCCCTTCTTATTCAGCCATGGGAGCTATCCTGGAAGCTCCTGAACCCATCGTTGCAGTGCCCAAGCCTGACCATGGATCGGATGCGAATGAAGATGCTCCGACCTCTTCTATGGTCGACCTGCCCGAGGTCTAGATTCTCGAAGATCGTGTAGCTTTCTATTTTTTTTTATGCTGATGTATTTAAAATATCCAAGTAAATAAAAGATAAATCTTTTTCTAGCCTTACACTTTGTGTTGTCGTTTGCATGGTTCAAAATGCTCTTGATGACCTAGGTCATGATTCCCCTCTTCTAGTTGATGCTGATTCTTTACCCCGTGGGATTCCGATTAAATCATTGATTAGGAGCTTGAAGAAGGAGATTCATCGCTTGAAGAAGAAATTAAGAAAAATCGAGGATGATCTCCAAGAATCGAGAAAGAATGCTTCGAAGGTGACTGTCGAAGTTACCTACCTTAGGAACTTGCATAGGAAGGACTCTACCAGTTTCAGCATTCAGAAAGGTAGCTTCGAGAAAGAAATGGCCGAAATGAGAAGAAGCGCCAGCAATAAGTCTTGGAAGTTAACGACAAAGATCAGCTCCCTTGAGATTGACCTTACGGTGGTGAAGAAAAAATTCAACTGCTGGAGGAAACTTCATCATGATCTACCGATAGGGCCCAGTACAATTGGGATTGGTCCAAGTGGTTCTCTAAACTTCAAAAGCAGCTCTATGATGCTGAAGCCTGGCATAATGAGTATAAGCTAACTTGATCGAAGAAGATGACCAGGCTCGAGCATGAGCTCTGGGTAGCTAACAGAGAGATGAGCCATCTCCAGCAACAACTGACTGATGGTCGACGAGCTATCTCTAGTGGAGAGTCGGAGGAGATTGCCTCCTTGAAGAAGACCATCGACGAGCTTTTAGAGGCTGTCGGGATGAAGAAAGCCAAAGTTCAGCGGTTGAAGCTCCAACTGATTTGTGAGCATCAAGCCATCCAGGATTCGAAGGCCGAGTCTGAGGTCCTAAGGGCGCAGCGGTGGGAGCTCAAGGGCTAGTTCGGTCATATTAATAGAGTGTACATAGATAATTTGTATAAAAAAAAAAACTTGAGAAAAAAATCGTTAGGCTGAAGCAGGCCTTGGTGATGGCCGGTATTAACGACCGAAGCCTGAGGAGTTCGATCCATCTTAAGGCTTTGCCTATTTTTATATATTTTTTTCTATAATCGATCTTGCCGATCCCTACCGCATTGACTTCCTTATAATATGTAGTCGATTTGCCCAACCTCCATCCTACTTGTAATAAATTTAAACTTGTAATAAAATAATACCCTGTCCATCATTGCCTCATGTGAATGCAATGCTCGCCTTCGACCCTTCTCTCTTCTTTTTTTTTTTACTCTTGTTAGGATGAGGTTCTCTTCCTGTTCCTAACGAGGCCATAGGGGTGTATTAGGACCAGTGTCAGGGCCTCTCCTCATCCCATCTAAAGTGAACGAGGCCTTCGATTTTTCTCAAGTTAGGATGAGGTTCTCCTCTTATTCCTAATGGGTTGTAGGGGCACATTAGGATCGTTATCAGGGTCTCTCTCCTCATCTCTCTAAAATGATTGAGGCCTTTGATTTTGCTCATGTTAGGATGAGGTTCTCCTCCTATTCCTAATGGACTATAGGGGCACATTAGGACCGTTGTTAGGGCCTCTCCCATCATCTCATCTAAAATGAATGAGATCTTCGACTTTACTTCCATTAGGATGAGGTTCTCCTCCTGATCCTAACGGACTATAGGAGCACATTAGGACTGTTGTCAGGGCCTCTTCCCTCATCTCATCTAAAATGAACGAGGCCTTCGACTTTGCACACATTAGGATGAGGTTCTTCTCCTATTTCTAATAGATTGTAGGGACACATTAGGGCCATTGTTAGAGCCTCTCTCCTCATCTCGTCTAAAATGAACGAGACCTTCGACTTTGATCATGTTAGGATGAGGTTCTCCTCCTGTTTCTAACATGGCCATATTTATCATAAGATTAAGTTTGGGGGTAGTCCCCCTTTATTACCAATATATAATAAAGATTAGGGTGTTGAAGTAGGAGGATTTCATTGCAATCAAATCATCGATAATATATTCATAGATTTTTTAAATTTCATGGTCAAGGTAGGTCTGTCCCTCTGAGTTCCTTCAAGTTGTATGTCTCGGGTCAGATGATTTCTGTAACCTCGTAGGGTCCTTCCCAATTTGGGGCAAGCTTTTTCTGATTCTGAGGCTGAGAGATGATGGCTCATCGAAGCATTAAGTCTCCCACTCTGAACATTTTACCTCTGACTCTGAAGTTATAGTATCGAGCCACCTTTCGTCTGTAAGCTGCCATCTGAACTTAGGCTTTCTCTCTTTTTTCTTTCAGTAGGTCAAGGTTGGCTTTAAGATCTTATAGGTTATGCTGCTCATTGAAAGCCACTACCCATGCCGATAGAAGCTTAAGTTCAATCGGGATGACTGCCTCTGATCCAAAAGCTAAGGCGAACGGTGTTTCCCTAGTCATCAACCTTTGGATAGTATGGTATGCCCATAGAACATGATAAAGTTCATTCGCCCAGGCCCTCCTTGCTTTTTCAAGTCTTGTCTTGGTGCCTTACAGTAGGGTCTGGTTGGTCACTTCAGCTTTCCCATTTGCCTGTGGGTGAGCTACCGACGTAAAGTGATGGAAGATATTCAGACCTTCATAGAACTCGGTGAACCTCGCCCTGACAAATTATCGGCCATTATCTATTATGATAGTTTAGGGCAGTTCAAATCTACAGACGATTGACTTTCGAATGAAGTTCTGCACCTTGGCTTCGATAATCTTTGCCAGTGGTTCGGCCTCAATCCATTTAGTGAAATAGTCGATGGTGACTAGGAGAAACTTTCGTTGCCCAGATGCCATTGGGAAGGATTCAAGAATATCCATTTCTCACTGCACAAACGGCCAAGGAGCACTCAACGGGGCAAGCTCGGTGGTTGGTTGCCTTTGGATATTCGCATTTCTTTGGCAGCGGTCACATCCCTGATGTAATCAACACAATCATCATGCATAGTCGGCCAGTAATATCTTTATCGGAGCAGCTTATGAGACAAAGATCTGGCACCCAAATGGCTCCCATAAATTTTCTCGTACACTTCCCATAGTGTGAAGTTAGCCTCAGAGGATCGGAGGCACCTCAATAATGATAGGAAATATGATCTTTTATATAGCATATTCTCATAAAAAACAAACCGAGAGGCTTGGTTTCTCAACTTTTGAGCCTCTCTCGGGTCACGAGGAAGAACCCCATCTTTAAGATAAGCGGCAGCGGGTCAATCCAGTAGGGCTCTTGGCTAACCTGCAAGATGGGCTGCGGTTCCTCTGTGCATGGGCATTTCAATGTCTCATAATAAGCTTCTTTCGAAAGCTCGTTAGGAGCTAGGGTGGCTAGCTTGGAAAGAAGGTCGGTCTTAGCATTTTTTGCTCTCAGGATTTATCGAATGTTGAAGCTGCCGAAGGCTGGGGTCAAGCTCTTCACCTTCTCAAGATATTTTACCATGCTCCCTTTTCGAGCTTCATAACTATCGTTGACCTGCCCCACGACCAATTGGGAGTCACTGCAAACCTAAAGCCGATCAGTTCTCGATTCTTTAGCTATCTTGAGCCCAGCTATTAGGGCCTCATATTTTATTCTATTGTTTATCATCAAAAATTCAAAATGCAGCATGTAGTCCACGATGATTCCTTTCAAATTGATCAGGATCAGCCCAGTACCTACTCCGAAAGCATTGGAGGAGCCGTCGACACATAGGGCCCAAAAAACTTCAGAAAGGTCCGTTCTTTCTTTAGAGGAGCTCGGATACAACCATGGAATGTTGGTTTCATTCTGAAGCTCGACATCATTCGAGATGGTACATTCAACTATAAAGTCAGCCAGTGTCTGAGCCTTGATTGTTGGCCGAGGTTGATAGTTGATGTCGAACTCTGTTAATTCAATGGTCCATTTTGCTATTCTACTAGAAGCATCCATTTGATGAAGGATCACTCTAATCGGTTGGTCAGTGAGGAGCATTATAGCATGTCCCTGGAAGTAAGGTCGAAGTCTCCTTGCTGCAATCATAAGAGCATAAATTAATTTTTCCAACTTTGTATACATGGTTTGGATATTCCTTTGTATCTGGCTTATGTAGTAGACTGGTCGCTGCACTTTCACCTCTTCTTTAACCAGGACTATCGATAGTGCCATAGGGGAGACCGTGAGGTAGAGAAATAGCACCTCTCTAGATTCAGGTTTGGCTAGTAGGGGAGGCAAGCCGAGGTAGTTCTTGAGATCGTCAAACATCTTTTGGCATTCCTGAGTCCAGTTAAAATCTTTTGGTTTTTAAGGATTTGAAAGAAGGGCATGCAGCGTTCGGCCGACCTCGAGATAAAATAATTCAAAGATGCCACCTTTTCAATCAGGCACTGAACTTCTTTGATGAATTTTGGAGCGGTCATCTTTTGAATAGCTCGAGTCTTCTTCGGGTTGGCCTCAATCCCTCATCTCGAGATCATGAACCTCAAAAATTTTCCTGAGGCTACCCCAAAGGCACACTTGGTGGGGTTCCGCTTCATCTTGTATTTTCTAAGCGCATCGAAGGCCTCTTCAAGGTTGGCAACATGATTGATAGATATTCAACTTTTGATTAGCATGTCATCGATGTAAATCTCCATATTGCAGCCGATATGCTCCTTGAAGATTTTATTGAGCAAGCACTGATAAGTCGCATCTGCATTCTTAAGCCCAAAGGGCATTACCCTATAACAGTGAAGACTATGATTAGTAATAAAAGTAGTCTTTTTCTCATCCTTCGGTGCCATCCAAATTTGGTTGTAGCCTGAGAAGGCATCCATGAAGGTGAGAAGCTCGTAGCCTAAAGTCGCATCCACTAGTTGGTCGATTCTGGGCAAAGGACAGCTATCCTTTGGGCAGGTCTTGTTCAGCTTCTTAAAGTCGATGCACATCCTCCACATGCCATTGGCCTTCTTGACTAGGATCATGTTAGAGACCTAGGTCGGATCGCTGACTTCTCAAATAAATCCGGCATTGAGAAGCTTGTCGACTTCTTCTGCTATTGCCTTCTATCTTTCTAGTGCATGGCCCCGAACTCTTTCTTTCATTGGTTGATTCTTGGGATCAATGGCCAGCCAATGTTCCATAACCTCGGTGTCAATCCCAGGCATATCCATTGAAACCCAAGCGAAGATGTTGGCATTCCTCCATAAAAAGGCGATGAGTTGCTCTCGAACTTCATCTTCTAGATTGGAGCCAATCTGCACCGTATGCTCCACGTTTTCGTCATTCAGGGGGACGGTCACTAGATCTTCTATGGGCTTATCCTGTTCTTCGGTAAGGTCATCGCGGACATCAAGCCCATCAACTGGGCAGGGGTCAAGTCGAGTGCCATTTTGTAAGGTGATGGAGTAGCAATTCTAGGCTAATGCTTGATCACCTCTGATTTCACCTATTCCATTGTTTGTTGAAAATTTTATCTTCAGGTAATAGGTTGACACCACGGCTCGTAGTGCGTTCAGATCAGGTCGGCCGAGGATTGTATTATAAGCAGAGGAGGCTTTCACCACCAAAAAGTCAACCCATACCTTGGCCTGTTCTAGATATTGCTCTACAGTCATGGCTAGAGTTATCATTCCCTCCATTGGCACAATGTCGCCAGTGAAGCCGACCAACAGGGAGCTCATGGGTCCCAGGCAATTATCAAGTATGGACATTTTAAAAAAAGCATCATAATACAGAATATTAGTGGAACATTCATTATCTATCAAAATGCGACGTACATCATAATCAGCAATATTTAAAGAGATTACAACCACGTCGTTGTGCGGGAACTAGACTCCTCGAGCATCCTCGTTGGTGAAAGTGATGGGCTCCTCAATCCTCCACCTCTTCTCGGGCTTTGTGAATCCACTAGCCTCCCTAAGCTGAAGTCCCCTAGAGATGGTGTTAATGATGCTAATCGAGGGCCGATCTTCTTGCTGCTCCACACCCCTCGGTGGTTCTGACGATGGGGGTGCTCTCGATCGACATCATAGTAACCAGCAAAGCCTACCATGCCTGATGAGCTCCTCGATCTTGTCTTGGAGCTAAATGCACTCTTCTGTATCATGACCATGATTATGATGGTAGAGACAAAACTTGCTAGGATTGCGCTTGCTGGGATGAGTGCGCATCCTTTCTGATCTCGGTAGTTGCTTCCTGATCTTCATCAGTACTTAGATTTTTGGAGCATTGAGAAGGGCATAGTTGTGGAATCTTCTGAAGGGAGAGCTCCGTCGCACCCTTCTATCCAAACTTCTTCGCCTTTGGGCTCGGATAGGAGTTCGAGCCCGCTTACGCTCCAGAGGAGTTTGGGAGCATGGCCGAGCTCTACTCAATTTTTCTTCAGCCGCGGGCACATTCGGTTCGTCCATCCACCACTCCTGGTTGGCTTCATTATCCCTGGCCTTAAAGGCTTCCTCAGCTCGGGCATAACCTTTAGCCCGAGCCAGCATATTGACAAAGTCCCTAGGGTACTTCTTCTTCAGAGAGAACAACAAATCATTCTTCTAAAGGCCATCCTTGAGTGAGGCCATTGCAATAGATTGATCCAGGTTTTGGACCTCCAATGCAGCAACATTAAACTGGATGACATAAGCCCAGATAGATTTTTTCTTCTTCTGCCTGATATTCATCAAAAAATCCAAACCTCAACGAGGACATCGACTGCTAATAAAATGAGCCACAAACTGATGGCTCATTTGATCGAAGAAAAAGATGGTACCTAGCTTAAGGGCTGAATACCAGTTCCTGGTGGCTTCCTTGAGGATGGACAGAAAAGCCTGACACAAAATGGCATCGACGCATCGTGGAGCAGCATCATTATCTAAAAGACCTTCAGATGGTCGATTGGATCGGTGGTCCTATCGTAACTCTCCAACTGAGGGAGCTTGAAGTTCGACGGGATTGGTTCCTGCATAATCTTCTGAGAAAAAGGAGGGCCAGTGCAAATATCATTACTATGAGGGGAGGAAGCATGATAGAGTTCTTCAATTCATCGACTCATTTCCTGGAGCTTTTAATCCAAAAGATCTTCACGGTCGTTGATCTCTAGGATTTTTTGGTGGAATGGGGGCAAAGCTCCCACTGGGGTTGAGTCATGGTCTGAGCAAGGGCTCTGCATCCTTTGCTTTTCTTTTTTGGGGGTTGTCAGCTGACTGACCCAAGTCGACCAACCCTAGACCAGGTTCTCTAGCTCCCGAGAAATCTGCTCCAACTAAGATGGTGCTGGAGATGGCCAGCACTGCTTCAATGAGATCACGGACCTGCTGGACTAGTAGGTCAAACTGCACCATGTCCACCATCGTAGGTGGTGGGGCTTTAGATGTAGGAGACGAAATAGGGGTGGGAAGATCTAGATGAGATTTGGCCATGGAGGTGGTTGACCATCGGGTTGAAGCCTTTCTGAGGGGCATCCTCGAGAGGTCGAGAGGAAAAGTAGGACTTTGGCTAGGATGAAGGGGATCTCTACCACTTATTTCTTCAAGAATAAGGGAATCTCAATAACTTGAGGCCCTTCCTCTAGCATTAATTCTGTTGGAGAGAAATTTGACCATCATTGGAGTTGAAGCTAGATTTGGAGAGGACAGAATCACCATCGGGACCTACAAAATATGTCTCGTCTGGAGTCTGGGGTGGTGGCTCCGGCAAGATCCTCCAAACGATCAAGTCAGCTCTTTCGGTCAATAGAAATGAAATATGTAGAGAGATTCTAGCAGAATTTTGAGGAAGAGAAGGAGTGCTTCTAGGAGAAAACATATCTAGAGGATCTCTTATATAGATGGAGCCTATAACAAATTGATAACGATAGCTGTAACCATCCGGTAGTGGGCTATTCAGGGCCATGTAGAGTTTGTTATGGGGGATAGTGTCTTTTGTCGCAATGTGCGAGCCTATCGGGGTCCAATGGCTGAAGCTTGGATGGGAGAGATTGACGATTCTTTTGGCTATATCGAGGATGAGTGCTGAGCTCCTCTGGTATTGCTGGATAGAGTTTGAAAGGAGTTTAGCAATTTGGAGGAATCCATCTAAAGGAGAAATCTAGGATAAGTTCGACTGTTGGAGGAGTCTGGCTGAAGGAAAAGATTGATAGGAGTTTGACTGTTGGAGGAGTTCGACTAGAAGAGGTTCTAGAGGAGTCCAACTATTGAAGGAGTCTGGTCAAAGAAGAAGTTCGGAAGGAGTCCGACTATTAGAGGAGTCTCGAGGTTTAACCATAAAGGCTGCTGCCAGGTGGGATCTTTTCGAGATCAAGCATCCAGCCAAACTTCGATAGGAGCGGATTTATCCCCAACACTATCCTTTTAACCTTCATCTATTTGAGATTCAGCGTTCCTACAGCTCCAAATTGTCTTCACCGTCTACCTACATAAGCTTATTTCATCAAGAGAAGATCTATCTCCTCCAAGATTTTCATCTATCATACTGAGAGAGAAAGATTGATCCATTATTCTATAAATCAAACGTTAACAAGGATCTTCATTTCTTCTTAATGGATCTTTGATTTTCACTATTTTTAGATCCGACGTTGGTAAAGATCCAGTTCTTTATTAATAGATCTGCTTGGTTAAAAGATTAAAAGTCTTAATCATGGTAGTTTCTTAACTACCATGATCTGGATTCTTCTTATCTTTTTGGATTTTCTTGCAGATTTAATTTTTTGTTATCTTTCATTTCATTCATATTTCTTTTTGTATTTATTCATGAGCATGTTTAATTTCTGCTATCTATTTATTTACTTTATTATTGCTGGTTGTTTACTGATCTCTATAATGACATTCATCTGCATCATTTAGATTGAACTTGCTTTGATCACGTGTCAATCAATTACGCCTCCTAAGTAGAGTATATGCAACTATATTGTTTGTCCTAAGAATAATGTGCCACGATCAAATGTGATTTGTTGTTGACGAATGGAAGAAAGCTTGATCTTTTCTTCTCTTTTAGGTTGTCTTGTACCAATTTGATATCAAAGCTGGATTGGTTAGGACTTTAGTTTAAATTCTATAATTTAAATTCCTGTAAGTTAAATTTTTGCATTTTAAATTTTATAATTTATTTTTTAGTATTTTATTTATTTATTTATTTATTTTTCTTTCTTACTACATCTTATTCCTATATTTTGGACTTGCGTGACTACTAGATCACGTACCAAGTACCAACATCCTACTTTTCCATCTAGTACCAATATGGATCCTAATATAACAGCCATCATTAATGCCCTGATTGAGAAGTTTGTTGACATGAAAGATTTTATGAAAATCATGAATGAAAGAATAGCAGTACTAGAAGAAGCTAGGTAAAGATAACCTGAACCCGAGTCTCCCCAACTATCTATAGGATAGAGAAGAAGAAACCTAGACCTAGATCGATCTATAGCAGTATGCCCGCACCATAACTAGTTCGATGAGCATGTCCTTAGAAATGTGAAGATCAAAGCCTCAAGTTTTGATGGTTGTCTAGATTTGAGAGAGTATTTAGATTAAAAATTGGACATGTACCACTATTTTGGATGGTATGAAATATTCGAAGCAAGGAGAGTTAGATTTGCTAGGATGAAGTTGGTTAGGCATGCCCGACTTTATTGAAAAAGTGTTGAGTATCTTCTCAACCAGAGAAAATAAGATCCGATAGAAACTTAGGATGAAATGAAGAAGAAACTCAGAGAAAAGTACCTCTCCACCTTCTATTAACAAAAATTTTTAGATTAGTGGCAGAAACTTACTCAAGAAAATAGACCAGTCATAGAGTACATCATAAGTTTTGATGAGTACCTCATGAGATGCGGAGTAACCAAAGATAGGGTTGTTATCTTTTCTAGATTTAGAGCTAGATTACGAGAGGATATTCAGCATGAGCTCTTTTTGTGAGAGGTAACCACGTTAGAACAAGCTTATTAACTTTTCCTAAACTTTGAGAGATTTTTTAGGTATTCGACCATCCGTCATCTTGAACCTAACTGAGTAACCCCTTTTGAATTGAGACCCAATACTAATCAGGCTCCTAGTAATGAACCTCCACCTACAAATCCTATTATGAGAAAAGAAGATAAAGAAAAAAGAGTTATAGAAGAATTATTTAAGAAAAGTAGTTCTCGATCTCACTGCTTCAAATACCATGGTTATGGTCATTTTGCTGCATAATGCCCCAATCGATCTTTATTTATGGAAAAATTAGAAGAGAAAACTCTAAAAAATATTGAGAAAGTTTATGAAGTTGATCTAGACTTAGCCAAGTAGTATATGAGTACTGAGGACATCCTAGATTTTATTGCATCAGAGTCAGATCTTAGGCTTGGAATCATTAGATATGTTTTAGCATAGACTAATGTTGGTGCAAAATCTGATTGATGTCGGATTCGAGGTTGGAGTCGGAGAAGACGAGGCTACCATCGGTGACCTACAAAATAAGTCTCGTCCAGAGTCGGAGGTGGTGGCTTCGGCAAAACCCTTCAATGATCAAGTCAGTTCTTTCGACTAATAGAAATAGAGTGCTCAGAAAAGAAAGTGACAGAGTATCGAGAGGGAGAAGAGAGCCTAGAAAAATATATTTAGAGGATCTCTTTTATAGATGGAGCCTATAACAAACTGATGGTGATAGCCATAACTATCGAGTAGTGGGCCATTCAGGCCATGTAGAGTTTGTTGCGGGGAGTCGTATCCGTTATCGTGATATGCCAGTTCGTTGGGATTTAATAGTTAAAGTTCAGAGGAGGTAGGCACTGGCGGTGAAGAGCCTCAAGTTTTATCAATTCTTGAGGAGTTTGGACTCCTTCAAGATCGTTTGTGTGTAAGTTGGTTCATACTATGTAGAGAGCCAGATTCATGGAGAAGAGGAGATCCTTCTGGATGACTGTAAGAAGTTCGGTCAGAAGGGGTTTAGAAGTTCCATGATTGAAAAAATCATGTAGGAAGTCTGTTGGGGAAGCCTGAAAGTAGATCTGCTGGAAGAATCTGGATGTTGATCTGCTGGAGGAGTCTGGATGTAGATCTGATTGAAGGAGGAGTTCGAAAAAGTTCGACTGGCAGAGAAGTCCAGCTGAAGGAGAAGTTCGGAAGGAGTTCAACTGGCGAAGAGGTCCTGCTGAAGGAGAAGTTCGAAAGGAGTTCGACTGGCAGAGAAGTCCGACTGAAGGAATTCGGTTGATAGAGAAGTTGCGATTGAAGCTTTTCTATGATTACAAGCTACACTTGGCTCAACATCAGGCCGAACTTCGATGGAAGTGGGATTTACCTCCAATAATAGTCTCCTTCCTCCCGAGTTCGAAATTCGAAGGAAGGGAGTAAAAAGATGACTGTCAAAGTTCTTTCGTAGGTTTCGCACTCATTGGTCATGGCGTTTTGTCATTTTTCACTCTGGTGCCAAAGTTTCTTTAACGCGACTAGACTTGAAGAGATGGATTTTTGAAATTTTCACCAAAGCACTGCTCGAGACACGACACCATAATGGCACTACCCATCATCATTCTTTTGTCATGATGATTGGGCACGCGTCGCATGAAGAACGACCGAGGGAGATCTACAATTATGATGGTTTTGGGTCTCTCCTTGCTATTTAAGTCCTCCTTCCTTTTTTGGTTTCACCTTCCTTCTATTCGAGAGTTTTGGTTGTCACCTTCCTTTCTGGTTACAGGCATTCTCCCGCTTGGTCTTCATCATGCTTATCATCTCTTTGCCCTTCTCGACCGAGCTAGATCAGTTTTGCCATCCTTCTTTTGATTACTCCAGTATCCTTTGCTTCTCGTTCTTTCAGTTCTTTTAAGAAGTTTTTGCATTTTATTTTTCTTGATTTTTAGAGACTTTTCTTGAGTTTAGTTCGATCCAGATGTCCATCGGGACTTTTCAATCCACTAGTTCTTGGAGTTTGTTTGGTCCAGCTTTCCTAGACCCCATCCCTATAGTAGAGGTTGGTCCTGAAAGTATGTCTCATCAACCCTTCGCACCAGATACCATTCCTTGTGCCCTGACCCCAATCGACCTTTTCTTAATTAGGATTCAGTATGGGATCCCTCTAGAGTATGATCTTGAACTTTCCAAATTAGGTGACCATGCGAGTTCCCCTTCGGTCGGTCAATTTTGTTTATATTTAGAAGCTCTGCATGTCGGACTTTGACTTCCACTCCCTCCTTTCGTGTTTGCTCTATTTTGCTTTCTGAACATCTTTCTTGCCTCCGTAGCACCAAATTCCTTTAGGTTTGTGATAGGATTTCTTTTCCTTTGCCATCTAGCTGAGGTCCATCCGATCATCACACTCTTTAGAAATTTTTATACCTTCAAACGTCATCCTTCTGCAAAGGACTGATGGTACTTCTTTTCTCAGTTTGGCAAGAAGGGGTTACTAAAAGGTGCACCTTCTTCCATTCACAACTAGAAGAAAAAGTATTTTTTCATGCATTTTTCGACCTTGCTATTAGATCTTCCTCCTTGGGGTCGCATCAGGAAGTTGGTTCACCGAGCTCATAGCTTAGACAAAGCCGACCTTGATTCCTCCAATAAACTTAAAACATACCGACCTCCTTTTCTTTCCGACCTTTTGAAAGAACAGATGTTGTTCAACCTGGATTTGAGTCTCCTTGATCATGCTGATACATTTTTCTACTTTTTGAATTCTTCATGCGATTTCACGTATATGTGCTGTTACTGATCATGATTCCTTTTCTATTATAGAAATGGATACTGAAGCTGCTGAAATGTTCACCAAGGGGCTTTATGCCCAAAAGAGGAAAGAAAAAGTATCAGGCAGTAGCTCGAAGAGGGCAAAGGTTGGTGCTCCAAGCTCCATGGTCCCTACCACCACTGTCGCTGCCTCCGAGATTGCCGCCAGTGTCAAGGTTGCCCCAACCACTGAGGTTGGCACTATTGGTGTGGGTTTCATGCCTCCTGCACCCTTGGACCCTTCCAGTGGAGATCAAGCTTCAGAGCTTCCTGCTGAGGGAGAGATGGGAAAAGAAAAGAAGAAAAAGAAAGCTGTCGCAAAGATGCTCCACAAGGCTAGTCCTGGCGAGCCAAACAATGACCGTGGCAAATTAGGAGAAGACCCTTTCGATGACCCGGGGACCATCTGGGATTTAATCGATAAATTTGCCATGCTAAAGGTGATGGACTACATGGCCGACCTTGACCCCCGGCAGCTCATTTGGGGTTCTCTTGGGACCATCCTCAAGGTGACTGCTCCATTGCTCAACTTTTTTTCTCCTCTTTCGCTATTTTCTTCTCTTCTTCTTTTTCTAACATCAACTATTTGTTAAAGTTAGATCACCAAATGCTCATCCTTATCGAGAGGGCACACCATCAGGAGGTGGAAACCTAGAAGATCCAGGAGAATCTTTGAGCCGAGATTGATCGTCTTCAGAAAAAGGCCATCGAGACTGAATGCCTTGTAGAGGAGAAGGTAGCAAAAATCGGGAGTCTCTAGAGTATACTTCGGAAAGAGGAGTTTGTCTCAGCCAGACTCAAGGTTGCACTGGCCCTAGAGGTGGAGAGGAAGAAGGAAGCCGAGATTAAAGTCATCAAACTAGAAGCCCGAATGGCGAAGTCGATCTCGGAGGCGATAACCCAGGCCATGGAAGAGTTCAAGGCCTCTTTCAAAATGAGAAATCTAAATGTCGAATCTGACCAGCAGACGTTCATCAAGGATTTTGAGCTCTATGAAGGCCAAGTTGCTCAAAAATTTTTTAAGCTTGATCTGAGCTTTTTGGAAGAAGAGGAAGCTATCAATGGGAAAGCCGAACCATCCATTACTGCAGTTGACCCTTCTCCCATCAAAGCGGTCATGGAACCCCCCGAACTTGCTATTGAGGTGCCTGAGCCCTCTAAACTACTGGTCGATCTCATTCCTGAGTCTGTAACTACTGCAGGAGTGCCGAGTTCCCTTGCTGCTTCTCCTCCCAAGGTCGGGGGCTTTTAGTAGTTGTATTCTCTTTTTACTTCATCCCGTACTTGAAGAAATTTTTATCAATAAAAGTAAAACTTCTTTTTATCAATGGCTTAGAGTGCTTTTCAGGTGTTGGATGCAGTCCCCTATTAATGCCGAGCCACTATCTTAGGAAATTCCTTTAAAATCAGTAGTTAGAAGTTTGAAAAAGAAAGTTCATCATTTGAGATAGAAATTAAAGAAGGCTGAAGATGAGCTTCAGAAGTTTAGGAAGAATGCATCAAAAGCGACAATTGAGGTCACCCACCTTCGCAAATTATACATGAAAGACTCTGTGAGTTTCAACATTAAGAATGATAACTTCGAGAAAGAATTGGCCAAACTTAAGAAAGGTGCCAGTGATAGGTCCTGGACATTAACTATGAAGGTCGGCTCCCTCAAAGTTGATCTTAAGATGGTGAAAGAAAAGATTTGGCTGTTGGAAGGGAATTCATCGTGGTCCTCTGATACAGTCCAGTATGAGTGGGATTGGTCTCAGAGGTTTTCTGCACTCCAGAAGTAGCTACTTGATACTAAGTCCGCTTACGATAGCTACCAATTGGGTTGGTGTAGAAGAATATCCAAGCTTTAGCACCAATTTTGTGTTGCTAATAGCGAGGTGGTTCAGCTCCAAAAATAGCTCGATGACAGTCACCAATTCGGCACGAGCAGGGAATCAGAGCATATTGCCTCCTTGACGAGGACTATAAGTGAGCTCTTGGAAGTGGTTGGGAGGGAGAAGGTCGAGGTTTAATAGTTGAAGATCCAGCTAACTTGCGAGCAACAAGCCATCAAGGATGCTAAGGCTAAGTCAAACATTTTGAGGTGAAGGTTGCATGAATTTGAAGAGAACTACCGAAAGGCTGATCAGATGTTCCACGATAACCTGATAAGGAGAAAGAAGCTCAAGGAGGAGGTTGTCAGCTTAAAGCAGTCCTTGGTGATGGCTAGCAGCTCGAAGTCTGAGGGGTCAGATCCCCTTTTAGAACTTCGACTTTATCTTTTTTTTTTTTTGTAATCGATCTTACCAACCTTTATCTTGTAACGAACTCCAATTTCAATGAAAGAATACTTTCTTCAATAACTTTTCTGTTGAGTTTCCCACTTCCATCTTTTATTTCGTCTTTTGTCGAAATGATTGTCAAAGAGCAATTTCTTTCCTATCTTTTCATAATCGAAGATCTTTATTTCTGCTAGGATGTTGTTATCCTTTCGTTTCCAGCTTAGTCATTTTTTCTTAGTTCCTTTATCAGGATGAAGTTCTCGATCATTTTTGATGAGGTTGATTTTTGCTTCTATTAGGGTAAGGTCTTTCTCCCATCTTAGATAACTGGAAGTCTTTGCTTATGTCAGAATGAGGTTCTCCTCCTATTCCTAGCAGGATGGTAGGGGTACAATTGGGCTGTTGGAAGGGTCTCTCTCCTCATCTCATCTTAGATTAATGAGGTCTTCATTTTAGCTTAATATTAGGATAAGATTCTCCTCCTATTGTAATAGAACTATAGGGGCACAAAAGGATCGTTGAAAGGGCCTCTCCCCGCATCCCGACTTAAGCAACCGAGGTCTTTACTTTAGTTCAATATTAGGATGAGGTTTTTTTTCTATTCCTAATAGGGCTATAGGGGCACAAAAGGATCGTTGAAGGAGCCTCTCCCCACATCCCAACTTAAGTAATTGAGGTCTTCACTTTAGCTCAATGTTAGGATGAGATTTTTCTTCTATTTCTAACAAGACCATAGGAGCACAAAAGGACCGTTGAAGGAGCCTCTCCCCACATCCCAACTTAAGTAACCGAGGTCTTCACTTTAGCTCAATATTAGGATGAAGTTCTTCTCCTATTCCTAACAGGGCCATAGGAACATAAAAGAATCACTGAAGGAGCCTCTTTCCGCATTTCTGCTTAAATAATCGAGGTCTTCACTTTAGCTCAATGTTAGGATGAGGTTCTCCTCCTGTTCCTAACAGGGCTATAGGGGCACAAAGGGACCGTTGAAGGAGCCTCTCCCCGCATCCCAACTTAAGTAACCGAGGTCTTCGCTTTAGCTCAATGTTAGGATGAGTTTTCCCTCCTATTACTAACAAGGCTATAGGGGCATAAAAGGACCGTTGAAGGGGCTTCTTCCCGCATCCCGACTTAAGTAACCAAGGTCTTTGCTTTAGCTCAATGTTAGGATGAGGTTTTCCTCCTATTCCTAATAGGTCTGTAAAGGCACAAAGGGGCTATTGAAGGGGCCTCTCTTTGCATCCCGACTTAAGTAACCGAGGTCTTCACTTTAGCTCAATGTTAGGACAAGATTTTTCTCCTGTTCCTAACAGGGCTATAGGGGCACAAAAGGACCATTGAATGAGCCTCTCTCCGCATCCCAGCTTAAGTAACCGAGCTCTTCGCTTTAGCTCAATGTTAGGATAAGGTTCTCTTTCTATTCCTAACATGACTATAGGAGCACAAAAGGACCGTTGAAAGGGTCTCTCCCCGCATCCCGACTTAAGTAACCGAGGTCTTCACTTTAGCTTAATGTTAGGATGAGATTTCTCTCCTATTCCTAATAGGGCTATAAAGGCACAAAAGAGCCATTGAAGGGGCCTCTCCCCACATCTTGGCTTAAGTAATTAAGGTCATCACTTTAGCTTAACGTTAGGATGAGGTTCCCCTCTTGTTCCTAATAGGGCTAACTTCATCCAATGACAAAGTTCGAAGGGCTATTTTTTGTCATCATAGTTTTGCACCAAAATTGAAGATAATAAAATAAGTAGATTTTATTGAAATGGGATTATTGATAGTACATGCGTAAGTTCTCCGAGCTCCATGGACGTGGAAGATCGGTGCCTCCATGCTCCCTTAAGTAATAAGTTCTAGGTTGGATGACCTCTTTGACTTCGTAAGGACCTTCTCAGTTTGGGGCAAGCTTTTTTTGGTTTTGAGGTTGTAAAATGGCTGCTCGTTGAAGTACCAAGTTTTCCACTTTGAATATTTTGCCTTTGACTCTGGAGTTATAGTAGCGGGCCACTCTTTGTCTATAAGCAGCCATCTAAACTTGGGCTTCTTTTCATTTTTTCTCTAGTAGATCGAGGTTTGCTCTGAGGTTTTATAAATTGCATTGCTCCCTGAAGGCTATAACCCATGCCAACGGTAGCTTGAGCTCTATTAGGATGACTGCTTCTATTCTGAAAGCTAGAGCGAATGGTGTTTCTTCAATCGATAGCTTCTGGGTAGTTCGGTATGCTCATAGGATGTGGTAAAGCTCGTCTGCCCAAGTCCCCCTTGCTCTTTCAAGCCTTGCCTTGATGCCTTGCAATAAGGTTCTATTAGTCACCTCTACTTCACCATTCGCTTACGGATGAGCTATTGACGTGAAGTTATGGAAGATGTTCAAACCTTCATAGAACTCAGCAAACTTCCTCCCAGCGAATTGTTGCCCATTATCTATAATAAGGGTTTGGGGCAGGCTAAATCTACAAACAATCGACTTTTAGACAAAGTCTTGCACTTGAGCTTCAGTGATTTTTGCCAGAGGTTCAGCCTCAGCCTACTTTGTGAAATAATCTATTGCCATCAAGAGAAACTTACGCTGTTTGGATGCCATGAGAAGAGGTCCGAGTATGTCCATTCCCCACTGAGTAAACAACCATGGGGCACTTAGGGGTGTAAGCTCAGAAGCTAGCTATCTTTGAATGTTTGCATTTCTTTAACAGCAATCATATTTCTTGACATACTCTCCAGAATCATGGTACAAGATCGATCAATAGTAACCCTACCAAAGTAGTTTGTGTGATAAGGATCTAGCCCCTACATGACTTTTGTAGATTCCTTCATACACTTTCCACAAGGCAAAGTCGGCTTTTGAAGGCTTGAGACATCTTAAGAGCGACAAGGAATATAACCTTTTGTACAACCTGCCTTCATACAGAATATAATGGGAGGCTTGATTTTTATGTTTCTGAGCTTCCTTTGGGTCATGAGAAAGAGCTCTATCTTTGAGATAAGCAACGAATGGGTCAATCCAATATGGCTCATTATCGATTTGCATTATAGACTATTTTTCTTTTAGGCTCAGGTGTTTCAGGACTTCAAAGAAGACCTCCTTGGGTAGCTCAATCGGAGCCGATGTTGCCAATTCTGAGAGACGATCGGCCCTAGTATTTTTTGCTTTTGGGATCTACTTGATGTCAAAATTATTGAAGGTTGGAGTCAAGTTCTTCACCTTCTCGAGATATTTTGTCATGCTTTCTTCTCGAGCCTTGTAATCGCCACTAACTTGTTCGACCACCAGTTAGGAATCACTATAGACTCAGAGTCGATCTACTTCTAATTTCTTGGCGATCCTTAGTCCCGCAATCAAAGCTTCATACTCGATTCCATTATTTATGACAGGAAATTTGAGGCATAGCTCATATTCGGTGATGACCCCTTTTGGGTTAACCAAGATCAGCCCTGCACTTGCACCAGAAGCATTGGATGAGCCATCTACATATAGGACCCAGGAATCTTCAGGAAGGTTGACTCTTTCCTCAAAGGCACTCGATTGTAATGGAAGAACATCGACTTCATTCTACTTAGGCTCGGGTTCATCCGAAAGGGGGCATTCAACTATAAAATCTACTAGAATTTGGACTTTGATTGACAACCGAGGTTGGTAATTGATGTCAAACTCGGTGAGCTTAATCGCCCATTTCGCTATTCTTCCGGAAGCATCTGTTCGATGAAGAATTATCTTGATTGGTTGATCGATGATGAGGGTTATGGTATGCCCTTGAAAGTAGGGTCGAAGTCTCCAGACTGCAATCAGTAGGGCATAAGTTAGTTTTTCTAACTTAGTATACCTGGTCTCGGTGTTCCTCAAGACTTGACTTATGTAGTAGATCGGCCGCTGTACTTTTGCTTCCTCTTTGACTAAGACTGTTGCGAGGGTCGCTGGAGAGACCACCAGGTACAAAAATAAGTCCTCTCTAGGTTCGGGATTTGCCATAGGAGGTGAGTAGAGGTAATCCTTAAGCTCTCTAAAGGCTTGTTGACATTCAGAGGTCCAGTAAAAGTTCTTCGACTATTTTAGGACTTGAAAGAAGGGCATGCATCGCTCGACCGACCTCGAGATGAGGTAGTCCAGGGCTGCCATCTTTTCAATCAGGCATTGGACTTCTTTGATTATTTTTGGAGCAATCATCTTTTGAATGGCCCAAATTTTCTTCAAATTTGCTTCAATCCCAAGCCTCGACACCATGAATTTCAAAAACCTTTCCAAAGTCATACCGAAGATGCACTTGGTCATGTTCAGCTTCATCTTGTACTTTCTAAGGATGTTGAAAGTCTCTTCAAGATTGACAATGTGATTTATTGAAGCTTGGCTCTTGATGAGCATATCATCCACATATACCTGCATGTTGCGGTCGATCTGATCCTTGATGATTTTATTGATCAGGCGCTAGCATGTTGCTCCTGCATTTTTTAGTCCAAAAAGCATAACCCTGTAATAGTAAAGACCATGATCAGTAATAAAAATAGTTTTCTTCTCGTCCTCTGGTACCATTCGGATTTGGTTATAGCCAGAAAAGACATCCATGAAAGTGAGGAGCTCATAGCCCGAGGTCGCATCTACCACCTGATCAATTCTGAGTAGGGGTAGCTATCTTTTGGGTAGGCTTTGTTCAACTTTTTGAAGTCTATGCACATTCTTCACTTACCGTTCACCTTTTTGATGGGCACAATGTTGGAGATCCAGTTTGGATAGTTGACTTCTCAGATGAATCCAACCTTGAGGAGCTTGTCAACTTCCTCTATAATTGCTTTTTGCCTCTCTGAAGAGTGGCTGCGCATCTTCCCTTTCACTGACCGATGTTTAGGATCAATGGCCAGGCGATGTTCCATGACCTTTGCATCTATCCCGGGCATGTCATCAGGGACCCAAGCAAAAACATCTGCATTCTTCCATAGAAATTCGACAAGCTACTCTCGTATCTCTTCTACTAGGTTGGAGCCGATCTGTACCATGTGCTCCACATTCCTATCATTCAGTGGGATGGAAATAAGGTCTTCCATAGGCTCTCCCTGCTCTTCCGTTAGATCGTTGCAGACATCCAACCCATCAATCGGATAAGAATCTGATCGCTCACCCCTCTACAAGGCAATTGAATTGCAATGCCTTACTAGGACTTATCTCCTCTGACTTCTTCGATCCCATAGCTTGTTGGAAACTTCATTTTCAAGTAGTATGTCGACACTGCTGCCTGAAGTGTGTATAGACCAGGTTGGTCAAGGATCACATTATAAGCAGAGGAAGCTTTTACTACCAAAAAGTTGACTCATGCTTTGGCCTATTTAGGGTATTATCTTGCAGCCACAGTTAGTGTTATTATTTTCTCAACCAACATAGCATCGCTATTGAAACCCACCAATGGGGAACTCATAGGTCCTAGGTGGTTATTAGGTATAGATATCTTAGAGAAAGCATTGTAAAATAAGACATCAGCAGAGCTTCCATTATCTATTAAAATGTGGCATACATCATAGTCAGTAATGTTTAGAGAGATTATAACTACATCATTATGCGGGAACTGAACTCCTTAAGCATCTTCATCAGTGAAAATTATTGGTTCTTCAGTCTTCCGCTTCTTCACTTCATCTACCAATCTGCTAGCCTTTCTCCACTGAAGTCTCCTAGAAATAGTGTTGATGATGCTGAGGGGTGGTCGATCTCCTTCTAGCTCTTCTCTCCTTGATGGTTCAGACTGGGGTAACACCCTTGGCCGATCTTTCCTTACCTTAGGTCGACGTTGTAGGAATCGACCAAGCCATCCTCACCTGATGAGCTCCTTGATCTCATCTTAAAGCTGGATGCATTCCTCAGTATTGTGACCATGGTCATGATGGTAGTGGCAGTACTTGTAGGATTTTACTTATCGGGATGAGACCGCATCTTCTCCGATCTCGACAGCTACTCCTTGATCTCCATCAGGATTTGAGTCTTCGGAGCATTGAGGGGAGCATAGGTGTGGACCCTTTTAGGGGGAGAGTTTTGCCATGCTCTTTGATCAGGGCTTCTTTGATGACGAGCTCGAGGAGGAGTTCGGACTTGTCTACGCTTGAGAGAAGTTCTAGAGCGTGGTTGAGCTTCGCTTGGCTTTTCTTCAACTGTGGGCTTGCTTGAATTACCCGCCTACCGCTCTCTCATGACTTCTTCATTCTTTGCCTTGAAGGCCTCTTCCATCTAGGCGTAACCATCAGCCCAGGCTAGCATATTAGCAAAATTCTTAGGATACTTCTTCTCTAGGGAGAACAATAGATCATTCTTTTGGAGACCATCCTTTAGTGCGGCCATTGCAAGAGACTGATCCAAATTTTGGACCTCCAGAGCAGCAGCATTAAAGTGATTGACATAGTCCTGAATAGACTCCCCTTTCTTCTGCTTGATATGGATGAGAGAATTTGAGCCTCATTGGGGACATCGACTATTGATGAAGTGAGCCATAAATTGATGGCTCATTTGATTGAAGGAAAGAATAGTACCCGACTTAAGGGTTGAGTACCATTTCCTAACTACTCCCTTTAGAGTGGAGGAAAAAGCTCGGCATAGGATGGCGTCAGGCACGCCATGGAGCAGCATCATTGTCTGGAAGGCCTTCAGATGATTGATCGGATCAGCAGCCCCATCATAGCTCTTGATCTATGGGAGCTTGAAGTTCAGCGAGCATGGTTCCTGTATGATTTGTCGAAAGAAAGGAGGATTAGTGCAGATGTCGTTGATGTGGGAGGGAGAAGCATGATGGAGTTTTTCAATCCATCGATTTATTTCTTGCAGCTTTTGGTTCAGGAGATCCTCATGGTCGTGGATCTCCAAAGCCTTCTGGCAGAATGGAGGTAAGGTCCCCCCAGGGGTCGAATCATGATAAGAGCGCGATGTTGCTGTTAAGACATCATGTTCATTAGTTTAATCCGACTTCTTAAAATAATTAAGAATACGTAGATAGCAGTGAGTCGGATCGAATCCATAGGAAAGGTAGTGTTTTAGTTTTGAATTCTTTAATTTTTTAAAAGAAAAAGAAAAGAAAAGAGTTTTGAAATAAAAAATGAAGTTGAAAAATAAAATACAAAAATTAAAAGGTGTAGAAATTTAAACTTAGTACTAAGATCTACTAGTTAGATCTTAGCATTTACTTGCAATAAAATAAAAAGTAATAATTAAAGTATAAAAATTAAATTATAATTAAAATAAAGAGCATGAAATTGAAAAGCATAAAAATAAATATTGCATTAATTAAAAGGTTCATAATTTAAATACATAAGAAAAAAAAAGGCTAAACTCTGATCTTGGATTGGCATCGACAAAAAGATGGTGTAGAAGCCTAGCTCTTCTTCTTGGCATCCATTGCTTTGAAGCAGCCTCTAATCTAAAGCCTGGCTCTATCATATACTAAAACTTCACCTTGACCGAAGATTATGAATTTTGGAAGTCTAGGGTCTTATTTATAGAGCTAGGAGGAGTGGAGGAATTTCTTCTAGGCAATGTGGGACAAAGAGCCTTTTTAATCATCAAAATAGAAAGAAATCCGAGTAAAATTTGAATTAAAATAGCTTTAAAATGAATCTAGTGAAGTTTGGTGAAATCTAGCCATTCAATAGAAATCCAACGGACCAAAAATTATCAAAATTGGATGTATATCGATCTAAATTAGGTCGGATTAAATTCTGACCATTGATCATGCATTGATGAAGAAAATCTAATCGCTAATCATACGTTAGGAGTCCTAATCACCATTAGAAGCATTCTGGACCATTGGATCTGAGTCAGATGTGAGCGCTGCCATCCGATGGCGATCCACATGAAGTCTAAAGCTGAATCAAAGTACGAAATTTCCTCCACCATTCGATCTTGATCGCAATCAATTGGATCCGTCCGATCGTGCCTTTATTGTTCCCATGGACCACATGGACCGGCTGCACCGCACACCGCAACGAATCAACACCTCCAATTGCCAAGTGAAAAGTCCAAAATGCCCTATGAGTTGTGATAGATTTTTTGTAAACTTTTTAAGGATCTAGGTCCACCACGTATTGCTCATGATTCGTCGATTTCTACTGACCTGGCGGTCCACGCCTGGATCATGGACCGATTGACGACTTCCATGGTTGAGTCAGCTAGCATGGCTGGCTTCGCACGCTGGCTTTGTCGGCTTGGCTCAGCGCATTTGGATGCACCGACTGATATGGCATGACGGCTTGAGCTAGCTGAGCCGTATGTTATTTTTTATTTAATTTTTATTTATTTTATTTCTTTAAAAATTCATATCTTCTTTGTTTTAGCTCTATTTTGCTCAAAACTTATTTCGTTGTGATAAAAATAAGCTCTTTTCATTGATAATAAAATTTATTTTTTATTTTTATTATTTTTTAATTAATTTTTTTAATAAATAAAAATATAAATTTCTTAAAAATATGTATCAATTAATTATTAATTCATAAAAATAAATATAAATTAATTGATAAATTGATGCTTTTATAGGTAAATTTATGATACTTATCATACCTCCCAACTTAAACTTTGCCCATTCTCGAGTAAAGAAAGAATTTAGTTTTAAATATCTTTTAACTTTAGAGTTTTGAATTTTACCTAAGCAGTTTTCAAAATGGCCATCGATATTCAGTAGAGTATAAGTGAGGTATATCATTAGGGTATTAATACTTATCAATAGAAAAATTAAGTAAAGAATATTAAAGTTTCTAAATTTTTTTTAAATTATCCCACCTTTATCTCTGATTTGTCTAAACTTTCATATAGGCAAGTGTATTGCTACTTCTGCCTTTCATTTATTGATTTTTATTTTCATATTTTCTACTTTTTGATGCAAATATCATTACTTACTTAGGCAATAGGACCTGATTACTTGATGGAAAACTAATATATATATATATATATATATATATATATTTTAATGTTGTACCACTATTGAGTGTCTTAATTTTTTAAGCTTTCTATTTGATCCATGTAGCGAATCTTGGGTCAATGACTCCTAAATCAGTTGGCTTTAGGGCACTAGGTATAGAATACCCCTCAGGCTTACTAGCTCGAATCAAATAGGCTATGAGTTAAGATTAGCTTTACAATAAGCTTCTTTGCCCTTCCCACCTTTTGACACGAAACTCAATGCTTGCTTAGGCTAAGAGGTTCGGTTACTCAATGAGAAGTACTTAAAAACTATTTTATTTAATTTTTTAATGAAAAAATGTATAGTTACCCTATACAAGCCCATAAAAGATAAATTTTTTTTGATGCTAATAGAAAAAATTAAAAATACTCAAAGGAAAAACTTTTTATGTTCTAGACTTAACTCTTTATTGGATATTCTTAATACTTGATTCCTCAATATCTCATAGATTCTTTGATCTATGCATCAATTTTCTTTTAAAAATGCTTAGTTTAATTCGATCCTTAAGCTAATCAGGTGTCTAAATACTAAATACTAACTTTTTTGATGACTTAAAATTTTAAAATTTTTATTTTTCTTCCCTCCTAACTTAATCGACATTATCCTCAATGAAGTAAAAAAAATAAAGAGTGTAATAAAGAACATGAAAGAATACACCTGACTCAATGTATATGGTCCAGCACATGTCTTTTAAAAATTTGGGCTCTCCCTCCAACTTATTCAACATGTCCTAAAAAGAAAATAAACTAAAAAGATAAATTAGATAAAAAAAAAACTAAATATTGGGTTGCCTCCCAACAAGTGCTAAGTTTACCATCTTCAGCCAAACATAATATAGCTTACTATCCTATGTCAAATACTAGATTGATAAATTCCAATGGTTTTGGATTGCCAATCTTAGGAAGATAATTTCTTATCCCTTTATTGATATAATCCTTGTTAATTTTAGGGACATAATCTATGACCCCATTCTCAGACCCATGTTTATTAAGAATTTCTCCTATTTGTTCTTCTAAAATGCTCATGAATTAAATTTTTGAATTAGGAGTTAAATTTAATGCACTGGGTATTGAAAGGATGTCTAACGATGAATTTAATTCTGAAGGTAAATTAATGTGATTTTACTTAAACAACTCCATTGATACTTCATTACATGCCTTTTGATTTTTGTAAGAAGAACCGACTTCTAGGGTTGAAGGGAATAGGACATTAGGTTTATAAGTCTCGGGTAAATCATCTATTCTCTTTTTTCCTCTATCTATCTCATTTAAACTAGAACCAACATCAGTACTAGTTTCGAGCTTAGATTCTTCTATGCGGTTAGTCTTAGTACTAACTTGTTCCTTTAAATTTTTATTTTGGCTAGCATCAGTATTAGCCTCTCTCACCTGGTCTTGGTATGGATCCATAAGAATCCTATAGCTTTTAAGTTTAGGAATTACTTTGGTATTCTCAAATTGGGGATTCTTAAGTGAGACATTAAATTAATAACTTGGTCTAGCTGGTTGGTGGACATTAGATGGGTTGTTTGAAATTGGTAGGCTCGATAGTTGATCTAGTTTTCTTCTCATGTTAGACTCAACTAATTATCCTATTTGAGCTTCTAGCTTGGCGATAGATTCTTGTTGAGTTAAGATCGATTGTTGTTGATTCAGAATTAATTATTGAAGTTGAATCTATCATTAGCTAGATTAGTCTGTTGAGGAGGTGGGTATGATAGCTGGTTGTTATATGATGGCTAGGTAAACTGACTAGGCTGACTATTATTATAGACATAGTTTTGGTATTGGGTCCTATTTTGGTAGTTTTAGATAGGTGAAATTTGGGTCTGAGCCTGAGTCTATTGGAATGTCCAAGAAAAATTATTGTGGTTGCTCCAATCTGGATTATATGAATTTAAAAATGGATCATTAATTAATTTGGAGTAACCTTGAGCAGCTTGAACTTGTTCTTGGATAAAATGTGGAAACTGTGCAGCAATAGGACATTCATTCACATGATAGATTGGGCTAGCATAAATAGAATAAAACTCCTAATAATTAGAAGGTGATGTGAATTGTGTAGAAGATTATTGACCTAGGGTTAGGAGTTGATCTAATTTCTAGGCGAGAAGGTCAACTTTATCTAATTTTTGGACTATTAGGTTTAGATCAGTCATTTGATTACCAGGTTTAATATGAATCAACCATTCAATTAAGTTCAACTAAATCAAAAAAAAGTAATTTTCTATCGTGCATGTATTAGTGTAATCCTAATGTATGGTTCAAAATTTTTTAGATTTTTTTAAATTTTTTTTATATATTTTTATTATTTTATTATATTTTTATTTTTAAAAAAAATTAATTATTTTAAAATTATTTTAATTATTTTAATTATTATTTTTAATTTAATTTAATTATTATTTTAAATATTTTTTTAGTTAGTTTAATTTAATTTTTTTAATTTTTATTTTATTTTATTTTATTTTTGAAGAGAAAAAAAGAAGAAAGAAATAAAAGTTCTAAAGAAGGGGTTTTAAAGAGTCCTAGAGCTAAGAAGAGAGAGAAGAATTAGTTTTAATTAGTGATAGTGTTGGTTAGCAATCAAGTTGGTCAATCAATCTTGACTAAGGATTATCCTACATCTAGACAGCTCATAACTGCAAAGGTTACCTTCAAGCCCTCCAAGTATAAGATCAGCCAATCAACTGGCCAGATAAGTGTAAGATCGATAGAAGTCCTTCCATTGCTTATCTTAGACACAAATTATGCTTGACCATGTAAGCTAACGAAACCAATTAGAAACCACCTTCCTTCGGGCCCAGTCATCCCTGAACTACTTTTCTCGACACCAGTCAAATTGACTAATCCTAATCTGGTTCAACTCTTAGAGTTTCTTATCCTATTGAGCTCGAGCTCTTAGGGCTGATGTCTAATTGATTTTAAAATTAAAGGCTTAGGTCAATGCAGGATGCTGGTTGATTATTTATGGGCTAAGAAAGGGTGATCAAATCCCCACCTTATCTTGTTTAATTGGGTTGTGCCCTTAATTTGATTTAATATGAATATGCACAAAAAAATTTTAATCAAAGGATTCTATACAATTTAAACTAGATGCATGCAACTAATTAAATTTTGAAAAGCTTACCTTACCTCCCACAATCATCAGAAAAAATAAAAATAAAACTAATATGATGCATGCTCTAAACAGTTAGGATTTCTAATCTTATCATGGAGCTTTTAATTAGATTTAAATGGATATTTTTTAAATTAATTTAAAAATAAAATAAATAAATAAATAAATAAATAAAAGAGGACTAGAGTTAGGATTGATCTCACCAAGCGAAACTATTGATCTCACTAAGCGAAACTGAATGATTTGTTTCTTGCCTTGGTTCTTTTTGTTCTTTAATCTCTTTTTCTATAAAATAAAAAAAGTTAACAAGCAATATTTATAAAAAAATAAAAATTTTATTTATAATTTATTTATAAAAATATTAAAGAGATAAAAAATTTAATATCCATGTCTTCCCTGATAATGGTGCCAAAAACTTGATAAGAGCACGATGTTGTTATTAAGACACCGTATTTATCAGTTTAATTCGACTTCTTAAAATAATTAAGAATATGTAGATAGTAGTGAGTCGGATCGAATCCACAGAGAAGGTAGTATTTTAGTTTTGAAATCTTTGACTTTTTTTTAAAAAAAAGAAAAAAATTTTGAAATCAAAAGTGAAGTCGAAAAATAAAAAATGAAAATTAAAAGGTATAAAAATTTAAACTTGATACTAAGATCTACTAGTTAGATCTTAGCATCTACTTGCAATAAAATAAAAAATAATAATTAAAGTATAGAATTAAATTATAATAAAAATAAAGAGCATGAAGTTAAAAAGCATAAAAATAAATATTACATTAATTAAAAGGTTCATAATTTAAATACATAAGAAAAAAATAAAATAGGCTAATCTCTGATCTTGGATCGGCATCGGTAAAAAGATGGTGTAGAAGTCCAGCTTTTCTTCTTGGCACTTATTGCTTTGAAGCAGCCTCTAATCCAAAGCCTGGCTCTATCCTATACCAAAGCTTCATCTTGATCAAAGATTATGAATTTTGGAAGCCTGAGGTCTTATTTATAGAGCTAGGAGGAGTGGAGGATTTTCTTCCAAGCAATGTGGGACAAAGAGCCTTTTTAATCATCAAAATAGGAAGAAATCTGAGTAAAATTTGGATTAAAACAGCTTTAAGATGAATCTGGTGAAGTCTGGTGAAATCTAGCCATTCAATAAAAATCCAACGGACCAAAAATCATCAAAATTGGATGTGTATCGATCCAGATTAGGTTGGATTAAATTTTGGCCATTGATCGTGCATTGGTGGAGAAACTTTAGTCGCTGATCGCGCGTTAGGAGTTTTGATCACCGTCGGGAGCATTCTGGACCATTGGATCTGAGTCAGATGGGAGCGCTATCATTTGATGGCGATCTGCATGAAGTTTGAAGCTGAATCAAAGTAGAAAATTTCCTCCACCATCCGATCTTGACTGCAATCAATCGAATTTGTCCGATCGCGCCTTTACTATTTTCATAGACCGCATGGTTCGGCTACAACGCACACCATAGCGAATCAGTGCCTCCTGTCATCGAATGAAAAGTCTAAAATATCCTAAGAGCCATGATAGATTTTCTATAAACCCTTTAAGGGTGTAGGTCCACCATGTGTCGCTTTGTGATTCGTTGGTTTCTGCTAACCTAGCGGTCCATGCCTGGATCGTGGACTGGCTGACGGCTTCCGCGGCTAAGTTGGCTAGCATGGCTAGCTTGGTGTGCTGACTTTATCGGCTTGACTTGGCACATTTGGATGTGCCGGCTAATGTGGCATGGTGGCTTGAGCTGACTGAGTCGTATGTTATTTTTTATTTAATTTTTATTTATTTTATTTTTTTAGAAATTCATATCTTCTCCGTTTTAGCTCCGTTTTGCTTGAAACTTATTTTGTTGTGATAAAAAAAATAAGCTCTTTTTATTGATAATAAAATTTATTTTTTTTATTTTTATTATTTTTTTAATTAATTTTTTTAATAAATAAAAATATGAATTTCTTAAAAATATGTATCAATTAATTATTAATTCTTAAAAATAAATATAAATTAATTAATAAATTATTTTTTTATAGATAAATTTATGGTACTTATCAAATCATGATCGGAGCAAGGGCTCTCTGCCCTCTGCTTCTCTTTTTCGAAAGTTATCGGTCGACTCGCCCAAATCAATCATCCCCATACTGGATCCTGGGGTTCGATTGCAGTTCGCTCCAACTAGGCAAGCACCAAAGGCCATTGTTGCTGCATGGCCTGCACTACTTTAGTGAGAACTCTAATCTGCTAGACCAGTAGGTTGAATTGCTCCGCATCCACCATTGCTATCGGTGGAGCTTGACATGCTGGAGATGAGATAGGGGCAAGCAGATCTGGATGATATCTGGTTGTAGAGGTGGTTAACCATCGAGTCGAGGCCTTCCTAGTAGGCATTGCCAATAAATTAGTTGGAAAAGAAAAGCTTTGAAGGGGAGAAGAAGAAGAAGAAAAAGAAAATGCTTCCACTGAGCGCTCCATTTAGAAGAAGGGACCTTCAAAAGAAAGAGGTCCCTTTCTCCAGCATCAATTCTATTGGTGTGAAATTTATTTGATGTTGGATTTGAGGCTGGAGTCGGAGAAGATGAGGCCACCACCAATGACCTGCAAAATAAGTCTTGTTCGGAGTCGGAGGTGGTGGCTTTGGCAAGATCCTCTGACGATCAAGTCAGCTCTTTCGATCAACAAAAATGAAGTGCTTAGGAAAGAAAGTGGCAGAGTTTTGAGAGGAAGAAGAGAGCCCAGAAAAAATGTATCTAAAGGATTTCTTTTATAGATGGGCCTATAACAAACTGATGGTGATAGCCATAACTGCCAAGTAGTAGGTCGTTCAGGCCATGTGGAGTTTGTTGCGGATAGTGATGTCCATTTTCATGACGTGCCAGTCCATTGATTTAATAGTTAAAGTTTAGAGGGGATAGGTGCTGGTGGCGAAGAGCCTCAAGTTTCATCAATTTCTGAGGAGTTCAAACTCCTTTAGGGTCATTTGTGTGTAAGTTGGTTCATACTATATAAAGAGTCAGATTCGCGGAGAAGAGGAGATCCTTCTAGGTGACTGTAGGAACTTTGATCAGAAGGGGTTCAAAAGTTTCACAACTGGAAAAATGCTAAAGGAAGTCTATTAAGGAAGTTTGAAAGTAGATCTGCTTGTAGAATTTGGATATAGATCTACTAAAGGAGTCCGGATGTAGATCTATTGGAGGAGTTTGGATGTAGATCTGGTTGAAGGAGAAGTCCAGAAGGAATTCAACTGGCGAAGAAATCCGAATGAAGGAGAAGTTCGAAAGGAGTTTGATTGGTAGAGAGGTCTGATTGAAGAAGAAGTTCATAAGGAGTTTAACTAGCGAAGAAGTCCGACTGAAGGAATTCGGCTAATAGAGAAGTTGCGATTGAAGCTCTTCTACGATTACAAGCTACACTTGGCTGAATATCAGGCCGAACTTTGGTGGGAGCGGGGTTTACCCCCAACAACTAAGAAAAGTGAAGACTGGCTTAGGACTTCTATTTTTTATACTTTTATAAAATTAAGTGATAAATTTATAAGGTGATTGTTGGGGATAAACCCGCTCCTACCGAAGTTTGGCCAAAATATCTGACCTTTGAATTGGCCCACCGATATTAGTAGCCAGGGACGAGCTTCCATCGAATTCATAAGACCTCCCAGACTCCTTTAGTAGTCAAACTCCTATCAAATTTTTCCTTCAGTCGAACTCCTTCAACAGTCAAACTCCTTCAGTCGGACTCCTTCAGCAGTCGGACTCCTACCAGACTTCTCCTTCAGCTGGACTCCTTCGATAATCGAACTCCAGATAGGCTTTGTCTCCAGTCAAACTCTTCCCGAACTTCTCTACCTGTCGAGCTCATCTTGGACTTCTCTTACCAGCTGCCCGAAAAGGCCTCGACACTGACTCATGATATGGCAAACGATAGCCCAAGCATGGCTAATCTCAAGAATCTCCAAACTCCTCTAGAATGGTGTTAGCTAAGAATTATTCGTTACCTGTAGCTATCCCATCCAAACTTGAGTCATCAGACTCCAACGGACTGGCACGTCATGACAACAGATATGACCCTCCGTAATAAACCCCACATGACCCTGAATGATCCACTACCAGATGATTATGGCTGTCATTATCAGTTTATTACAGGCTTCGCCTATAAAAGAAACCCTCTAGATATGCTTTCTTCTCCAAGCTCTTGATTTTTTTGTAAAAACTCTGCTAAAATCTCTCTGAGCACTCCATTTTTGTTGGTTGAAAGAGCTGACTTGATCGTTGGAGGGTCTTGCTGGAGCCACCACCCCCAACTTCAAACCAAACTTGTATTGCAGGTCACCGATGGCGACCTCATCTTGTCCGACTCTAGCCTCGATACCTGCGATAATCAGATTTTGCACCAATAGGATTGGTGCTAGAGGAAGGGATCCTCTCATTTTTGAGATTCCCTTATTCTTAAAGGAGTGCCCAGTAGAGATTTTTCTTCTTTCGATTTGGAGTTTTCTTTCCAACAAAGATGCCTCCCAGGAAGGCTTCAACTCGATGGTGAACCGCCTCCACGATCAGATTTCATCCAGATCTACCCGCCCCTACTTTGTCTCCTGCATCTCAAGTTTCACCAACTGCAATAGTGGATGCAGAGTAGTTTAACCTACTGATCTAGCAGGTTCGTGGCCGCACTAAAGTAGTGCAGACCATGCAGTAGCAGTAGACCCCGACACCGATTCAGCTAGAGCAGGCTTCTCTGGAACCCCAAGATCCAGTCTGGAGATGATCGAGTTGGGCAAGTCGATCGATGACCTCTAAAAAGGGGAAGCAGAGGGCGGAGAGTCCTTGCTCTGATCACGACTCAACCCTCGAAGAAACTCTGCCCCCATTTAGCCAAAAGACTTTGGAGATCCCTGACCGTGAGGATCTCCTAGATCAAAAACTAAAGAAAATGAACCAGTGGATCGAAGAACTCCGTCATTTTTCCTCCACCCACGATAATGATATCTGCATTGATCCTCCTTTCTCCTAGAAAATTATGCAGGAATCCATCCTATCGAACTTCAAGCTCTCCTAATTTGAGAGCTACGATGGGACTACCGATCCGATCAACCATTTGAAGGCCTTTTGAATAATGATGCTGCTTCATGATACGCCAGATGCCATTTTATGCCAAGCTTTTTCATCCACTTTGAAGGGAGCAGTCAGGAACTGGTACTCGACCCTTAAGTCGGATACCATCTTCTTCTTCGATCAGATGAGCCATCAGTTTGCGGCTCTTTTCATCAGCTGTCGACGACCCCACTGAGATTCAGACTCCCTCACTAATATTAAGCAGAAGAAAGGGGAGTCCATCCAGGCCTATGTCATCTAGTTCAATACTGCTACGCTGGAGATCCATAATTTGGACCACTCTATCGCTATGGCCGCACTGAAGGATGGACTTTAGAAGAATGATCTGCTATTCTCCCTGAAGAAGAAGTACCCCAAGAATTTTGCTGATATGCTAGCTTGGGCTGAAGGTTACGCCCGAGCAGAAGAGGCCTTTAAGGCCAAGGATAGTAAAGCCATCGAAGAGCAGCGAGTGGGTGAATCAAGTATGCCCATAGCTAAAGAAAAGCCAAGCAAAGCTCGACCGTGCTCCAGAACTCCCTCTGAGTGCAAGTGAGTCCAAACTCCTCTTCAGGATCGAAGATAAAGAAGCCCTGATGGAAGGGCATGGTGGGGCTCCCCCCTTAGAAGGTTTCATAACTATGCTCCTCTCAACACTCTAAAATTCCAAGTGCTGATGAAAATCAGAAAGTAATTGCTGAGGTTGGAAAGGATGCGCACTCATCTCAATAAGTGCAATCCCAATAAGTTTTGCATCTATCATCATGACCATGGTCACGATACTGAAGAATGCATTCAGCTCTAAGATGAAATCAAGGGGCTCATCAGGTGCAATAGACTCATGGAGACGTCGGCTTGAAAAATGGAAAAATCAGTCAGGGGCACCACCACCATCAGAGCCACCGAGGAGGAAGGAGCAGCAAGGTGATCGGCCCTCGCTTGGCATCATCAACACCATTTCTGGAGAACTTCGACGAGGGGAGGCTAGCAGATCGACAGAGCCCATGAAGAGGTGGAGGACTGAGGAGCCCATCATTTTCACCAACGAGGATGTCCAAGGGATCTAATTCCTGCATAACGATATGATTGTAATCTCTTTAAAGATTGCTGACAATGATGTACGCCATGTTCTGGTAGATAATGAAAGCTTTATTAATGTTTTATTTTACGATGCTTTTTTTTAAAATATCTATACTAAATAACCACTTGGGACCTATAAACTCTCCATTGGTGGGCTTCACTGCGATGCTGTGCCAGTTGAAGAAATAATAATGCTATCTATGGCTGTAGGACAATATTCGAAATAGGCCAGGACAGAGATCAACTTTTTGGTAGTAAAGGCCCCGTCTACCTATAATGCCATTCTTGGCCGACCTGGTCTAAATGCACTCTGGGCTATGGTATCAATCTACTATTTAAAAATAAAGTTTTCAACAGGCTGCGGAATAGGAGAGATCAAGCTTTGGCCAAGCACTGCTACTCCATCTCCTCACAAAAAGAACGCCAATCCGACCCTTGCCCGATTGATGGGTTGGATGTCTGCGACAATCTTATTGAGGAGTGGGACAAGCCCATGGAAGATCTCATGACCATCCCTTTGAATGATGGGAATGAGGAGCATACTATGTAAATTGGCTCCAACCTAGAAGATGAAGTTTAGGAGCAACTCGTCGCCTTTCTATAGAAGAATGCTGACGTCTTCGCCTGAATCCCGATGGATATGCTGGGAATTGATGTCGAGGTTATGAAACATTGATTGGCTATCAACCCCAAGCATAGGCGAATAAAAGAGAAAATTTGGGACCGTGCACCAAAAAGGTAAACGGCAATAGCAGAGGAAGTAGATAAGCTTCTCAAGGCTGGATTCATCCGAGAGGTGAACTATCCAAGTTAGATTTCTAAAGTGGTCTTAGTTAAGAAGGCCAACAGTAAGTAGAGAATGTGTATCGACTTTAAGAAGTTGAACAAGGCCTACCCAAAAGATAGCTACCCCCTTTCTAGAATTGATCAGTCGGTGGATGCAACTTTAGACCACGAGCTCTTCATCTTTATGTATGCTTTCTTTGGCTGCAACCAAATCCAGATGGCGCTAGAGGACAAGGAGAAAACTACTTTTTATTGACCATGGTCTTTATTGTTATAGGATTATACCCTTTAGACTTAAAAATATGGGCACAACCTATCAGTGCCTGATCAATAAGATCTTCAAGGAGTAAATTGGCTGTAATATGGAAGTCTACGTCGATGATATGCTGGTTAAGAGCCAAACATCAACCAATCATGTTGCTGACCTCAAAGAGACCTTCGGCATCCTTCAGAAGTACAAGATGAAGCTAAATCCAACCAAACACGCCTTCGAAGTGACCTCGGAAAAATTCTTGGGGTTCATGGTCTTGAGGCTGGGGATTGAAGCCAATCTAGAGAAGGTTCGAGCAATCCAAGAGATGACCACCCCAAAATGAATAAAAGAAATCCAATGCCTAACCAAAAAAGTGGCATCCTTAAATCACCTTATTTCGAAGTCAGTCAAGCGGTGTATGCCATTCTTTCAGATCCTCAAGCAACCAAAGAACTTTGCTAGATGGTGGAATGCTAACAGGCATTTGAGGAGCTCAAGGGCTACCTCGGCTCACCACCCCTGTTGGCCAAGCTCGAGCTTGGGGAAGAGCTATTCCTTTACCTTGCGGTCTCTCCTGCTATCCTAGTGGCAATCCTGATCAAGAAGAAGATAAAAGTACAGCGATCAATTTACTATATAAGTCGAGTCCTAAGGAATGCCGAGATCAGGTACACTAAATTAAAAAAATTAACTTACGCTCTTCTGATTGCAGCTAGGAGACTTTGGCTCTATTTCTAGGGGCACACTATAACGCTCCTCACTGATCAGCCTATCAAAGTAGTTTTTTATCGAATAGATGCTTCTGGAAGAATTGTGAAGTGGCCTACTGAATTGATAAAATTTGACATAAACTATCAGCCTCGATCGTCAATGAAAGCCCAAATATTGGCTGACTTTATAGTAGAGTGTATGATCCTAGATGATGTCGAACCCGAATGGAATGACTCTAGCATTCCATGGTTGTAGCTGAGCTCCTCCGAAGAGAGAGCAGATCTTCCCAAAGGATTTTGGGCCCTGTATATGGATGGCTCCTCCAATGCCTCGGGTGCAAGTGCTAGGCTGATCCTGGTCAACCCTGATGGGGTCATTACTGAATATGCACTTCACTTCGAGTTTCCTACAATAAATAATGGAACAAAATATGAAGCTTTGATAGTGGGACTCAAGATTGCCAAGGAACTAGAAGTCGATCGACTTCAAGTCTACAGTGATTCGCAGCTAGTGGTGGGACAGATCGGGAGCATCTACGAAGCTTGGAAGGAAAATATGATGAAGTATCTTGAAAAAGTGAAGAGCCTGATCCCAGCCTTTAATGGCTTTGGCATCCGATAGATTCCAAGGATAGAGAACACCAGGGCTGACCTCCTATCTAAGCTAGCCACACTTGCCCCCAATGAACTTTCCAAAGAGGTATACTTTGAAATACTTAAATGTTTGAGTATAGAAGAACCGCTGACTATAACGTAGATCGACCAGGAGCCTTGTTGGATCAACCCCTTGGCTGCCTTTCTCAAAGATGGGACTCTCCCTTGTGACCCTAAAGAAGCTCGAAACCTGAGAAACTAGGCCTCCCAGTATGTTCTTTATGAAGGCAAACTGTACAAAAGGTTATACTCTCTCCCTCTCCTAAAGTGTCTTCGTCCTTCTGAAGTTAATTTTGCATTGTGAAAAGTGCATGAAGGGATTTATGGGACCCATCTGGGCACCAGGTCCCTTTCTCACAAGCTACTTTGATAAGGTTACTACTGGCCAACCATGCACTATGATTATGTTGAGTATGTTAAAAGATGCGATCGCTACCAAAAGAATGCAAGTATACAAGGCAGCCGACCTTTGAGCTTATCCCACTAAGTGCAGCTTGGCCATTTGCACAATGGAGGATGGATATACTTGGACCCTTCTCGATGGCATCCAGACAATGAAAGTTTTTCTTAGTTGCGATTGACTACTTTACGAAATGGGTCAAGGCCGAACCCCTAGCAAAAATCACTAAGGCCAAAGTGCAAGACTTCATCTGAAAATCAATTGTTTATAGGTTTGGTCTGCCATAAACTCTCATAATAGACAATGGGAGATAGTTTGCTGGAATGAGGTTTGCTGAGTTTTGCAAAGATTTGAATATCTCCAATCACTTTACGTCGGTATCCCACCCACAAGCCAATGGTGAAGTAGAAGTGACCAATAGGACCCTATTGCAGGGTATTAAGGCGAGACTTGAAAGAGCAAGGAGGACTTGGGTGGAAGAACTCTACCATATCCTCTGGGCATACCAAACTATCCAAAGACCACCGACTGGGGAAACACCGTTAGCCTTGGCCTTTGGAATAGAGGCGATCGTCCCAATCGAGCTTAAACTTTCATCAGCATGGGTTGTGGCTTTCAATAAGCAACATAACTCACAAGATCTCAGAGCTAACCTTGACCTACTAGAAGAAAAAAGAGAAGAAGCTCAAGTTTGGATGGCTGCCTACAGGCGAAGGATGGCTAGATACTGCAACTCCAGAGTCAAAAATAAAATATTTAGAGTAGGGGATTTGGTGCTTCAACGAGCGACCATCTCTCAGTCTCAAAATTAGGAGAAGCTTGCCCCAAATTGAGAAGAACCCTACAAGATCAAAGAAGTCATCCGACCTGGGACATACTATTTGAGGAAGCTTGGAGGAGCAGATCTACCTCGACCATGGAATTCGGAAAACCTATGGATGTATTACTAATGATTTGGTTGCAATAAAATTTCTCTACTTTAACATCCTAATCTTTGTTGTACATCTATAATGGTGGAGAATTACCTCCTAAACTTGACCATGCGATGAGTACAGCTATGTTAGACATAGGAGAAGGACCTTATCCTAACATGAGCAAAGTCGAAGGTCTCGTTAACTTAAGATGAGATAAGGGGAGAGGCCCTGACAATAGCCCTAATGTGGCCCTACAGCCACATTTGGAATAAGAGGAGGACCTCATCCTAACATAAGCAAAGTCGAGGGCCTTATTGACTTAAGACGAGATGAGGGGAGAGTGTTAGATATGTGTGCCCTAGAAGCCAGAATTGACTGACACTTGTTATACACATCTAAGGGCAAAATTATAATTTTAACTATAAATAATAAAATATATTATTTTCTATCATAATGTGTATTTAGTGTCTGTGATACATCTCTTGCGTTAATGGTAATGATAGTTCATATTTTCAAGAGTTGAAAATTTAAGACATGAATTTTCATTATTAACTCATAAAATGCTTCCGACCATAGGATCATCATAAAGATGGTGGTTGATCCAGAAAGTTGGTGTACAATCGCTTCTTTATAGTAGATGAGTCTTGAGTCTACGGTGTAGAGACACCGGAGTGAGAGTATAGGTACTTATTAGAGAACGAGGGCACTGACCGTGACCACCTCGAGCAGTCATTAGGAAGTCTACCTTCTTATCGATGACTGGCTCGAAGCTGCAGTTATGTATCTGGTTTTTTGATCTGAGGTGCATCGATAGTTCATCTTGAGGGTATTATAGTTTGACTACACCATAACTCGATCTCCTAGCCATTCGAAATTCTAAGGTGTATGTTGGCTATAGCATGTTCATTGTAGAAATTGGATTGCACCAATAGAGAATCCATCTACCTCGGTGGATAAGGAGTAGCCCTATAATGATCATGAGAATCAAGTCCATAAGCCCATGGCCATGGCAGAGTGAAATAATAGAAAGAGCTTCTATTAAGGTTTTCATATTGGACTTGAATCAAATGATTAATCATATGATGGATATTAGGGTTTGATGAGTTCACCTTAACCCCAATCCGATCGGGGCTCAAGATAGAGAAACTTAATCACACAGATAACTGCACCAAGAGGTTCGTTCTCAATTTTGATGGATTGCCACTATATACTGCTAGGTGTCACTGGTGGATTTTGGAAGCAATTAGAATGATTTGGATGATCGATCATACTAGTTGTCTGAATCAGAAAAGTTCTGATCCATCAGAAGGTGTTTCGATGATGTCGATGATAGAGATCATGACATATCCTATTACCATACGAAACTAAACCTAACTAGATCACACAAACAAGGGTTTGGATCTAGATATCATCAATTGGACTAATCCAGTTCAATTGATTTGAATAAGATTCAATTAGATTCAAGGAAATTATGCTAGCACACGATTAAGCCTAATGTTCTCCTTCAACAATCATTAAAAATTGTCTTGACTGAGCCAAATATGTTTAGGCTCACTCAGATACCTTTACTTAATCTGACTGGAGCTTGTCTAGGTTAGAAAAGGGTTGTCTTAATTTATGAGATAAATTTGAGACAACACTTGCCATTTTTTGTCACCTGCTAATTTTTGTCTTTTGACTTTGGTCAAATATTGACCTTTGACACAGACATCTATCCATGTATAATGCACCCATAGAAGAGAGATTTGACCTTTGTCCACCTACTAAAAGGAGGAAAGGGAGGTGGCGCATGCCTAGGGAGGCGTGTGCCCAAGGATGATGATGCCTGGAGTGCCATACAGATGGGACTCCAGGTTGCTTCATGGAATAAACTTAGGTGGCGCCTAAGACTCTACTTTGATCAGTCTTGGTGCCACTCAAGGATGTTTGAGAGTGGCTCTCATCTGATTGGATCAGATGATGTCATCCCACTAATTAGATTTAGATCTGATTGCATGAAGAGATGTGATTGGCTGGGATGGTGTGGCACTGCATGGCGCAACAGGGTTTATATAAATCCTATCAGTGCCTAGGTTTCAAGAGTTCTTCCCTTGCCCATGCTACATAGCCCCTTTCCCCTCTTCTCCATGCCTATCTCTAATCTTCTCTCTCCTCTCCATGCCCAAGAGGTTTTGGGCTTCAGTTTGGTGCAATCCAGGCAAGAGAAAGGCGACATGAAAAGAAGAAGGTAGCACTGCTGCAAGAGATGACACCAAATCTTCAAAAATTATTTTGAAGACCTTCAAGATCAGATCCAGATCTAATCTTTGGAGGATAGATTGAGAAGAAGAAGATCTCTAGATCCTGTTTGAGTGGATACTGGTAGAGGCCAGGCGATTGCGTGGTTGCATCCAGAACCTCAGGCAATCAGTAGGATCATCATAAGGTAATAGGATTATCCAATAATAAGGTATAAATTAAATTTAATTTAATTTATTTTATTTATTAAATCTATCTAATTAGATCTAAAAGATATCAGATCTAATTTAGATCTAAGAAATTTTTTTTTTGAAATATTTCTATTGGTCAAATCAGATCTGAACGAACCTGATCTCGAAAATAGGATTTTTTCCTTCAACTGGTATCAGAGCCAGATTCTCATAAATAATTTAGATTTAATTTTAATTTATTTTTGATCTGATAATTAAGTGATTTTAGATATCACATAAGATATGATTATATCTAAAATCAAAAAAATTAAGAAATTAAATAATATAGATCTAAGTTGTACAAGATGCATGACTAGTTGTAGAATAGAATTATTTTATGTATAGTCTTGCATGATCATAATTTAATTTAATTAGTTATAATTTTTATATTTATTTATTTATTATTTTTTAATATTATAAATATTATAATAAGATCTAAAAAATAGAAAATAAAGTTATTTAATTTTTGTTCATATGAGATATGGTGAATGCATATTTAGACTAGTTGTAGAATAGTTCTACATAATTATCTAGAATAGAATTTATTTTGATAAGATCATTTAAATTTAATTATTTAGATGATTATGAGATAATTTAGATCTAAAAATATGCATGATATGATATATAAAGATGTATGCAAAACATGTTTAAAGTTAGATCAATCTTATATATGATATATATGATGTAGATCTAACTAGTTTTGTAGTTTTCATATTTCTGATTAAGGCATTTTTCTTGGCCGTCCGATCATAAGAATAAAGTAGGATTTAAATGCCCTCTCATCTCATATGATGGGGTGTTCATATGATGAGTAGGGATGCTGCACGTTCATTCTTAATCAGAAATCCAAAAACTTATTTTCTGCAAAATCCAAGATTCTGAAACTCTAGAATTTTATTTACATATTTTATTTATGAATCCTAAACTTAATTAACAATTAATATTATAAAATATGTTAGGTATAAAATTAAGAATTTTAGATCTAAGATATATTCATAAAATTAGGTTCAGACTTGAGTGGCTAAATTAGGTCTAGCGGTTGATCAAACTGAATCAAGAGTTGGTTAGATGGGATCAAGAGTGCTTAAATTGACCAGCCTAATAGGACTAAGTCTAGGTCAAGATCGAATCACGTGAGTGATCGATCAAGCTAAGACCTAATTAGGCTCAATGGTTAGAGTCTGGATTGTAGGCTAACCTGATTGGTTCTGGCTCAATAATTTGGTGTCTAAGATAAGTTTGGCAGATACGATCAACTAATTTTTAATTAGAAGCTACTCAACTCGAATGCATTCTTATCGAGTTAACGGCATATTTCTTCCACCGATCTCACTTATCTGACCATATTTGTCGACCCAATCTTGATTTAAGATGGTTAACAATCCAAGCTAACCCATGCTACTAGTTTAGTCATAATTGTTATGGCTATTGTAAGTCAAGTTTAAAGAGACCTAAATCAAATTTTCCTAAGAAAAGATTAAGTCTAAGATCTTCCACCATTGTAGATATGTGGGCCCTTCCCAGGATTGATTGTTCTCGACTAATTATAGTGGTTCAGTTGCACTGAAAAGACGTAACCATGTCTATTAGGCAATGGATGCTACGGGCTGGAGGATGGATTGGATTTAATATTTTGGATATGGTGAGAGATCCAATTAGGAATCCAATCTGTGCAAATGGTAGGTCTGACTTAACTAAGAAGTGAATCAATATTCAGGGCATGGTGAGATTCATGAATTAGAACCAAGTTTGGGTGCACCATGATTAGAGAATCATTGGACAAGAGTTGTTCACTCATTGGCTAACCCATCATCAATAATTATTAGGTGAGGTGATGAGTCAGTTGGTGGGACTACACCATCCACTTGAAATCATTAATCGTAGAGATTTTTGCATCTCTACAAAGAGAGTGTAGGAATCTGAGAAAATAGTGGATGCTAATTTATTTAAAAATAAAATTTTTAAATAATTGGTTAAGTCTTAATTATAAAATCTAACTAGAAACTTTAACTCTCTATAGAAAAATGTCTGCATCCAATCCACTAGCCCGTATCTTGGACACCCATAGACTGATCGGATCCAATTATAAGGATTGGCTTTGAAACTTCAAAATTATTTTAGATTTTGAGAAGTTAACTCATGTATTGGATCAGGATCTTCCCACCTTACCAGTCCGTTCGTCTACTGAATAGAGAGCGTCTCTTGATAAATGGATAGATGAAGATAACAAGGTCAGATACTACATGTTGGGCTCGATGTCTGATGAGCTTCAGCACCAACATGAAGATATCAAGACTGCCCACCAAATTTTGGTTCACCTGCAAGAGTTGTTTGGTGAATAGAGTCGCACAGTCAAATATCAGATCACTAAATGACTTTTTAAGGCTAAGATGCATGATGGGCAGTCAGTCCAAGTTCATTATTTGATGATGATCAAAAACTTGGAAGAGCTTGAGAAGCTTAGAGTGAAGTTAGATCAGGATCTATACAATGACATAATTCTGCAATCCTTAATTGATGCGTATGGGCAATTCATCATGAACTATCATATGCATAAACTTCAGAGTACTCTGGTCGAACTTATGAACATGCTAGTTAAAGGGAAATCCTGATTTTCCGGTCCAGATTCGTTCAGATCTTATCAGATCAAGAGATATATTTCAAATTTTTTTTTTTTGATCTGTATCAGATCTGGAATGTTTTAGATCTGATTAATATTATTTTAATAAATAAAATAAATAAAAATAAATTAAATCAAATTTAATTTACCTGATTTGGGTAATCCTATTACCCTATTGATGATCCTATATGCAGCGGAAGGTTCTGGATCTAGCCATGCAAGCACTTGGCCTCTACTGGTATCCACTCAGGATGGATCTAGAGATCCTCTTTTTTTTTATCACGTCTCCAAAAATTAGATCTGGATCTAATCTGGAGGATCTTCAAAACTTCTTTTGAAGATCAGCAGTCGTCCTTTGCAGTAGCACAGCCTTCTTGCTTTTGATCGCCTTTCTCTTGCTTGATCACACCAGCAAAATCCAAAACTCCTTTTGGACGTGGAGAGCAGGGGAGAAGGTGGTTGGCAATGGTAGAAGGAGGAAGAGAGCAGCCCTTGGGTGCTATGGAGTGAAACTCTTAGTTCAG
>QRFJ01000860.1:195393-260257 GCA_006176705.1 Cocos nucifera
AAGAATGTTAGGTTCAATCGAGTGCTAGCACGAATTTTCGTGAACCTAATTGAATCTCATTCAGATCAATTGAACTAAATCAGTTCAATTGATGATCACCAGATTGAAACCCTTGTTTGTGTGAACCAGTTAGGTTCAGTTCTATATGGTAATGGGATATGTCATGATCTCTATCATCGACATCATCGAAACTCCTTTTGATGGATCAGAACTCTTCTGATTCGAATAGCTAGAATAATTGATCATCTAAATCATTCTAATTGCTCCCAAAATCTACTAGTGACACCTAGCAGTATATGGTGGCAATCCATCAGAGCTGAATGTGAACCTCTTGGTGCAGCTACCTGTGTGATTCAGTTATTCTATCTTGAGCCCCAATCAGATTAGGGTTTAGGTGAACTTGTCAAACCCTAGTTTCTGTCATATGATGTAATCATTCGATTCGAGTCTAATATGAAAATCTAAATAGAAACTCTTTTTATTATTTCACTCTGCCATGGCCATGGGCTTCTGAACTTGATTCTCATGATTATCATGGGTTTGCTCCTCTACCACCGAGGTAGATAGATTCCATCTTGATGCCATCCAGTTCCTACAATGAACATGCTATAGCCAACATACACCTCAGGGTTCCATATGGCTAGGAGACTGAGTAATGGTGTAGTCAAACTATAACACCCTCAAGGTGAACTGTCGATGCACCTCAGGTCAAAGAACCAGATATACTACTGCAGCATCGAGTCAGTCATTGACGAGAAGGTAGACTCCCTAATGACTACTCGAGGTGGTCACGCTCAGTGCCCTCGTTCTCTAACGAGTATCTGTACTCTCACTCCGATGTCTCCACACCATAGACTCAAGACTCATCTACTAAAGAGAAGCGATTGTACACCAACCTTCTTGATCAATCACCATCCTCGTGATGATTCTATGGTCAGGAGCAATTTATGAGTTAATAATGATTATTGATGTCTTAAATTTTTAACTCTTGAAAATATGAATTATCATTACCATTAACTCAAAGGATGTATCACAGACACTAAATACACATTTGTGATAGAAAATAACCCATTTATTGATTTTAGTCAAAATTACAATTTTGCCCCTAGAAGTGTATTACAAGTGTCAGCCAATTCTGGCTTCTAGGGCACATATATCTAACACTAGTTACTACTAAGCTTTCTATAAAAGGTTCTAAAGGCTCAGTACTTGCTATGGAATGGACTTTTTTCAAGAAAAAGTCTTCTGAAAAGAAGAAGAAGTCTATGAAAAGGCAAAAGGTGGAAGGTGGAAAGAAGAAAAAGATAGAGCTAAAGAAGAAGATCGTTGATAAAGAAAAGTATTTCTATTATAACACAGATGGCCATTGAAAGCAAAACTATCCTATTTACCTGGCCACCCTAAAGAATAAGAAGGATGTAGGTCCTTCTAGAGGTATGCTCATTATTGAATCTAACATTATGGTTTCTTCTGCATCCATTTGGGTACTTGACTCTAGTTCTAGTGCTCATTTGTGCACTTTCATACAGAGTCTTGAGGATAGCAGAAGGCTGAGGGATGATGAGATGATCCTACACGTCAAAAATGGAGCAAGAGTTGCTACTATGGCCGTGAAAACCTACCCTCTTCGACTACCATCTGGCTTAGATTTAGTACTTAGGGATTGTTACTATATGCCTACTGCAAGCAGAAATTTAATTTCTATTTCATGTTTTGCAAAAGAAGGCTATGTAATTAGTTTTCTTAAGGACCATTGTAATATTCTTTATGAAAGAAATAAAATTATAAGTAGTTTCCTCATTAATAGTCTCTATCAGTTATATATTGATGTATCTATTTTTAATATCGAGCAAAATATGAATGCCATAAGAACAAAACAACCCAAAGATAGTCCAAATGATAGGTATCTGTGGCACCTTAGACTAGGTCATATAGCAGAAGATAGGGTTAACAAATTGAAGAAAATTGGGCTATTAAGTCCATTGACTTCCAAGTCATATCCAATTTGTGAATCTTGTCTTTATGGCAAAATTACTAAACTCTCTTTTGTAGGACATGGGGAAAGGGCCATGGATTTACTTACGCAAATATATACTGATGTGTGCGGCCCATTTAATGTGTCGGCTAGAGGCAACTTTGTCTACTTTATAATCTTTACCAATGATTTATCTCGATATGGATACGTGTATCTTATGAGACACAAGTCTGAAGCTTTTGAAAGATTCAAAGAATTCAGACATGAAGTCAAAAAGTAAACTAAAAAACCCATTAAGATTCTTCGATCAGATCGAGGAGGTGAATATCTTAGTCAGAAATTTTTTGACTATCTCAAGAAAAATGGCATAGTCTCTCAATGGACTCCATATGGAATACCTCAACTCAATGGAATTTTAAAATGGAGGAATCAGACCCTATTAGATATGGTTTGATCCATGATGAGCTTCATAGACCTTCCTAATTTTCTTTGGGGACATAGTCTGTTAACTGCAATATACTTACTGAATAGGCTTTTCTCTAAAATCATTCCTACCACACTGTATGAGATATGGCATGGTAAGAAACCAAGTCTGTGTCATCTCAAAATTTGGAATTGTCCGACTCATGTCAAAAGACAACAAGCGGATAAGTTAGACTTCAGATCCTTTAGAGCTCGATTTATAGGATATCCAAAAGAGTCGTTAGAATATTATTTCTACTTTTCAGAAGATCACAATATGATTGTGAGTCGGTATGCCATCTTTCTTGAAAAATAGTTTATTCAAGATGGCAGCATTGAAAAGTAGATCAAGCTCGAGGAGAAAGTCTCATAAGAGCAACGAGCTAAGAACCAAATGGAACCAAATCAGGTTGAGCCAATACAATCACTACCTCCTCCACCTCATAGATCGAAAAAGATTTTTCATCCTCATGAGAGGTACTTACATACTATTTTAGAGAAAATAGCGAAAATATTCCTTGTAGGTAATAGGGTTCATGGTGATGATCCCAAAATCTATGATGAAATGATATTGGATATCGACTTCGAGAAATGGTTAGAAATAATGAATTCAAAAATTGACTCGATGCACTCAAATCCAGTCTGGACCTTGGTAGATCCACCAAGAGGTATAGTACCTATAGGGTGTAAATGGATCTACAAGAGAAAGATTGGTGCAGATGAGAATGTGGAGACATTCAAAGTTAGATTAGTGGCAAAAGGGTATAGTCAATGCGAAAGCATTGACTATTAGGATACCTTTTCGCCAGTAGCTATGCTAAAATTCATCTGGATATTGCTTACTATTGCAGCCTATTTTGATTATGAAATATGGCAAATGGACATGAAAATGGCATTCTTAAATGGATACCTTGAGGAAGATATCTATATGGAACAACCGCTAGGTTTTACATCCAGTGATGTTAATCATAAGGTATGCAAGCTGCAAAGATCCATATATGAACTTAAGCAAGCATCTCAGCGCTGGAATACTCATTTTAATGATGTGATCAAATTGTTTGGTTTCACCAAGAATGAGAAGGAACCATGTATCTTCAAAAAGTTCAGTGGGAGCGCTATTGTCTTCCTTGTATTGTACGTGGATGATATCCTCCTTATTGAGAATGATATTTTCATGTTGACCATAGTTAAAATATGGTCATCTAAAGAATTCTCTATGAAAGATCTAAGAGAAGTATCCTTTATTCTAGGAATTAAGGTCTACAGAGATAGACCGAATAGGATGCTAGGACTTTCATAGAAAATATATATAGAGGAAGTGCTAAAGAGGTTTAGCATGAAAAACTCCAAGAGGGGTTTGGTATCCTTCAGACATGGCATTCATCTCTCTAAGAAGATGTGCCCTAGCACATTTGAGGAAATAGAATGCATGAGCAAGATCCCTTATGCTTCAGCAATAGAGAGCCTCATGTATGCCATGTTATATACCCGACCTGATATAGCTCATGCTGTGAGTGTCACCAGCAGATATCAGTCGAATCTAGGTGAAGAACACTGGACTTCTATGAAATGTATCCTTAAGTATTTAAGAAGAACTAAAGATATGTTGTTGGCTTTTGGTAATGGAGAACTCCAAGTCCAGGGGTATACAGACTCAAATTTTATGTCCGATGTAGATGATCGAAAGTCGACATCTGGTAGTCTATTTGTATGTAATGGTGGTGCTGTCAGTTGGAAGAGTTTCAAGAGACAGTGATCATAGATTCCACCATGAAAGCAGAATACATCGCTGTGTCAAGAGCTACGAAGAAGGCATTTTGGTATAAGAAGTTTGCCATAGAGATCGGAGTGATGCCATCAGATGCCATTCTTCTATACTGCGACAACAATGGTGCCATAGCCATTGCTAAAGAGTTGAGGTCACACCAGAAATCCAAGCACAGCGAGCGGCGATACCACCTCATCCATGATTACCTCGAGATAGGTTACATCGAGGTCAAGAGAGTGGACTCCGCAGACAATGCGGTGGACCCACACACAAAGCCATTGGGCCAGTAGAAGATCGAAGCCCATCTTGAGAAGATGGGACTTAGAATTGTAGCCAATTGGGTTTAGGTCAAGTGGGAGTTTGTTAGATATGTATGCCCTAGAAGCCAAAAATGGCTGACACTTGTTATACACTTCTAAGGATAAAATTATAATTTTGACTATAAATAATAAAATAAATTATTTTCTATCATAATGTGCATTTAGTGTCTGTGATACATCCCTTGAGTTAATGGTAATGATAGTTCATATTTTCAAGAGTTGAAAATTTAAGACATGAATTTTCATTATTAACTCATAAAATGCTTTCGACCATAGGATCATCATGAGGATGATGGTTGATCTGGAAGGTTGGTGTACAATCACTTCTTTATAGTAGATGAGTCTTGAGTCTATGGTGTAGAGACACTGGAGTGAGAGTACAGGTACTCGTTAAAGAATGAGGGCACTAAGCGTGACCACCTCGAGCAGTCATTAGGAAGTCTACCTTCTCGTCGATGACTAGCTCAAAGTTGCAGTTGTGTATCTGGTTCTTTGATCTAAGGTGCGTCAGTCAGTAATTCACCTTGAGGGTGTTATAGTTTGACTACACCATAACTCAGTCTCCTAGCCATTTGGAACCCTGAGGTGTATGTTGGCTATAGCATGTTCATTGTAGGAATTGGATTGCACCAATAGGGAATCTATCTACCTCGGTGGATGAGGAGTAGCCCTATGATGATCATGAGAATCAAGTCTATAAGCCCATGGCCATGGTAGAGTGAAATAATAAAAAGAGTTTCTATTAAGGTTTTCATATTGGACTTGAATCGAATGATTAATCATATGATGGATATTAGGGTTTGACGAGTTCACCTTAATTTCTAATCCGATCGGAGCTCAAGATAGAGGAACTTAATCACACAGGTAACTGCACCAAGAGGTTTGTTCTCAGGATGGGTTGCCACCATATACTGCTAGGTGTCACTGGTGGATTTTGAGAGTAATTACAATGATTTGGATGATCGATCATACTAGTTGTCTGAATCAGAAAAGTTCTGATCCATCGAAAGGTGTTTCGATGATGTCGATGATAGAGATCATGACATATCACATTACCATATGAAACTAAACCTAACTGGATCACACTAACAAGGGATTGGATTTAGATATCATCAATTGGACTAACCCAGTTCAATTGATTTGAATAAGATTCAATTAGGTTCAAGAAAATCCTACTAGCACACGATTGAGTCTAATGTTCTCCTTCAACAATCATTAAAAGTTGTTTTGACTGAGCCAAATGTATTTGGGCTCACTCAAGTACCTTTACTTGGTCTGAGTGGAGCTTGTCCAGATCAAAAAAGGGTTGTCTTAATTTATGAGATAAATTTGAGACAACACCTACCATTTTTCGTCACCTACTAATTCTTATCTTTTGACTTTGGTCAAACGTTGACCTTTGACACTTAGACATCTGCTCATGTGTCATGCACCCATAGGAGAGAGATTTGACCTTTATCTACCTACTAAAAGGAGGAAAGGGAGGGGGCACATGCCTAGGGAGGCGTGCACCCATGGATAATGATGCTTAGAGTCCCATATAGATGGGACTCCAGGTTGCATCATGGAATAAACTTAGGTGGCGCCTAAGACTCTACTTTGACCAGTCTTGGCATCACCCAAGGATGTTTGATAGGGGCTCTCATCTAATTGGATCAGGTAATATCATCCCATCAATCAGATTTAGATCTAATTGCATGAAGAGACGTGATTGGCCAAGATGATGTGGCACTGCATGGCACAGCAGGATCTATATAAACCCTGTCTGCACCTAGGTTTCAAGAGTTCTTCCCTTGCCCATGCCACATAGCCCCTTTCCCCTCTTCTCCATGCCTACCTCTAATCTTCTCTCTCCTCTCCACTTTCAAGAGGCTTTGGGCTTCAGTTTGATTCGATCTAGGCAAGAGAAAGGCGACAAGAAAGGAAGAAGGCAGCACTGCTGCAACTGACGACACCAGATCTTCAAAAATTATTTTGAAGATCTTTAAGATCAGATCTAGATCTGATCTTTGGAGGATAGATTGAGAAGGATGAGATCTCCAGATCCTGCTTGAGTGGATACTGATAGAGGCCAGATAATTGCGTGGCTGCATCCAGAACCTCAGGCAATCAGCAGGATCATCACAGGATAATAGAATTATCCAACAATAAGGTAGAAATTAAATCTGATTTAATTTATTTTATTTATTAGATCCATCTAATCTGATTTGAAAAGTATCAGATTTGATTTAGATCTAAGATAAAATTTTTTTAAAATATTCCTCTTGGTTAAATCAGATCTGAACGAACCTAATCCAAAAAATATGATTTTTCCTTCAGAGTGATCCTGACAATAGTCCTAATGTGCCCCTACAGTCATGTTAGGAACAGGAGGAAAACCTCATCTTGACATTAGCAAAGTAGAAAGCCTCGTTGACTTTAGATGAGATGAGGAAAGAGGCCCTGACAATGGCCCTAATGTGCCCCTACAGTCATGTCAGGAATAGGAGGAGAACCTCGTTCTGACATGAGCAAAGTAGAAGGTCTCGTTGACTTAAGACGAGATGAGAGAAGAGGCCTTGACAATAGCCCTAATATGCCCCAATAGCCCTAATGTGCCCCAACAGTCATGTCAGAAATAGGAGGAGAACCTCGTCCTCACATGAGCAAAGTAGAAGACCTCGTTGACCTAAGACAAGATGAGGAGAGAGACCCTAACAATGGCTCTAATGTGCTCCTATAGTTATGTTAGGAATAGGAAGAGAATCTCATCCTAACGTGAGTAAATATGAAGATCTTGCTAACCTAAGATGAGAAAAAAAGGGAGGCCCATCCAGTGGTCCCAAACGAACCTCCAACCTAAAGCAAAGGAAAGGGAGAAATCCTATCACCGATCCTTACATGTATTTCTTCTATGACTACCTGACCATATGAGATGCAAGAAGAAAAATTATGCCTAGGTCCGTGAAAAGGACCTTGGATAGATATTCACAACAACCACTTCATCAAAAGACAACATAAAAGAAAGACAAAGTGAGGAAAATGAAGCCATTAGCAAGCATTGAGTTCATGTAAGGCGAACATTGGTGAAGAAAGGTACTATTTTATTACATATGTTATGTTCGTTATAAGCAAAATGAAAGTTGATAAGACTGATTACACAAGTCTATTACAAGCAAGATGAAGGTCGGTGAAATCGATGACATGAAAAGAAAGAAGAAAGAAAAAAGGGCCAAGTCCTAAGATAGACTAAACTCTTCAGACTTTGGACTGTCGACCCCAGCCATCACCAAAGCCTGCTTTAGCTTGAAGATCTCCTCCTTAAGTTCTTTCTTTTTGTATAAACCATCTATATACATCCTATTGGCATGTTCGAACTTGCTCTCAGACTCCTGTCGCTGCTTTCATAAGACTTCATACCCAGCCTCCGCATCCTTCATGGCTTGATTCTTGCAGGTCAGCTGGAGCTTCAACTGTTGGACCTCGGCCTTCTTCGCCCCGACTGCTTTTGAGAGGTCATCGACAGTCCTCTCTAGGGAGGCAATCTCCTCCAACTCACCACTTGTATCATCCTACTGACTGCAGTATAACCATCCCTGGAAGTAAGAAGCCTCATCTCTAACGGCCTTCAACTCACTTTTGAGCCTGGACATCTTCTCTACCCAGGTTATTCGATAGCTATTATGCTAGTTCTCAGTATCTTATAGCTGCTTTTGAAGCTAGGAAAACTTTTTGGACCAATCCCAGTCATGCCGAGCCTTGTCGGTAGACCACAGCGAGCTTACTTCTAAGAGATAGATTTTTTTATTTGCCTTCTTGAGATCGGCTTCAAGGGAGCTAACCTTCACCATTAGCACCCAAGACTTGTCGCTAGAATTTTTTCAAAGTTTGGCAAGCTCTCTCTTGAGGTTATCCTTTCGGATGCCGAAGCTTGCTGTGTCCTTCATGTATAAGTTTCGAAGGCGAGTGACCTCTTTGGTTGCCCCTAAGAAACTCTTTCGAAAAGTCTGAAGGTCATCCTCCATCTATTTCAACTTCTTCTTCAGATGATGGACTTTCTTCTTCAAGCTCCTTATCAAAGGCTTCAGCAGGACTCCTTGAGGTAAGGGATCGACGTTGATTGGAGATGGTGGGTTATGACCCTAGTCAGTGGGAGGATACTGGATAACATATGACACAACACCAATGTGAAGAAAGGTATAGATAAAAGTGAATTCATTTTTATTTAACTAGAAACTTTCAGGTACAAAGCAAGTCAAAAGAGAATAAAAAAAGATACAACTACCCAAGGTCCTCAACCTCGAGGGGTGTAGCGATAGAAGAAGTTTGGGCACTCTCGGTAGGCTCGGGTGCCTCCGCAATAGGCTCAATAGAAGAAAGATTAACCTCCATGCTGGATGGTCCCTCTTCTTCACCGACCTCCTCCTCTTCTAGGAAGCTAAGGTCGAGCTCGGGGAACCTCCGAGCCACCCTACCTTCATAGAGCTTGAAGCCCTTGATGAATGCCTTCTGGCTGAAGGCGATGTTTAGGTCCTTCATTTTGGGGGAGGTCCTGAACTCCACTGCTCAGGCCGCTGCCTCCGAAATGGACTTTGCCAATTGGTACTCCAGCTTGATGACCTTGAGCTTGGCTTCTTTCTTCTCCTCTTCCTCTAGAGCCAACGCTGCCTTGAGTCCGATCGAGACAAACTCCAACTTTCGAAGTGCACCATGCAGGCTCTCATTTTCTACCATCTTCTCCCCTGTGAAGTGCTCAGCCTTGGCAGCCATCGCTTGAAAGTGATTGATCTCGGCCTGAAGGTCTTCTTGGACCTTCAGCACATCCACATCCAGATGATTTGCCCTTTTGAGGTGGGCAAGCATGTGGTGGCTCGACTGCCACGAACAAGTCGCTATAAGGTGAAGGAAGAAAGGGTGAAAAAATGAAAAAGAAGTATGACAAGATGATTATCCTAAGGACAATCCTGAGAGACTCCCAGATGAACTACCTCTGGTCATGGTCGGCCAGGCAGTCCATCTCCTCTGGCAGGGCAAACCTGTCAGTTAAATTTTGGATGATGTTCAGGTTACGAAATGGGTCCACCCTGTGGTCTTCACTGCTGCCCCAGTCGGGCTCGTTCGGGCGCATCTTGTGAGCCGTCTTCATGATGGCCACTTTTTTCTTTCTCCTCTCCTTCTCTTTGCTGGCAGAGGGATTGGGTGCGCGATCCCTAGAGGGAAGATTCGTAGGCTCGGGGGAAAGAGATTTCCCTTCAACAACATCGACATGGGCGATCGAAATGGCCTCGTCTCCCGGGCAGACCTCGGGAGCAGAATTGATGGCTGTAGAAGCCACAGGGTCGGAGGTGCCGACCTTTGCTCATTTCGAGCTCTCACCTGGGGCCTTCCCCTTTTTTTTTCTTCTAGGCATAAAGGCCCTTGGCGAGCCTCTCTACGGCATCGGTGTCCATTTTTGCAGTAAAGAAAGATCACAATCAGCCAAGGTATGCATAATATTTCATAAGAGTCGATACATATATATACATATATACAAATGCAATTGGTACCACGGGGTCGAGAGGACTCATGCTAAAGTTGAATAAGGTTTGCTCCCTTAAAAGCTTAGGAAGATCGGGAGCTCGGTACGCCTTGAGCCTGTTAGAAGACTCGAGGTTAGCTCCATCCAAGCTAGGGGCTTGGCGGACGGATTTCCTAAGGAAGCCCTAAGGAGAAAGGTCAAGTAGTATGATTGGACATTGGACGAAGAAGTACTTCTCCTTCCAGTTATGAATGGAAGAAGGAGTGCCTTCAGCAACCCCTTCTTACCGAACTGAGGAATGAAATACCACCAGTTGTTTGCGGAAGGATGGCATTTGAAGGTATAAAAATTTTGAAATAACGAGATGGTCGGCCGAACTTCGGCCAGATGGTAGAGAGAAAGGAAACCTATCATGAATCGAAAGGAGTTTGGCACAGTGGAGGTGAAGGAGATGTTCAAGAACTGGAAGAGGGTAACTAAAAAGAAGGGTAGCGAAAGTCAAAGTCTGGCATGCAAGGTCTCTAAGTATAGGCAAAACCGACCGATCGGAGGGCAGCTGGCACATTCATCTAACCCAGGGAGCTCAAGGTCATACTCAAGGGGAACCCCATATTGGATGTGGGTCAACGATAGATTGTTCGGAGTCAAAATCGAAGGGATGGTATCTAGAATAAAAGAATGGTGAGACATGTTCCTAGGCTTAACCTTGGCCAGGGGTGCGAGATTTAGGAAGGCCGGTCCGAACGAGCTCCAAGAATCAGCAGAATGGGAGGTTTTGAAAGACATTCAAATCAAAATAAAATCCTAGGAAAACTCCCAAAAATCAAGAAAAAATATACTATAAAAGCTTCCACCAGAGAAATCGAAAGAGTTAGAAGAAAAAAGATGCTAGAGAAATCAAAAATAGGTGATAGAAGGTTGACCTAAGTTTACTGAGAGGGGCAAAGAAATGATGGACGCGATGAAAATTGAGTGGAGGAGCACCGAAAATCAGAGACAATGTGGGGAAGAACTGGTGCTCTCGAGCAAGAAGAAGGCAAGGGCTCTAGAGGGAAGAAGACTCAGACAAGAATGAATTTCGGAGGGGAGAGAAGGCCTTAAATAGCCAAGGGCAACTCGAGATGGTTATGATTGCAGATCTTACTCGGCCGTTTCGTGTGCACCACGTCCCACTCATCATGACAAGGGAGTGACAATGGGCAGGTCTTTAATTATGCCGTACCTAGGATAGTGTTATGGCAAAAAATTTGAAGAGCCGTCTTCTCTAAGTCATTTTGAATTTAGTGAGCCCAAGAGCGGACACGGTAGATGCCAAAATGTCTCTTCCGGACAGACGTGGGAAAAGAAAAGAACTTTGGTAGTCGCATCCATACTTTTTTTTTTGAATTTCAAACTCGGGAGTAGGGGGACTATTGTTGGGGATAAATCCACTCCTGCCAAAGTTCGGTAGGAATGTCTAACCTTTGAATTGGCCCGCTCGGTATCAGCGGCCAGGGATGAGCTTCCACTGAATTCGTAAGATCTTCTGGACTCCTTCAACACTCAAATTTCTATCGGACTTCTCCTTTAGCCAGACTCCTTTAGCAGTCAGACTCATGCCAGACTTCTTCAATCGGACTTCTTCAGTAGTTGGACTCTTACCAGACTTCTCCTTTAGTAGTCGAACTCCTGCCAAACTTCTCCTTCAGCTGAACTCCTTCGATGATCGAACTCTGGACAGGCTTCATCACTAGTCAAACTCTTTCTGGGCTTCTTTGCCTGTCGAGCTTCTCTTGAACTTCTCTTACTAGCTGCCCGAAAAGGCCTTGACACTGACTCATGATATGGCAAATGACGGCCCAAGCATGGCTGATCTCAAGAACCTCCGAACTCCTCTAGAATGGTATTAACTAAGAATTCTTCGTTACCTATGGCTATCCGATCCAAACTTGAGTCATCAGACTCCAGCAGACCGGCACGTCATGATAACAGACACGACCCTCCATAACAAACCCCACGTGGCCCTGAATGGCTCACTACCAGGTGATTATGGTTGTCACTATTAGTTTATTATGAGCTTTATCTATATAAGAGATCCTCCAGATATGCTTTCTTCTCCAAGTTCTTGATTTCTTTCTAAAAACTCTGCTAAAATCTCTCTGAGCACTCCATTTCTATTGGTCAAAAGAGCTGACTTGATCGTCAGAGGGTCTTGCTGGAGCTACCACCCTTGACTCTGGTGAGACTTATTTTGTAGGTCACTGGTGTCGACCTCATCTTCTTTGACTCCAGCCTCAATTCTAGCGACAACCAAAATTTACACCAATAGTGATCATTGATAGCGGTAGCTGTATCAATGCCATCTCCATCGATATGGTTAAGTGATTAGGATTAGCTCTTGTAGATCATCTCAGCCTATACCATGTATCTTAGATACATTCCTCCTCTATTTCCATCAAACTTAGATGTCATGTTTCCATCCAGCTCTATTCTTACCAGGATCATGTTTGGCATGATGTCTTACCCATGGATCATATTAGGTCGACCTTGGCTGTTTGATAATGATGTTATGATTTATAGCCGAACCAACTCTTATAGTTTTGCTTATAAGGATAAGAAGATCACAATCAATCCTTCCCCATTTAAGGCTATCAATAGAAAGATAGGCGATGGACCAAAAAAAAATATAAAAAAAAAGCCTCCATCTGATAGGTGCTAAAGAATTAAAGATGATCATGAGTAAAGGATCACTAGTTTGGATGCTTGCTGTGAGAGAAGTTCATGAGGACCTTAAAGTAGATCATCACAAGAAAGTAGTCAGCCTTCTTAGTGAATTTAATGATGTTTTTGAAGGAAACGATATAGGATTTTAGGGATCGATTTTGAAATTTTTCCAAAAATCAAATAGCAAAAGCAATAAATTAATCATATTAATTTATTTAAAATACATGAAAGAGCTCTAGATCTAAGATCTTATCACATGATTTAAGCATGCTTTTAAATCTAAAAATAAAAATAAGAAAGGATGATGTTGATTAAATCAACATCAAAATAGTACTAGATCAAATCTAGATAACAGAAAAGAAGATCATATCACCTTTATCTTTGCAAGTTGGATTCCTTAACTTACTAATTTGAGGATGAGGTCATTTTTCTAAGCTGCATACATATCCAGCCTCTACAGGTTGTCCACACAAGGCATCGATGAAAAATTCAAAGTTCGATGATAGGAAATCAGCATAGTATGCTAGTATTGTGCTGATCTTCTTTGATGGCTGATCTGGAACCTTCTTCTTCAAATTTTGGACTCTTCAATTTTTAGATAGGAAAAGATTTGTGAAAAAGAGATACCTCTTAAAATCATAAAAAGGAGGAGGAAGGAAGATTTTTAAGAAAAATCCTAGAAGAAGAACCCTTCTTCTTCTTCCTTGTTTCTCTCACCAAGATACATGGATTAGTGTCTCCACAAAATCCAACACCCAAGGCTTTGTCTCCCAAATTTTTTCATACTTTAATAGCTCTCTCTTAGTTTTGGAACAACTAAAAAATTCAAGCCCAAAGTCCCCTTATATAGAGAGATAGGATAGACTCCTTGTCTAGGTTAAATACCTAGCAAGGGTTATCCAAAAAAGGCAAGACTTGGGGTGCCCAACTCTTGGGTGCCCTCTCTTTATTATTTGGCATGGAAATTAGGGAGAAAGTGCACAAATATTTTTTATTTCCCATAAAAATATTAGATAAAAATCAAAAATTTAGGCACCATACATGGATAAGAATTCTGGTTGCAACAAACTCTATTAAATAGAGTTTGAAATCAAAACAACCAACTTATTTTGACTTGGTCCTCAACCAAATATCATATAAGAAATATATAAAGCCTAGGGATGCACATCCTCTCTCAGAAAATAAGAGATTTCATGAAAAAATAAAAAAAATTGGCATGGAGAAGGCTAAGGAAATTAGTTGGCACAAGGAAGGGAAGTCCTGGTCACACTAGGACTTCCAATTTTGACTTGGTCAAATATGGTATTTAAATCAAATTAAAATAGAATTAATTTAATCTAATTAGAATAGGTCTTAATCCAACTAAGAGCTTAATTAAATTAGATTTAATTTTGATTTTAATTTCTAATTAAATTAGAAATTGGGTGCATACAAGTCCTTATTGAACTAGGACTTGCTCTTCCATACAATTGACTCATCCAATAAACTAATTGAACTTAATCTAATTAAGTGCAAACCAAATCTAATTAAATCATATTTAATTAAACTTAATCTTAGTCCTTTGACTTAATTAAATTAAGCTAATTAGCAATCTAATTACTAATCGATCCTCCTGCAATACTTGCACTAGGTCAAACATCAATCATATTGATTGTTTGACCTAAGAATGATTTTAAATCGTTAATCAACCATCCGATTAGATCGAGATATTTTATGTGTGTGATCTCATAGGTTTGAACCTAAGTCGGTAGCATAGAAATAAATTTTTATACTAATTAAAGTAACCATCTAGTAATGATACCCAATGATCGGATAGGTCGAATGTGTAAAGCAACACTCTTAGAATCCATGTGGATATAGTTTCTATATAATTCATCCCTTTGAACTAAATGCTCATATGATGACTCAGAATTTAATTATCAACCCTGATTAGATTATCCATATTGTATTTCAAAATACCAAATTCATCTTATGAATTATCCTGGTCAAGGTTTTGCTAAATTAAAATATAGTGATGCATTTTCTCCAAATTCTTAGAGTGGTCAATCCCATCTTGATCACTTAGTGACTTTACAAGTACTTGACTGTGCCTAGAAATCTTTCATCATTAAATTAGAAATTCAGGAAGTCTAGCACCAAAGCACAGTGAGTTGCTTGCAAGCCACTATGGTGATCTTAGGTCTAAGGAACACTTATACCTATATCCCATCAGAGTAATTCTTGATAGCAGAATGCTCTGGAGTTGGTTACATTCAGTGACATGTATCATTACATCTCACCTATATGCCATACCAATATCTCCACACTCCTTGGTTAAGAGGATAATTGTTGATCCCATGATTGATTTTGATGATTGCCAAACTTTGAGTTTATTATATATCTAATCATGTATTTCAAGAATATGTATAGGATTTTTCAAGTATTCAAATAAAAAATTTATCTCAAGAACAAATCCTCTCAAGATGCTATGCTAAAATACTTAAAAAAATAAATTCATACTTATTTGGATGGCTTGGTATGAAAAAAGTATGATTGAAAGAAGAAATTTAAAGAAAGAATCTTTCAGTTTTGGTGAGGAACATTGAAAATCAAAAGAAAAAAGAAAAGAGGAAAAAGTTATGCACAATTTTCAACGAGCCTTCAAAGCAATCTTCTCTAACATCTTCTACATCCTCTCAAGCATAATTCAAAGAAAAGTCAAGCTTCAATTGAGCACGTCATCAACTTCTTCATTGAAATTTAAAAGAGCTTAAACTCTATTATTTTTTATATTGTGCTAAAATTATCATTTGTAATTTTAATTTTTTTATAAATTTTTTTGGAAGAAAGAAACTTAGGGATTAGGTTCGTCCAAGTCTGAAATTGGATATTATAGAGTTTGATTGGTGAGCCCAAAAAACCAACTAGGTTAATAGTAATTCTAAAAATTATTAGTGTAAGATTTTGGTTGGTGCTCCTTGAAAAATCAACTGAATTTATTTATGAGCTCAAAAAAATAAACATATTATAATCAAGGATGAATTATAGTGAAAATTCTAAAAAAAACTTGGAGAGTGGATGTAGGTGTCGGTTGCACCGAACCACTATAAACTTTACATGTTTGTCTTATGGCTTTACTTCTTTCTTTCTTTTCTTTATTTACTTTCCTATTATTTCTAACTTATATTGTTTATATTCTTGGTTTGCATACATTATCTTTCTTCCATTGTAGTTTAAAGCCTTCACCTCATAAACTTTATATTTTGCTTAAATTAAGGAACAAATTTATTTGGAAAGCAAATTTAGTTAAAATTTTTATAAGAATCCAATTCACCCTCTCTCTTGGGTTGCTACCTCTGAACAATAATTGGTATCAAAGTAGGTGCTCTGTTATTGATTATTGATTTAACCATCTAGAGCTAAAGATTTTGGCAACCCAAAATAAAATTTCTTTTTAATGAAAGCCATTCCATAGGTAGACCTCCACTTTTTAATGGCTCAAATTTTATCCATTGAAAAGCTAGAATGAAAATATTCATACAAGCACATGACTATAATTTATGAAAAACTATTATTGATAGCTCACACACCCACAATGCATTGATCATGCATGATAAAGAGATGGTCCAACTAAATGCTAAGACTTTAAATATGCTTTATTATTCATTAGATTTAAATGAGTTCAATCTAATTTCTTCTTGCATTTTAGCAAAACAAGTTTAGAAGAAATTGAAAACTATTTTTGAGGGAGCAAAATAAGAAGAAATATCAAGCTTCAAGGAAGATAAGAAAACTCACCCCAATAAATGCCTGATGGCTCATGAGGATCGAAAGAAAAAGAAGAAAAAGAAATAAAGAAAAAAAAAGCATCAATTGAGGGGGGGGGGCAAAGCAAGGAAAAGCTAAATGGAAAAGAGAAAAAAAGTGCTATAAATTCTTAACTCATAGCCAATGATAATGAAGTAAATATTAATAACTCTTTTGATTTTATTTTTGAAGAATTATATGAAGCCTTCAATGATCTAATGGATGAACATAAAAAGGTAAGGCTTTAAAACAAAGAGCTTAGAAAATCTAATTTATCTTTGGCCGAAGAGAAAAATAAAATTTTGAGTGAAAGAAGATCTATCAAAAAATATAAAAAATATGACCAAAGAAAAGAAAGATTTCTTAGAATAAATTTAAACTCTAACTAAGAAAAAGAAGAATATAGTAAAATTAGAAAAATCCTTAGTTAATAAAAATATTGAGCTGAAAAAGAAATAAAAAAATTTAAAATTTTTTCTAGAAGAAAATAAAAATCTTCTAAAAAAAAAGAAAGAACTTTTAGCAGAAAATAAGAAATTAAGAAGAGAAGTTGAGGTTTTGAAACTTATAGCTAAAAAGTTTACAATTAGCTTTCAAAATCTTTAATCTATGGTAAAAATCAATGGAGCTATTTTCAATAAAGTAGAAATTGGTTTTAATACTTCAAAAAAATAGCAAAAAACTAAAAATATTTTCACAAGACCTCCAATTAAAGATCATACTATTAAATGTTTTAAGTATAATCAAATTTACCATAAAATTTTGGAGTGTAATTTTAAAAGAATTGGCCAAACCATGATAAAATAAATTTGGATTCCAAAAGAAACCTTGAATACTAACTCCTATGAACCCAAGATGGCTTAGGTACCAAAATTTTTGAAGTGATTTTGTAGGAATGCCAAGAATCCAATGTGCTTAAAAGAAAAAAATTTTCTTGCATGGATGCCTTGGAAGTAATAGATGATGGATGATGATGTTTGGTAAAATCTAAACTTTTCTCATATCATGTCATCATTATTTGTCAAATATTTTTGATTATTAATTAGCATAATTATTGAGTATGTTAGATTAATTTTGATGATTTTATGATTGCTTAAAATGATCATACTCCTTGAATAAAAAGTTTGATTTATTAAATGTATTGACTTTAATGATTGGCTAATATGTATGCATATGATAACTCTTTTCATGCTTTGATAAGTATTGATTTTGATGCTAGCAATAATTTAAATATTTTGATTTTTAAATCAACATGCTCTCTTCTATATATCATTCTATGGATGAAATAATTTTATCTTAAAATTTAGCATGATATCTTAAGCCTCCCCATATCAATTTTATAATTGATGAATTTAATTTAAAAAATACTTAATTAGATGTGAATGTTTTAATTGCTAAATCTATCAGAGAAACTAACTTTTGGCATTTCCTATAAGATGTTAAATTATCAAAATTCTTCTAAAAATTTAAAACTCTTTAGTTGAATTGAACACATAAAGCCTTCATCCAGTTTTCTCTTGATTTGATCTTATTTAAATTGATTATTGGATCTTCCCCCAAATCAATATGAATATTCTTCTTGATCATTAATTTGATATTCTTTATAGATCTTAAAAGAGAATTTATTGATGAATAATTATACTTTATTCTAATTAAATAATTTTAAAAATTAAATTTAAAAAATGATCTTTTTGGTTCTTTTGAAGTTGATATCTAACAAAATATTTTAAGAAAGCTGTCATTTATATTTAAAGCTAAATATTTAATGAGGACTTCAGTTTTAAATAATTAGTATCATCATTTGCTATGTATTTATTGATTTATCTTTTGATAAAAAGAGAAGAAATGATTTTATTTCAAATTTGATTTTATATAGCTATATACTTGATATGATATCGTTTAAGAAAAATTCAAAAATACATATTTTTTTTGAATTAATTGCTTGATATTTCTTAAGAAAAGAAAGAGATGATATTTTAAAGAATAACCTAAAATATCTTTATGGTGTACCTTGACCGATTTGCTAATATCAATTTAAATTAATTTATCTGAATCAATTTATCTTTATCATTTCAAAACCAAATTCATTGATATTAAGTTGAACTTGTGAATTAATTTTTAAATGATGTTGAACTGTTAAGCAAATCATGATTTAGTCTAAATTTTAGTTTAATTGGTATCAAGAAGTTTCTTCCTAAAAAAATTTTCACTCTTGGTATCATTGATATCATTCTTACCTTGCATTTTATTGTATTTTTTTAATAAAAAAATTGAATATGATGCTTCAAATCTATTTTACATTAATATACTCTTGAAGTGATACCATTTGAGATAAATTCAAAGAATTTTATACTTTTTTTAAACTTAATTAAGTGATATTTTTTATGATAAGAAAATCTAAATTTAAATAAAAATATTTTTTAATTACTTGTCATACTCTTTTGATCTTCTTGATATTTGTTCTTATTATATACATCCTTTTGTAAACATCCTTTGAATTTAATAAAAAAAAAATTTGGTGTCATCTTGAGTGAATGCTATGTTTGATTAATATTTGAATTCATTAATGCTTAGTCCATTCAATTGATGCTTATACCTTTAAATTTTGTTTAATTTTAAAATGACTCTATTTGCAAAAGTAAGAGGGAGAAAGGTTGAAAGATAAAATAATCGAGCTATAATTATGAAAAATAGAGGAGATTATGTTATTTAAACATTAAAAGAAAAATAAATTCTTGGTATGTCCAAAATAAGAGAAGAAAAACTTTTTTAATCTTAATTTAATTAAAAATTTTGATTAATTTGTATTTTAGATAAACATATTTTGATCTTAAATTCTTAATTAATTATCTTATGATCTTCTTAAATGGAGCTTTCATGTGTTTATTAGATTTCATTTACTTGATTTGATTGCCAAATTATTTTTTATAAATTAGAGTTAAATTGAATTTGCAACATGTTTCTACTCCAAGAAATAAATTTTTAAATTTAATTTTGAAACTTAATTAAAAATTTGAATTTGATACTAAACTTCTGATGTGCATTGTAAAATTCTTATGAATTATTTATTTTAAAATAATTTTTACTCAAAGTAATGAATTTGAAAATATGACTATCTTTTACTTTGATATTTTTTTTAACTTTGCCTGATATATCATCGATACATATCTTTTTTGCACTTAATTAACTAAAATTTCTTAAGAAAAGAAAAGATTTAATATTGAATTAAATATTATGCTTGATTTCATATTCAAATCTTTTAAAAATTTTATTCCTCTTAAAACTTAAAAGTACATATTTGAAAATCTGATTAAAAAATTTATATTCATTTAAAAAGAGGAAAAGCATTTGATATTTCAATTCAAGCTAATTTTTAAAATTAAAATAAATATTTAAAACTTATTTTGAGTTAAAGGATAAATTTTTTAAAAAAGAGATGATTCATTTAAATTGATTTTATGGATTTTATACATCTCTCAATTTAATGCTTTGATGTTGATTTTGATGACTTCTTATTTCTTCTCATGAGCTTTTTGATGTTGTCAAAAAGAGGAAGAAGTATATTGAGTATATAAAATATGTATGTACTAATAATATGCAATAAATTAGAGGCTCATTAAAATTTTTTTTAAAAAAAAATTTCATGAAGTTTAATTCATTATTTTTATCTTGATTCACATTAGTTTCTTTAGCATATACTCAAAATGTTGCTATCATCAAAAAGAAGGAGATTGTTGATCCTATGATTGATTTTGATGATTGCCGAACTTTGAGTTTATTATGTATCTAATCATGTATTTCAAGAATATGTGTAGGATTTTTTAAGTTTTTAAAATTAAAAATTTATCTCGAGAATAAATCTTTTTAATATGCCATGCCAAAATACTTAAAAGAACAAATTCACACTTATTTGGATGGCTTGGTATGAAGAAAGTATGATTGGAAGAAGAAAAATTAAAATCGAAGAAAGCAATCATGTTTAGAAGTATTTGGGACCATGGAAGGTCAAACATTGAAGAAAAATGAAGTTAAAATTTTTAAAGACCTCTCCTGAAAATTTGAAGACCTCTCCCGAAAATTTGGAGATCTCTCCTAAAATTTTGGAGACCTCTTCTAAAAATTTGGAGGCTTCTCCAAGCTGTTTGGCACATCTGTATATTACCCTGGCATAGGCTCGAGACCTCTCTAAAACTGGGCGAGACCTCTCTATTTCAGAAAACTAAAATCTCATTTCTGTATTTTGAGATCGAGAGCTCTCAAAAATTCTTAAGAGCACTCACTGTGAAATCGAGATCTCTCGAAAATTCTCGAGAGCTCTCACTGTGAAATCGAGAGCTCTCGCAGAAAAATCGAGAGCTCTCTAAATACGCAACAGCTTTCAATGAGATTTTTTTGCAGCCCTTTCAACGGCTATTTCTGCACTCCAACGACTATTTCAAATCTCCCAATGGCTAGAACTCTCTCTCTAACCATCTTTAAGGATATTTAAAGATGAAGAATCAATTGGAAAAGAAGATTAAGAGATTTAAAGAGAGAATCTTTTAGTTTTGGTGAGGAACATTGAAAATTTAAAGAAAAGAGAAAAGAGAAAAAAGTTGTGCATAGTTTTTAGCAAGCCTTCAAAGCAATCTTCTCCAACATCTTTCACATCCTCTCAAGTACAATTCAAAGAAAAGCCAATATTCAATCAAGCATATCATCGGCTTCTTCATTAGGATTTAAAAGAGCTTAAACTCTATTTTTTTTATATTATGCTGAAATTATTATTTATAATTTTGATTTCTTTATAAGCTTTTTTGGGAAAAAAACTTGGGAATTAGGCCTATCCAAGCCCAAAATTGGACATTATAAGTTTTGGTTGGTGAGCCCGAAAAATCAACTAGGTTAATAGTAATCCCAAAAAATTATTAGTGTAAGATTTTGTTTAGTGCTCCTTGGAAAACCAACTAGGTTTGTTTATGAGCCCAAGAAAACAAACATACTATAATCAAGGATGGATTATAGTAGAAATTCTAAGAAAAGCTTGAAAAGTGGATGTAGGTGTCAGTTGCACCAAACCACTATAAACTTTGTATGTTTGTTTTGTAGCTTTACTTCTTGCTTTCCTTTCTTTGTTTACTTTCCTATTATTCTGACTTGTATTATTTATATTCTTGGTTTGTATACATTATCTTTCTTCCACTGTAGTTTAAAGCCTTCACTTCACAAACTTTCTATTTTGCTTAAATTAAGGCACAAATTTGTTTGAAAAGCAAATTTTGTTAAAATTTTTATAAGAATCTAATTCACCCCTCCTTTTTGGTTGCTATCTCTGGGCAACAACAATCAACTTATGTGGCATACAATGACCTATACTCGATAAATGTTAGCATCCTAACTAACAATGTAACATTTGATCGTGAACAGTTTAGGAACTAATCGATAAATTTTTTCTTTATCGAAACTAAATAGTCCTAAGAACTTCATCACAACAAAAGAATTTTATAAGAAGATGCAATCTTTATGATGAAAATACAAAATAATATTTTATTCAATAATAAATTATTTACAAGTACAAGATAGCATAACCGTCAATAGGCTGATGATTGATTTTGGGATATAATTCCTAACAATCTTTCCTGAGGAGCTCTCAGATCACCTGCTGCCCATGAGAAATATTGAACATGCTATTGATTTGGTACTTGGATTTATCCTACCCAATGTGTCCCATTATAGGTTGAACCCCACTGGGCATGCTGAGTTGTAAAGGCAAGTTGGGGAGCTAATGAAAAAAGATTCATGAGATAGAGTTTAAGTTCTTGTGTGGTTCTTGTACTATTGACTCCAAAGAAGGATGGTAAATGAAAAATATGCATAGATAGCCGTGCCATTAACAAGATCACCATTAAGTACCATTTCTCCATCCCTAGGTTTGATGACATGCTAGATATGATGGTCGGAGCCACTATTTTTTCTAAGATTGATCTAAAAAATGGTTATCATCTAGTAAAAATTAGACCAGGAGATGAGTAAAAAACTGCTTTTAAGATGAAAAAAGATTTATATGAGTGGATAGTGATGCCATTTAAGTTATCCAATGCCCCTAGTACTTTCATGAGATTAATGATCCAAGTACTATGATCATTTATAGGAGCATTTATAGTCATGTACTTTAATGATATTTTGATCTATAGTCAAACTAGGAAGGACCATCTAGATCATCTTTAAAAAATATGCCAAATTCTTAGAATAGAAAGCCTGTATGCCAATCCTAAGAAATATGCATTTATGACAGACCGTATCATTTTCTTAAATTTTATTATTATCCTTGATGGTGTGTCTACCAATTTTAAAAAGATTAGAGCAATAGTTGAGTGGCCAGTACCCAATAGTGTGCATGACATGCAAAGTTTTCATGGATTAGCAATCTTTTATTGTAGGTTCATAAAAAGGTTTAGCACTATAGCCGCTCCCATCACTGACCACATTAGAAAGAAAGATTTTGAATGGACTAAGGCAGTCAATAGAGCCTTCCTAAACATTAAGGATAAAATGACCCATGCCTCAGTCTTATGTCTATATGATTTTTTAAAGATTTTTAAAGTAGCATGCGACGCATCAGGAGTTGGGATTGGTGGTGTCCTTAGTCACGAAGGTCATCTAATAGCATACTTTAGCTAGACACTTAACGATTCTGAACTCAAGTATTCTACCTACGATAAGAAGTTTTATGTGGTAGTCCAAACCCTAAGATACTAGAGATATTACCTACTACCATAAGAATTTATTTTGTACTCAGACCATGAAGCCCTCCAATTTTTGAATTTCTAAAAGAAATTGAATCATAAATTGAATGTTTTCAGTGCAGGATTTCTAGCCTTATTTTCAAAACTTTTTCAAATTTTTTTTAAAATATAATAAAAATATAATTAATCTAATTAATTATAAGTTACTAATCATTTCAAAAAATCCTACACCTAGAATCTAAATATGATGTACATTTTAAATTTAAAAACTAGATCGGTAATAGTAACTATTTACTATTATAGCTATGTGTTCAGAACATGATACCTTGCATGGATAGTCGATCACCACAATCCAAACATTGTCGGAGAGGTTCACTTGTCACGATGCAGCCATAGTGCATCTGGCCTCCATGGATCATCCACATGAGGCTCTTGTCTCGATCAGCTCCTCCCGAGTGCTAGCTCAATGCTAGAATCCTTCAACGATTGAAGTCGATCAAACTACTTCGATCTTCATTTATAGACTCTTTGGACACTCTGGATTGCTAGTAGACATAGTAGAGAGGTAGAGGAGGCTCTCTCTAAAATTTTGTGGTCTCACGATACTCGTAGCTCACATAAAACCTTCCCGAATCTTAGGTCAAAACCCTAGGATATGCACACACCCAAAACCTTGCGCAAGCTCTCTCTATATTTATTTTTTAGAATTTTGAAACTCAATTTCCTATGCAGAAGGGGGCCTCATGGAAGTTTTCTCTCTTCTAAAATTGTTGCACATCAAAAGGAGAAACCAATTTAAACTTGCACAAATCTGTGTAGACACCGCGTGGAGAGATGAGATCGGGTTTGTTAGTTCAAATTCAAACACATTTTGAGTTTAAACTCTAAACCACCTAATCCTATCCACTAGGGACATGAGAAAGCTAGGAGCATGCCCACATTTGCATGAAAAATGAAGCACGAGAACCTTTTTCTTATGAAGAAATGTAGGCACACAAAAATATGGTGCATGGATGGGAATGAAGTTGGTTTCTTATTTAAATTTGAATCTCATTCAAACTTAAAACATTGACCACCAATCCTTATCCATTTCAGGTGTTGAGAAAGTTGGTGTGAGATCTCTTTGTGCATGGGAAACAAACTCATGAGAACCTTTCTTGTGAATTTAAATGGGCGCAGGAGAGATGAGGTGGCATAAGAAGAGGACTAGTCAAACTAGTCCAAATTAATTTTATTCAATTGAACCAACCCAAACAAATTTGACTAGATCCAATTAGACTAGATTAAACCCAACATAATTAGGCTAAATTAGGCTTAATTAAATTCTAATTAAACTAAAAATTGATCAAGACCAATCTCTAATCAAATTAGAGATCAAACCTCCTCAATGATTAGGTCATCTCATAACCTAATCGAGTCAAACCCAACTGAATCTAATTCTATTGGACTTGAACCAAAAATTATTATTCAATCAAATTAATTTAATTAGTAATAAAATCACTAATTAAACTTCTCATAAATATAGAGTCCAAATTTGATGGGTGTCCGGGTAACAAAGTCCATCGATATGAAACCCTGATCAAAAAGTCCCAAATCAGTAGGACTCTTGATCCCGGTGTCCCAAAAAGATTGGAACTCATGATCACAGAGTTCAGACTCTCGATCATAGAGTCTTAAATAAGTAGGACTTAGAGTCTCAGCCCAGTAGGACTCTTAATCAAAGAGTCTCAGTCCAGTGGGACTCTTCACTAGCTATCAGATCATGTAGGAACCTCTAGTGTGTGTGACTCCATAGGTTCAAACCTAAGCCAGTAACACAGAAACCACTTTCTGTACCAATCGAAGTTACCATTTAGCAATGATACCTGATGTCTGGATAGGTTGAATAGTTGCAATCGCAATATTTAGAACTTATGCAAATATGGTTACTATATAATTCATCTCTTTAACCTCTATGTATAGGATGACTCAGAGTTAAACTATCAACTCTGATAAATACATCCAAATCATATCTCAAAGCAATTAGTCTCATGACTCCTCACTAAGGCTACCCTAGCCAAGATTTTTGCTAAATTGAAACATAATTGAACACAGCTCCCAAACCAGAGTGGTCAATCCTATCTTGACTCATACACTGACTCCTCAAGTACTTCACTATGCCCAAAAATCTTTCATCACTGAATTAAAAATTTAGATAGTCTGGCACCAAAGCATAGTGAGTTGCTTGAAAGTCACCATGGTGATCTTAGGTTGGAGGGACACTTATACCCATATTCCATCAGAGCATATGTCGATAGTAGAAAAGCTCCAGAGTTGGTCATATCCAGTGCAGATGTTCTCCTATATTTCACCTGCATGCCATACCAGTATCTCCACATTCTTTGGTTAAGAGGACAATCAACCCATATGGCATACAATAACCTACACTCGATAAACATTGTGATCCTTAGTAACAACGTATCATTTGGTCGCGAACAGATTTAAGGATTAAATGATAAATCTTTCTTTATCGATTCTAAATAGTCCAAAGATCTTCACCACAGCATAAGAGTTTGTTAAAAGATGAAAAAAATTATGATAAAAAATATTAAAATAATTTTTATTTATTTATAATTCATATATAAATACAAGAATCAGTACAACCATCAATAGGCTGATGATTGGCTTTGGGACACCATTCCGAACAATCCTCCACTTGGATTAAAACCAATCAATGTAGTATCTAATACCCATCTTCAACTTGAAGTCATCGAACTTCTTCACCGCAACAGCTTTAGTAAATGGGTCGGCCAAGTTTTTCTTTCCATTGATCTTTTGAAGGTCGATGTCACTTCAATCCACGATCTTCCGAACAAGGTGGTAGCAATGTAGAATATGCTTTGTCCGTTGGTGTGCCTTTGGTTCCTTCACCTGAGCAATGACTCCAAAGCTATCACAGTAGAGCAGAATTGGACTATCAAGAAAGGGTGCTACTCCAGGCTCAGTGATGAACTTCCTCAGCCACACCACTTCTTTGACAGCATCTGATGTAGCAACATATTCTACCTCACATTCTGAGTCGGCCATAGTGTCCTGCTTGGAACTCTTCAAATAAACAGCTCCACTATTAAGAATAAACACATACATCGACACAGTCCTGCTATCGTCATGATCAAATTAAAAACTAAAGTCTGTAAACTCCATAAGTTTCAAGTTTGACTTACCACTGGTCCTTTGTATTTTTCAAATACTTCAGGATGGTTTTAACAACCTTTCAGTGATTTTTTCCTGGATCAGATTGGTATCTACTCAGTACCCCTAGCAAGTATGCCACATCTAATCATGTACATGTCATGGCATACATGATAGAATCCACTATTAAAGCATATGAAAATCCACTCATATACTCTCTCTCTTGAGGTATTGTCAGATAATCCCTCTTTAAGAGAGAAATTTCATGGTCTATCGGTGGATAGCCTTTTTTGAAATTCTCTATGCTGAACCTCTACAGCATAGTGTCAATGTACGTGGACTGAGATAACCCAAGCAACCTTTTAGATCTATCTCTATAGATCTTCATCCTTAGGATGTAGGAAGCTTCTTTTAGATCCTTCATAGAGAACTGTGATGATAGCTAGATCTTTATTCTCTGTAGTGCAGGGATATCATTCTCGATTAAAAGAATGTCATCCATATACAATATAAGAAATCAATTGCTGGACCATTAGTCCACTTGTATATGTAGAGATCTTCTCCATTCTTAATGAAGCCATACGTCTTGATCATCCTATCAAAATGTATGTTCCAACTTCGAGATGCCTGCTTCAATCCATAAATGAATAATTAAAGCCTACACACCTTAGACTTATCTATGAATGTGAATCCTTTAGGTTGTATCATATACACCTCTTCATCTAGCTCTCCATTCAGGAAAGCTATTTTCATATCCATCTACCAGATTTCATAGTTCAGATGGACAACTATCGTAAGCATGATCTGAATGGACTTAAGCATTGCCATAGGAGAAAATATCTCATCATAGTCCATACCATAATATTGATGATATTTTTTGACAACCAGATGGGCTTTATAGATCTCCACTTTTCCATCTGTGCTCCTTTTCCTCTTGAAGATCTACTTACATCCTATTGGTTTTACTCCTTCGGGTAGGTCAACCAATGTCCATGCATTGTTGACTTTCATGGACTCCATTTTGGATTTCATGACCTCAAGCCATTTCTCAGAGTCAGATCTCTACATTGCATCCATATAAATGATTGGATCCTCGCCGTTCTCATCGAGCTCGATAGGATCACCATCTTGGATTAATCCGAGTCCTAGTTAGACAAGGACTAGTTCTTTCTTGCACTTAGCTTATCCAATAAATCAATTGGACTTGATCCAATCAAGCCCAAACCAAATCTAATTAAATCATATTTAATTAGACTTAATCTTAGCCTATTGGCTTAATCAAATTAAGCCAAATAGCAATCTAATTGCTAATCGATCCTCCTGCAACACTTGCACTAGATTAAACACCAATCGTATTGATTGTTTAATCCTAGAACGATTCTTAATCATTGATCAACCATCCAATCAGATCATAAGCTCTAATGTGTGTGACCTCATAGGTCCGAACCTAAGTCAGTAGCATAGGAATAAATTTTTATGTCAATCCAAGTGACCATCTAGCAATGATACCCAATGGATGGATAGGTCGAAGGTGTAGAACACCATCCTTAGAACCCATGCAGATATAGTTTCCATATAATTCATCCCCTTGACCAAAATGCTCGTAGGATATCTCAGAGTTAAATTATCAACTCTGATCATGTTGTCCATATTGTATTTCAAAATATCAAATCCATCTGATGGATTATCCTAGACAAGGCTTTGCTAGATTGAAATACCATGATGCATAGTTCTTCAACTCTTGAAGTGGTCAATTTCATCTTGATCACACTCCAACTTTGCAAGTACTTGACTATGCCCAGAAACCTTTCGTTGCTAAATTAAAAATTTAGTTAGTCCGGTACCAAAGCATAGTAAGTTGCTTGCAAGTCACTAAGGTGATCTTAAATCTAAGGGATACTTATACCTATATCCCATTAGAGACATTCTCGACAGCAGAATGCTTTGGAGTTGGTCATGTTCAATGACGATGTACCCATACATCTCATCTGTATGCCATATCAGTATCTCCACACACCTTGATTAAGAGGACAACCAATCTATATGGCATATAGCGACCTATTCTCGATCGACGCTGTCATCCTAATTAATAGTCTATCATTTGATCGTGAACAAATTTAAGGACTAATCAATAAATCCTCTCTTTATTGAAACTAAATAGTCCTAAGGACTTCATCACAATAATGAAGTTCATTAGAAGATGTAAACTTATGATAAAAAGGATGCCAAAATATTTTTATTAATTAATAAATCAATTACAATATCTCAACCATCAACAGGCTGATGATTGGCTTTGGGATATAATTTTTAACAACTCCCACTTATCCTAAAGCCACTTAGCATAGTATCTAATACCCATCTTTGACTTATGGTTGTCAAACTCCTTGATTGCCAGGACTTTAGTGAAGGGGTCGGCTAGGTTCTCCTTTCCATCGATCTTCTGAAGATCGACGTCACCACGATCCACGATCTCACAGACCAAATGAAAGCGATGCAGAATGTACTTTGTTCACTGGTGTGCCTTCGATTTCTTTGCTTGAGCTATGGTGCCAGTGCTGTTGTAGTAAAGTAGGACTGGACCATCAATGAAGGATGCTACTTCGAGCTTGGTGATGAACTTCCTCAGCCACATAGCTTTCTTTGCTACATCTGATGCTGCCATATACTCTGCTTCGTAAATAGAGTCAGCGACTATATGCTGCTTGAAACTTTTTCAATAGATGGCTCCACCATTTAGAGTAAAGATATATTTCGATATAATTTTACTGTCATCATGATCAGATTGAAAGTTGAAGTCTGTAAACCACACAAGCAAGCTTTAGATCTGACTCACCATAAACCAACCATTAGTCCTTAGTATTTTTCAAATACTTAAGGATGGTTTTAACCATCTTCCAGTGATTTTCTTCAGGGTCAGACTGGTATCTACTCACTACTCCTAGTGAGTATGCCACATCTGATCTCGTATATGTTATTGCATGCATAATAGATCCCACGATCGAAGCATATGAAATTCTACTCATATACTCTCTCTCTTCATGAGTTGTTAGATAATCCTTCTTAGAGAGAGAAATTTCTTGGCCTATCGAAAGAAAGTTCTTTTTAGAATTCTCCATGTTGAACATCTTCAGCATAGTTTCTATGTACGTGGATTGGGATATACCAAGCATTCTTTTAGATCTATCCCTATAGATCTTCATCCCTAGGATGTAGGATGCTTCACCCAAATCCTTCATGGAGAATTGTGATGACAACCAGACTTTTATTCCTTGTAGTGTGGGATTGTCATTCCTAATTAAGAGAATATCATCCACGTACAAAATGAGGAATACCACTGCTGGACCATTTGTCCATTTGTAAATGTAGGGTTCTTCTTCATTCTTAACGAAGCCATATGTTTTGATCATTTTATCAAAATGCATGTTCCAACTCCGAGATACCTGCTTCAATCCATAAATTGATCTCTAAAGCTTGCACACCTTGGACTCATCTACAGATGTGAACCCTTCAGGTTGTATCATATACACCTCTTCGGTCAGCTCTCTATTTAGAAAAGATGTCTTCACATCCATTTTTCAGATCTCATAGTCTAGATGGGTAGCAATGGCAAGCATGATCCAAATGGGCTTGAGCATTACCATATGGGAGAATGTCTCATCATAGTCAATACCACAATGTTGACGATATCTCTTAGCAACCAAATGGGCTTTATAGGTCTCCACCTTTCTATCTGTACCCCTCTTCCTTTTGAAGACCCATTTACACCCAATGGATTTAACCCCTTCAGGTGGATCTCATGGCTTCTAGCCATTTCTCAGAGTCAAATCTCTGTATCCCATCCATATAAGTGATCGGGTCCTCATCGTTCTCATCGAGTTCGATGGGATCACCATCCTGGACCAAGAATCCATAGTATCTATTTGGATGGCAGGGTACTCTGTCGGATAGCCTTAATGGTGTGGCTTCACTAGGCTTTGAATATGATCTAATCAAATCCGACTCAGGGTCAACATTCTGTGTCGAACTTCTACCTGTTGAACTTCATCAAGTTCAACCTTAGAGGCAACAGTTTCTTCATGAAGAAACTTCTTTTCTAAAAAAGTTGCCCTAAGGCTGATGAACACCTTTTGTTCATCAGCATGGTAGAAATAGTATCCTTTGGTCTCTTTTGGGTACCCTATGAATGTACACTTGTCAGACCTAAGTCTAAGTTTATCTATAACTAACCATTTGACATAAGCCGGGCACCCCCAAATCCTAAGGTGTGAAAGTGCTGGCTTACGCCTTGTCCATATCTCATATGAGATTTTAACTAAAGACTTACTTGGAATCTTATTTAATAGATAACAAGTCGATTCGAGTGCATATCCTCAGAAGGATATCAGCAGGCTGGCAAATCTCATCATGGATCGGATCATGTCTAACAGAGTCTGATTCCTTCTTTCAAACATATCATTATGCTGTGGTGTTCTAGGAGGAGTTCATTGGGAGAGAATTTCATTCTCTCCTAGATATGTGAGAAACTCATCAGAAAGGTATTCTCCTTCTCAGTCAGATCGAAGAGTTTTAATACTCTTTCTAGTTTATTTTTCTGCTTCACTTCAGAATCGTTTGAATATTTCAAAAGAAACCAACTTATGTTTCATCAGATAGACATATCCATATCGGATAGATCATCTATGAAAGTGATGAAGTAGACATATCCATCTCTGGCACTTGTGCTCATTGGTCCACATACATCAATATGTACTAGACCTAAGAGCTCATTGGCTCTCTTACCTTTTTTAGTAAAAGATGACTTAGTCATTTTACCAAGAAGATAGAACTCACATATTGGAAGTGATTCACAATCATTAACTTTGAAGATTCCCTCCTGAGTCAATCAATTTATCATGTTCTTGTTTATATGACCTAGCCTATAGTGCCATAAGTAGATATCTGATACACTATCTAATCTAGGATGCTTGCTAGTAGAATAGACTTCATTAATAGGTTGTGATAACATATATACACCATTATTCAATTGTCCAAAGAAAGTAGTAACACCATTCATAATGACATTACAAACTCGTTTCTTTATTAAAATTTCATAATTGTTCATGGCCAAAAGGCCTACAGAAATGATATTTAAAAAGAAACTAGGATAGAATGACAATCACTAAGAACAACGGTATGAGATTCGAATACAAGTTTCAAAATTTCTAAAGCTAGAACTAGAACTGGTCTTTCATCTCCAATATTTAGGAATCTCTCATCTTGCTCAAATCTTCTACTGACCTGCAATCTATGCAATAAATTGCAAATATAGTAAGGACTATCGGTATCCAATACCCAATCAGTAATATCACAAATATAAAAATTATAAGAAGTTATCATATAAATATCTTGTCCAACAATAGCTTGCTTCTTTCTCTGTCTGTTCGGATCCAGGAAGGCAATGTACTGAGGATAGTTCCTCATCCAGTGCCTCCACTTCTTGCAAAAGAAGCATTCGGTTTGACTTTTATCGAGCTTGGTCTTTGGGGTTTGAGCCTGCACATGTGTTCTAGCATGAACATGCACCTTCTTGGCTTTCTTCTTCTTGTTCTTCTTCTCTTTTCCAAAGGATCGAGAATGAGAAGACGAAACCCACTAAGTTCACTGACTCCTTATGGAGTTGGTGATCCTTCTCAAAGTTCTGAAGTAACCCCAGTAACCCATGGTAGTCCACTTCAGACTTTGACATTCTATAACGTGTAAGGAATGGGAGATAAGACTTGGGCAGCGAGTTCAGTATTGCATCTTTTCCAAGTTATTTATGCAAGAAAAAGCCAAGCTTGCTCAAGCGCTCTATCAGCTCGATCATGTATAATACATGATTAGTGACAAAGGCACCATCCTCCATTCTGGCATTGAAGATGGCACAACTAATCTTATGCCTCTAAACATCATTGGGTGTGCTAAAAGAATCCTCCAACACTTGGAGCATTTTGTTTGGCTGAGCTATCTCAAACTTGGGACTGAACTCATCGTTCATCGCAGCCAGTATAATGCAGTGCACCATAGTTCGATCACTGAGCCACTTTTGATAAGTGTCTCTGATTGTTCCATGTACATTGACAGCTGGCTCCTCAGGTGCATGATCCGTCAGCACATATAGGATCTGTTCATGCTCCAGGACAATCTTCAACTTTCGATATCAGCTACCGAAGTTGAGTCCCACCAACTTATCATTGTCTAATAATGATCGGAGCGATAGAGAAGTGGCTGAAGGGAAATCCTGATTTCCCGGTCCAGGTTCATCCAGATCTGATTAGATCAAGAGATATATTTCAAAAATTTTCTCTTGATCTCAATCAGATCTTGATATGTTTCAGATCTGATTCTTATTATTTTAATAAATAAAATAAAACAAGATAAATTAAATCAAATTCAATTTACCTGATTTGGGTAATCCTATTACCCCGTAGATGATCCTGATTACAGCGGAAGGTTCTGGATCTTAAGCCACGCAAGCGCCTGGCCTCTACCGGTATCCACTCGGGTTGGATCTGGAGATCCTCTTCTTCTCTTATCACACCTCCAAAAATCAAATCTGGATCTGATCTGAAGGATCTTCAAAACTCTTTTGAAGATCTGCAGTCATCCTTTTGCAGCAGCGCAGCCTTCTTGCTTTTGATAGCCTTTCCTTGATCTGAATCGCACCAACCTAAGTCCAAAACTCCTTTGGACGTGGAGAGCAAGGGGAGAAGAGATTATGGCGTGGAGAAGGAGGGGAGAGGCAGCCTTGGGGCGTGTCTAATTGCATTTGAATTAGGGTTGGGCGTAGGGTCTTATTTATAGACCTCTTGTGATCCAACTCCTCTTCCTCTCAACCAATCACAACCCTTTGTGAAATCAGATCTAAATCTGATTGGTTGGAATAGAGACCCCTGGATTCCTCCTTAGAGGGCGCCTAAGACCAGTCAAACTAGATTCTTAGTAGAACTCTGATTGGAATCCAAAAGGGAGGTGGAGTCCTTGTCCAACAAGGACTCCTAGGCGCCTCCTACTTGGGCTCATGCCACCCTTGGCGTGCGCCCTTCTCCTTGCCAGGTTCTGGCAGGGGGACAGGCCCCCACCAGCTCTCCAATAGGTGCATGACATGTGGTCAAAAGTCAAAGGGTCAATGGTCAATATTTGACCAGTCAAAGTTAGACTTTTGACCAAAGTCAAAGAACAAGAAATGGCAGATGACCAAAAATGGCAGGTAATGTCTTACAAATAAGACAACCTATTCTGACTTGGACAACCTCCAGTCAGACCATATGAAGGCCTCTGATTGAGCACAAACTCCTTTGGCTCAGTCAGGACAACTTATTTATGATAGTAAAAGAAGAACGTTAGGTTCAATCGAGTGCTAGCACTATTTCCTTGAACCTAATTGAATCTCATTCAGATCAATTGAACTAGATCAGTTCAATTGATGATCACCAGATTCAACCCCTTGTTTGTGTGACCCAGTTAGGTTCAGTTCTGTATGGTAATGGGATATGTCATGATCTCTATCATAGACATCATCGAAACTCCTTTCGATGGATCAGAACTCTTCTGATTCGAACAGCTAGAATGATCGATCATCTAAATCATTCTAATTGCTCCCAAAATCCACCAGTGACACCTAGCAGTATATGGTGGCAATCCATCAGAGCTGAATGTGAACCTCTTGGTGCAGCTACCTGTGTGATTAAGTTCTTCTATCTTGAGCCCCGATCAGATTAGGGTTAAGGTAAACTCGTCAAACCTAGTCTCTGTCATATGATATAATCATTCGATTCGAGTCCAATGTGAAAACCTAAATAGAAACTCTTTCTATTATTTCACTCTGCCATGGCCATGGGCTTCAGGACTTGATTCTCATGATTATCATAGGGCTGCTCCTCTACCACCAGGTAGATAGATCCCATCTTGATGCAATCCAGTTCCTACAATGAACATGCTATAGCCAACATACACCTCAGGGTTCCATATGGCTAGGAGATCGAGTAATGGTGTAGTCAAACTATAACACCCTCAAGGTGAACTGCCGATGCATCTCAGGTCAAAGAACCAGACACACTACTGCAGCATCGAGTCAGTCATTGACGAGAAGGTAGACTTCCTAATGACTACTCGAGGTGGTCACGCTCAGTGCTCTCATTCTCTAACGAGTACCTGTACTCTCGCTCCGGTGTCTCCACACCGTAGACTCAAGACTCATCTACTAAAGAGAAGCGATCGTACACCAACCTTCCGGATCAATCACCATCCTCGTGATGATCCTATGGTCGGGAGCTGTTTATGAGTTAATAATGATTATTCATGTCTTAAATTTTCAACTCTTGAAAATATGAATTATCATTACCATTAACTCAAAGGATGTATCACAGACACTAAATACACAGGTGTGATAGAAAATAACCCATTTCATTAATTATAGTCAAAATTATAATTTTGCCCCTAGAAGTGTATTACAAGTGTCAGCCAATTCTGGCTTCTAGGGCACATATATCTAACAATCTCCCACTTATCCTAAAGCCAATTGGCTACAAGTCTAAGTTCCATCTTCTCAAGGTGGGCTTCGATCTTCTGCTGGCCCAACGGCTTTGTAAGTGGGTCTGCCACATTATCTGTGGAGTTGACTCTCTTGACCTCAACGTAACCTTTCTCAAGGTAATCGCGGATGAGATGGTATCACCGTTTGCTTGGAACTCTTCCAGCACAAATAGTCTGCCAGATGTCGACTTTCGATCATCTATATCGGACATGACGTCCGAGTCTGTGTATCCCTGGACCAGGAGTTCTCCGTTACCAAAGACCAACATCATATCCTTAGTTCTTCTCAAGTACTTAAGGATACATTTCACAGAAGTCCAGTGTTCTTCACCTGGATTTGACTGATATCTGCTTGTGACACTCACAGCATGGGCTATATCAGGTCGTGTACATAGCATGGCATACATGAGGCTCCCTATTGCAGAAGCATAAGGGATCTTGCTCAGGCATTCTATTTCCTCAGGTGTGCTGGGGCACATCTTCTTGGAAAGATGAATACCATGTCTGAAGGGTATTAATCCCCTCTTAGAGTTTTCCATACTAAACCTTTTAGTATTCTCTATTAATCTTTGTGAAAGTCCTAGCATCTATTCGGTCTATTATATAGACCTTAATTCTATGAGATAACAGATTGCTTCACCTAGGTCTTTCATGGAATTCCTTCGACAACCACATCTTGACTGATGTCAACATGGGAATATCATTCCCAATAAGGAGGATGTCATCCACGTACAATACGAGGAAGACAACAGCGCTCCCACTGACCCTTTTGAAAACACATGGTTCCTCTTCGTTTTTGATGAAACCAAACTTTTTGATCACATCATTGAAACGAGTGTTCCAGCTCCGAGATGCTTGCTTAAGTCCATATATGGACCTTTGCAGCTTGCAAACCTTGTGATCAGTATCACTGGATGTGAAACCTGGCGGCTAATTCCATATAGATATCTTCCTCAAGATATCCATTTAGGAATACCGTTTTCACGTCATTTGCCATATTTCATAATCGAAATAGGCTGCAACGGCAAGCAATGTGCGGATGGATTTTAGCATAGCTACCGGGGAAAAGGTATCCTGATAGTCAATGCCTTCACGTTGACTATAACCTTTTGCCACCAGTCTAGCCTTGAATGTCTCCACATTCCCATCTGCACCAATCTTTCTCTTGAAGATCCATTTACACCCAATAGGTACTATACCTTCTGGTGGATCTACCAAGGTCCAGACTTGGTTTGAGTGCATCGAGTCGATCTCTGATTTCATTACCTCAAGCCATTTCTCGGAGTCGATATCTGATATCGCCTCGTTGTAGGTTTTGGGATCATCTCCATGAGCACCATTACCTATGAGGAACATTTCCTCTACGTCCTCTGAAATAATACCTAAGTATCTTTCAGGGGGACGGGAAACTCTTTCCGATCTACGAGGTGGAGGAGGTAGTGTTCTTATTGGCTCAACCTGATTTGGTTCCACTTGGTCCTTAGCTCTTTCCACTTGTGAGACTTTCTCATCAAGCTTAATCTGCTTTCCAATGCCACTATCTTGAATAAACTATTTTTCAAGAAAGATGGCATTTCGACTCACATCAAAATTGTGGTCTTCTGGAATGTAGAAATAGTAATCTAATGACTTTTAGGATATCCTATGAATCGGCCTCTAAAGGACCTAAACTCTACTTGTCCGCTTGTTGTCTTTTGGCATAAGCCGGACATCCCAATTCTGAGATGACTCAGACTTGATTTCTTACCGTGCCATATCCATACGGTGTGGTAGGAACGGTTTTAGAGGGAACCCTATTCAGTAAATAGATTGAAGTTAATAATTGAATGTCCCAAAGAAATCTGGGAGGTCTGTGAAGCTCATCATGGATCGAACCATATCCAATAGAGTCCGATTTCTCCGTTCTGAATCCCGTTGAGTTGAGGTGTTCCTGGTGGAGTCCATTTGAGAGACTATGCCATTTTCCTTAAGATAGTCTAAGAATTCCCAGCTAAGGTATTCACCTCCTCGATCTGATCGAAGAACTTAATGGGTTTCTCGTTTGTTTTTCTACTTCATGTCTGAATTCTTTGAACTTTTCAAAGCTTCAGACTTATGTCTATAAGATACACATATCCATACCTAGACAGATCATCGGTAAAGGTAATGAAGTAGACAAATTGCCTCTAGCGAACATCGAAGGGCCGCACACATCAGTATGTATAGGCAAGGAGATTTGTGGCCTCTCCTCATGTCCAACAAAAGGAGTTTTAGTCATTTTGCCTTGAAGACAAGATTACAAGTTGGTATGATAAAAGTCAATGGACTCAATAGCCCATTTTTCTCCAATCTGTTAATCCTATTCTTATGCTATATGACTAATCTCAGGTGCATAGATATTTGTCGTTTGGTATCTATCCTAGGGTCTTTTTGGCATTCACGTTTTGCTCGATAGTTAGAACAGGTACATCAATATGTAGCTGATAAAGACCATTAATAAGAAAACCATTTGCAATTTTATTTCTTTCATAAAGAATATTACAATGGTCCTTAAAGAAGGTGATCACATAACCTTCTTGTGCTAAGCATGAAACAGAAATCAAATTCCTGCTAGCTGCAGGCACAAAATAACAGTCTTTCAAAACTAAGTCTAAACCAGATGGTAATCGAAGAGGGTATGTTCCCACGGCTACTACAGCAACTCTTGCTCCATTACCGACACGTAGGATCATGTCTCCATCCCTCAGCCTCCTGCTATCCTCAAGACCCTGCATGGAAGTGCACAGATGAGCACTAGAACCAGAGTCAAGCACCCAACTGGATGCAGAAGAAATCGTAAGGTTAGACTCAATAACGAGCATACCTCCAGAAGGACCTTCCTTCTTGTTCTTCAGGGTGGCCAGGTAAGTAGGGCAGTTCCGCTTCCAATGGCCGTCGCTGTTGCAATGGAAACACTTTTCTTTGACATCGGCCTTTTTCTCTGCCTTCTTCTTCTTTGATCCTTCCATCTTTTGCTTTTTCACAGACTTCTTTTTCTTTCCATAAGACTTTCTTTTGGAAGAAGTCCATTCCATAGCAAGAACTGAGCCTTTAGAACCTTTCATAGAAAGCTCAGCGGTAACCAGCATATTCATTAATTCGGCCAAGGAATTCTAAAGTTTATGCATGTGGTAATTCATGATGAATTGCCCATATGCATCAGTCAAGGATTGCAGAATAATATCGTTCTGCAGGTCCAAGTCTAACTTCACACTGAGCTTCTCAAGCTCTTCCATGTCCTTGATCATTGTCAGATAGTGATCTTGGACTGACTGCCCATCATGCATCTTAGCCTTAAAAAGTCATTTTGTGACTTGATATTTGGCTGCGCGACTCTGTTCACCAAACATCTCCTGCAGGTGAGCCAACATTTGGCGAGCAGTCCCGATATTCATGTTGGCGCTGGAGCTCATCAGACATCGAGCCCAACATGTAATATCTGGCCTTATTATCTTCGTCTATCCATTTTTTCCAGAGACGCTCTCTGTTCAACAGATGGATGGGCTGGTAAGGTGGGAGGATCCTGGTCCAAAACATGGGTTAACTTCTCTGAACCCAAAATAATTTTGTAGTTCCTGAGCCAATCTTTATAATTGGGTCAGTCAGTCTATGTGTGTCCAGGATACTGCCAATGGGTTGGACGCAGACATTTTTTGTAGAGAGTCAAAGATTTCTAGTTAGATACTATAATTATGACTTGAACCAATTTATTTAAAATTTTATTTTTAAATAAATTAGCTCCACTATTTTCTCGGATCCCTACACTCCCTCTGTAGAGATGCAAAAATCTCCGATTAATGATTTCTAGTGGGTGGTGCGGTCTCACCAACTGACTCATCACCTCACCTAACAGTTATTGGTGATGGGTTAGCCAATGAGTGAACAACTCTTGTTCAATGATTCTCTAATCATGGTGCACCCAAACTTGGTCTCTAATTCATGAATCTCACCGTATCCGAAAATATTGATCCACTCCTTAGTTAAGTCAGACCCACCATTTGCATAGACTGGATTCCTAATTGAGTCTCTCACCGTATCCGAAATATTGAGCCCAACTCATCCTCCAGCCCATAGCATCCAATGCCTAATAGACATGGTTGCATCTTCCCGGTGCAACTGAGCCACTGTATCCAGCCGAGAACAATCAACCCCGGGAAGGGCCCGCACATCTACAATGGTGGAAGACCTCAGACTTAATCTTTTCTTAGGGAAGAATTGATTCAGGTCTCATTAAACTAGACTTGGCTTAGTCATAACAATTATGACTAACCTAGTGGCATGGGTTAGCTCGGATTATTGACCACCTCAGATCAGAACTGTGTCAACAGATATGGCCAGGTAAGTGAGATCGGTGGAAGGAATATGCCATTAACTCGCACAAGAATGCATTCAGGTCGAGTAGCTTCCAATTAAAAACCAGTCGGTCGTATGTGCCAAACTTACCTTAGACACCAAATTATTGAGTCAGAACCAATTGGGTTAGCCTACAATCCAGACTCTAACCTCTGAGCCTAATTAGGTCTTGCTTGATCGTGACTCGATCTTGACCCAGACTTAATCCTATTAGGCTGGTCAATTTAAGCATTGTTGATCCCATCTAACCAACTCTTGATTCGGTTTGATCAACCGCTTAGACCTAATTGAGCTACCCAAGCCCGAACCCAGTATTATGAATATGTCTTAGATCTAAAATTCTCAATTTTAGACCTAATTAATATTCCATAAACTTAATTCTTAATTAAGTAGGGTTCATAAACAAAATATGCACAATAAATCCTAGGGTTTCAGGATCTAGGGTTTTGCAGAAAGTAAGTTTTGGGTTTCTGATTAAGGACGAACACGCAGCACACCTACACATCATAAGAACACCCCATCGAATGGAAGGAGAGGGCCTTTAAACCCTTCTTCATTCTTATGACCGGACGGCCAAGAGGAACGCCTTAATCAGGAACATGCAAATCTACAAAACTAGTTAGATCTATATCATATATCTCATATATAAAAATTGATCTAATCATGGCATATTTTGCATACATCTCATGTATCATAATCATGCATATTTTTAGATCTAAATTATCTCATAATAATCTAAAAAATTAGATTTAAATTGATCTAATCAAAATAAATTCTAATCTAGACAATTATGTAGAACTATTCTACAACTAGTCTAGACATGCATCAATCATATCTCATATGATCTTTAAAATTAAATAATTTTTATTTACTATTTTTTAGATCTTATTATAATATTTATAATATCAAAAAATAGTAAATAATAAATAGATCTAAAATCATAATTTAATCAAAATTAAATCATGATCATGCAAGACTATTCTATAGAACTATTCTATTTTACAACTAGTCATGCATATTGTAGAACTTAGATCTATATTATTTAATTTTAATTTTTTTGAATTTTAGATCTAATCACATCTCATGTGACATCTAAAATCACTTTATTTTTAATTAAAATAAATTAAAAATTAGATCTAAAACAATTTTAGAACCTGGCTCTGATACCAGTTGAAGGAAAAATCCTGATTTCTCGGATCCAGGTTCGTTCAGATCTGATCAGATCAAGAGATATATTTCAAAAAAATTTTTTCTTTGATCTAATCAGATCTTGATATGTTTCAGATCTAATTCTTATTATTTTAATAAATAAAATAAAATCTAAGATAAATTAAATCAAATTTAATTTACCTTGATGTTGGGTAATCCTATTATCCTGTTGATGATCCTGATTGCAGCGGAAGGTTCTGGATCTAGCCACGCAAGTGCCTGGCCTCTACCGGTATCCACTCAGGTTGGATCTGGAGATCCTCTTCTTCTCTATCACATCTCCAAAAATTAGATCTGGATCTGATCTGGAGGATCTTCAAAACTCTTTTGAAGATCAGCAGTCGTCCTTTGCAGCAGTGCAGCCTTCTTGCTTTCTGATCGCCTTTCTCTTGATCTGGATCGCACCAACCAAGATCCAAAACTCTTTTGGACGTGGAGAGGAGAGGGAGAAGAAGGATTTGGCATGGAGGAGGAGGGGAGAGGCAGCCTTGGGGCATGGGCTAATTTCAATTTGAATTTGAGTTGGGCGCAGGGTCTTATTTATAGACTAACTGCATGATCCAACTCCTCTTCTTCCCAACCAATCACAACCCTTTATGAAATCAGATCTAAATCTGATTGGTGGAATAGAGTCCCCTGGATTCCTCCTTAGAGGGTGCCTAAGACCAGTCAAACTTGGATTCTTAGGAGAACTCTAATTGGAATCCAAAAGGGAGTGGAGTCCTTGTCCAACAAGGACTCCTAGGCGCCTCCAACTTGGGCACACGCCAGGGTTGGCGTGCGCCCTTCCTCCTTGCCAGGTTCTGGCAGGGGGACAGGCCCCCACCAGCTCTCCAATAGGTGCATGACATGTGGTCAAAAGTCAAAGTGTCAATGGTCAACATTTGACCAGTCAAAGGTAGACTTTTGACCAAAGTCAAAGAACAAGAAATGGCAGGTGACCAAAAATGGCAGGTAATGTCTTACAAAATAAGACAACCTATTTCTGACTTGGACAACCTCCAGTCAGACCATATGAAGGCCTCTGATTGAGCACAAACTCCTTTGGCTCAGTCAGGACAACTTATTTATGATAGTAAAAGAAGAACGTTAGGTTCAATCGAGTGCTAGCACGATTTCCTTGAACCTAATTGAATCTCATTCAGATCAATTGAACTAGATCAGTTCAATTGATGATCACCAGATTCAAACCCTTGTTTGTGTGACCCAGTTAGGTTCAGTTCTGTATGGTAATGGGATATGTCATGATCTCTATCATCGACATCATCGAAACTCCTTTCGATGGATCAGAACTCTTCTGATTCGAACAGCTAGAATGATCGATCATCTAAATCATTCTAATTGCTCCCAAAATCCACCAGTGACACCTAGCAGTATATGGTGGCAACCCATCAGAGCTGAATGCGAACCTCTTGGTGCAGCTACCTGTGTGATTAAGTTCTTCTATCTTGAGCCCCGATCAGATTAGGGTTAAGGTAAACTCGTCAAACCCTAGTCTCTGTCATATGATGTAATCATTCGATTCGAGTCCAATGTGAAAATCTAAATAGAAACTCTTTCTATTATTTCACTCTGCCATGGCCATGGGCTTCTGGACTTGATTCTCATGATTATCATAGGGCTGCTCCTCTACCACCGAGGTAGATAGATTCCATCTTGATGCAATCCAGTTCCTACAATGAACATGCTATAGCCAACATACACCTCAGGGTTCCATATGGCTAGGAGACCGAGTAATGGTGTAGTCAAACTATAACACCCTCAAGGTGAACTGCCGATGCATCTCAGGTCAAAGAACCAGACACACTACTGCAGCATCGAGTCAGTCATTGACGAGAAGGTAGACTTCCTAATGACTACTCGAGGTGGTCACGCTCAGTGCCCTCGTTCTCTAACGAGTACCTGTACTCTCGCTCTGGTGTCTCCACACCGTAGACTCAAGACTCATCTACTAAAGAGAAGCGATCGTACACCAACCTTCCGGATCAATCACCATCCTCGTGATGATCCTATGGTCGGGAGCTGTTTATGAGTTAATAATGATTATTCATGTCTTAAATTTTCAACTCTTGAAAATATGAATTATCATTACCATTAACCCAAAGGATGTATCACAGACACTAAATACACAGGTGTGATAGAAAATAACCCATTTCATTAATTATAGTCAAAATTATAATTTTGCCCCTAGAAGTGTATTACAAGTGTCAGCCAATTCTGGCTTCTAGGGCACATATATCTAACAGTGGCCATGTCTGCACAAAGAAAAATCAAAATCTAATTAGTAATTGATTCATTAAACCTACAGATTTGGACTTTAATCAAAAGGTTTCTCCCACTATTTTATTCAAATTGGTAGCCTCTACCTCCAATTTGAGGAATTACCCTAATTTTTTAGTGGGTACTAGAATTCACATAGACTGTACATAAGCCCAACTTTGGTTAGCCTACCCATATACATCTACGGGTAGGTTCATAATTAATTATTTTTTTAAATAATTTTTAGTAATTAAATTTTATCCCAGGTCCTGATCAATTGGCTTTGGCCTTCTCAGAAAAGGATCCAGTTAGGTCCAACCATTAACATGACCATACTTGAACCATCCAACCAATGAATGATCAGGCCCAACTTTGGTTAGCCCGCCTGACCAACATTTAGAAAGATGTATTCCAGAGATCATATAATGAATGATAATTCCATCAACCGATAAGCACTAGGCCTTTAGGCCTCCAATGATTATCCAACTGATGGACCCATTATCATCCACTTTAATGAGAGGCTATGATCCAGTTATCATATAACTATTTTATTTTAGAGACCTAATAATTTTAGAGAATTTATTTATAGAAGTGAGTAGATTAGATTAACCAGCTTGTCATGATCCACCCACTAACTTCACCAAGTCAGCTTAAGGGAGACCACTAATAGGCTAGTCTAGGAGTACCTAAATTAGTCAAACTAATTTACCTAGCTGATATGGGTTAGTTCGAATAGTCAAGTGATCTGATCAAAACATAATCTCACTAAGAGGTCAGGTAAGTTCGATCAATGGAAGGGTCTACTAGGCTTGTCTTAAACACCATAAAAAATGGCCAGGTAAGCGAGTTGCCAATTAAAAAGCACTGGTCTGGTTTATCTTAGATACTAACTAGTTTAATTAGTTTCAATTAGATCAATCTAATAGTTTGTGCTAGACCACGTAGCCAAGAATCAAGTCCATCTTGGGTCTTGTTAAAGACATGGACTTGATCAACTACAACTATTGTAATTGATCTAGAGAATCCATGACCTAATCTAAGACAATAATTGATTAGATTTAGTCAATTCTCTAATTAAGTTCATTCTTTAATCTAATCCTAGGTCCAACCCAATTAATGGACCTAATCCCCACTAACCCATTTAACCCAATGTGTTATGATTTGAATCTTAGGATCTTCAATTCACAATCCTAGATCCTAATCAATCAACTTCTTAATTCTTAATTAAATTTTGGGCTGAGGGTTGGGGTTCAGCTTTTCGAAAATGATTTTCATATTTATAAAATATTTTTACATCATGGTTTTATCAACCAAGTTACATGTTTGATTCATAATCAATATACAAGTAAAATAAATATAAAACTACTTTAGATCTAATCTAAACAGGTTCATGTAATTGAAATAATTTCAATAATAATTAATCATAAATCTCCCTAGATCAAATCTAATATATTTATGACGATTAAAATTAGATTAAAATATTTTTAATCTGATCATAAAATTTCTTAGATCTAATCTAAAATTTTATGATCAATATTTTAAATCAGCACATACTAGACAACCTATTCACTGTAAGGGATAAATCTTACAGCAGGACAACCTTATGGTAGTCCGTACAATCTAAAATATTTTATTTTTTTTTAATTTTAAATTTAATAACTAGATTATAAATTAGATTTAATCTAAAAAATAATCTTGATATGCACAAAAATCATGTAATAAGAATCTAGGCTTTGATACCAATTGAAGGAACAGATATAGGGTTTCATAGGTAGATCTTAAAATTTTTTCAAGATCTTACAGCAAAAGATTTAAATAAATCTAAAATTTATTTAAAAAATTATGTAAACACCTAGATCTTAGATCTATTACATGATTAAGGCATGATATTAAATCAAAAATTAAAATTAAATAAGAAAAAAAAAGATTGATCAAATCAACCTAGATCTACACTACATCAAATGCAGATATGAAGTTTATAGATCAGATCTATTACCTAAGTAAGTTTAGACATTCTAACTTGCTGATCCAAGCCTGAGGATGAAGTCATAAGCCTCACACACATCTAGCCTCTAGGAGTCATCCACATGAGCCTACGATCTCTAATCTAAAGTCCGATGCAGGAAATCAGCACAGCATGCTAGTACTGTGTTGATCCTTCTTCGATGGTCGATCCAATGCTCTCTTCTTCAAAATTTAGACTCTCCAAAATATAAGAAAGATGAGAGTTTGATCATCTGAGACTTTCTCAAAAAAACTCAAAAGAAAGGAGGAGAGATTGAAATAAAATAGCCCTAGAAGAAGATCCTCTTCTTCTTCTCTTTTCTCTCACCTAGACACCTAGTTTGGTGCCTATGGAACCCCCATGCCCAAGGACCCTCTTACTCTGATTCTTGCACACCCCAAACCTCTCCCAAAGTTCTATATTATAAAAAAAAATCAAAATAAAATTCTTCCAATAAATAGGGAAAAAGAAGAGTCCAAGTTAGGTTAAATTTCTAGACTAGGAATATCCAAACATGGGAAGTTGTTGGGGTGGGCACCTCCTCCACAATTTTTGGCATAGACCAACAAGGGAGGATGCACAAAAAAAGAGATTAATTTCATGGAATAAGGGAAGAATTAATTAAAAGAGGGGGCGGCACTCAAGGGAAGATGTTTTGGTTAATAAGGATTCTATCTCATAGAATCCTAAGCAAAACCAATTCCTCCTTTGACTTGGTCTTCCACCTAACTTTCAAATATGACTTGGAGGGAGAGAGGGGGCATGAAAATTAGAAAGAAAGGTATTTTACATGAAAAATACCTAAAAAATAGGTATGGAGGGCATTGGGACCGAGATGGTACAAGGAGATAGGGAGTCCTAGTCACACTAGGACTCCTATTTTGACTTGATCAAACAAGATCTTTTAACCAAATAAAATCAAGATTAAACCAACCCAATTAAATAAGGCCCTAACTCATTTAAGGACTTAATTAAATTAGATTTAATTTTAATTTATTTATTTATTAAATTAAAAAATTAGATTAATCCGAGTCCTAGTTAGACTAGGACTAGTTCTTCCTTACACTTGGCTTATCCAATAAACCAATTAGACTTGATCCAATCAAGCACAAACTAAATCTAATTAAATCACATTTAATTAAACTTAATCTCAACCTATTTGCTTAACCAAATTAAGTCAATTAGCAATTCAATTGCTAATCGATCCTCCTGCAACACTTGTACTAGGTTAAACACCAATCGTATTGATTGTTTAATCCTAGAACGATTCTTAATCATTGATCAATCATCCGATCAGATCATAAGCTCTAATATGTGTGATCTCATAGATCCAAATCTAAGTCTATAGCATAAAAATAAATTTTTATACTAATCAAAGTGACCATCTAGCAATGATACCCAACGGTCTGATAGGTCGAAGGTGTAGAACACCATCCTTAGAACCCATGCAGATATAGTTTCCATATAATTCATCTTCTTGACCAAAATACTCATAGGATACCTCAAAGTTAAACTATCAACTCTGATCAGGTTGTCTACATTGTATTTCAAAAGATCAAATCCATCTGATGGATTACCCTGACCAAGGCTTTGCTAGATTGAAATACAGTGATGCATTGTTCTTCAACTCTTGAAGTGGTCAATCCCATCTTGATCACACTCCAACTTTGCAAGTACTTGACTATGCCTAGAAGCCTTTCATCACTAAATTAGAAATTCAGTTAGTCTGATACCAAAGCACAGTGAGTTGCTTGTAAGTCATTGAGGTGATCTCAGGTCTAAGGGATACTTATACCTATATCCCATCAGAGACATTCTCGACAGCAGAATGCTTTAGAGTTGGTCACGTTCAATGATGATATACCCATACATCTCATCTGTATGCCATACCAGTATCTCCATATACCTTGGTTAAGAGGACAACCAACCTATATGGCATATAGCGATCTATGCTCGATAAATACTATCATCCTAATTAACAACCTATCATTTGATCGTGAACAAATTTAAGGGCTAATCAATAAATCCTCTATTTATCGAAACTAAATAGTCCTAAAAACTTCATCACAATAATGAAGTTCATTAGAAGATGTAAACTTTTGATGAAAAGGATGCCAAAATATTTTTATTAACTAATAAATCAATTACAATATCTCAACCATCAATAGACTGATGATTGGTTTTGGGACATAATTTTCAACACCATAAGGCATACAATGACCTACACTCGATAAACATTATCATCCTTAGTAATAATGTATCATTTGGTCACGAACAGATTTAAGGACTAAATGATAAATCCTTCTTTGTTGATTCTAAATAGTCCTAAAAACTTTATCACAACATAGAAGTTTATTAGAAGATAAAAGAATTTATGATGAAAAATATCAAAATAATTTTTATTTATTTATAATTTATATACAAATATAAGAATCAGCACAACCATCAACAGGTTGATGATTTGCTTTGGGAATCCTTTTCCAACATAAACATAGGAGGTGGGTTGAGTTTTTGCAAGCCTAAACTTTTATTTTGAAACACCATGCGGGTGTAGAGAATCACGTTGCTGATGTCCTGAGTTGTTATCATACTTTATTATCCACATTAGTATAGAGGTTGTTGGTTTTGATAAGATTAAAGAATATTATTAGGAGTGTCTAGATTTTGGCAGCATACTTATCAATTTACAAAAAAGACCATTTTGAGAATATAGTGAATATACCATTCAGGATGGTTACTTGTTTAGAGGTGCTAGGCTGTGTGTTCCCCGTACATCTTTAAGAGATTCTCTAATTTGAAAACTACATGCTAGAGGATTAGCTAGATACTTTGGTTAGAATAAAATCATAAAGTTGGTAGAAGTTTAGTTCTTTTAGCCAAGCGTAAAAAAAGATGTCGCTCTAATTATTGCCTAGTGTAGAACCTGTGCTGTGGCCAAGCAGAGAAAATAGAACACCAGCCTATATACACCGTTGCCTATACCAGACTGTCCTTGGCAAGATGTTAGCATGGATTTTATTTTATGCTTACCTAAGATAGTTAGTGTTAGATATATGTGCCCTAGAAGCCAGAATTGGCTGATACTTGTAATACACTTTTAGGGATAAAATTATAATTTTGACTAAAATCAATAAATAGGTTATTTTCTATCACATATGTGTATTTAGTGTCTGTGATACATCCTTTGAGTTAATGGCAATGATAATTCATATTTTCAAGAGTTGAAAATTTAAGACATGAATAATCATTATTAACTCATAAATTGCTCCCGACCATAGGATCATTGCGAGGATGGTGATTGATCTGGAAGGTTGGTGTACAATCGCTTCTGTTTAGTAGATGAGTCTTGAGTCTACGGTGTGGAGACACCAGAGCGAGAGTACAGGTACTCATAGAGAACGAGGGCACTGAGCGTGACCACCTCGAGTAGTCATTAGGGAGTCTACCTTCTCATCAATGACTGACTCGATGCTGCAGTAGTGTGTCTGGTTCTTTGACCTGAGGTGCATCGGCAGTTCACCTTGAGGGTGTTATAGTTTGACTACACCATTACTCGATCTCCTAGCCATATGGAATCCTGAGGTGTATGTTGGCTATGATATGTTCATTGTAGGAACTGGATGGCATCAAGATGGAATCTATCTACCTCGGTGGTAGAGGAGCAGCCCTATGATGATCATGAGAGTCAAGTCCAAAAATCCATGGCCATGGTAGAGTGAAATAATAGAAAGAGTTTCTATTTAGATTTTCACAGTGGACTTGAATCGAATGATTACATTATATGATAGAGACTGGGGTTTGACAAGTTTACCTTAACCCTAATCTGATCGGGGCTCAAGATAGAAGAACTTAATCACATAGATAGCTGCACCAAGAGGTTCACATTCAGCTCTGATGGATTTCCACCATATACTATTAGGTGTCACTGGTGGATTTTGGGAGCAATTAGAATGATTTAGATGATCGATCATTCTAGCTATTCGAATCAAAAGAGTTCTGATCTATCGAAAGGAGTTTTGATGATGTCGATGATGGAGATCATGACATATCCCATTACCATACAGAACTGAACCTAACTGGGTCACACAAACAAGGGTTTGAATCTGGTGATCATCAATTGAACTGATCTAGTTCAATTGATCTGAATGAGATTCAATTAGGTTCAAGGAAATCGTGCTAGCACTCGATTGAACCTAACGTTCTTCTTTTGCTATCATAAATAAGTTGTCCTGTCTGAGCCAAAAGGAGTTTGTGCTCAAACAGAGGCCTTCATATGGTCTGATTGGAGGTTGTCCAAGTCAAAAAAGGTTGTCTTATTTGTAAGACACTACCTGCCATTTTTGGTCACCTGCCATTTCTTGTTCTTTGACTTTGGTCAAAAGTCTACCTTTGACTGGTCAAATGTTGACCATTGACACTTTGACTTTTGACCACATGTCATGCACCTATTGAAGAGCTGGTGGGGGCCTGTCCCCTACCAGAACTTGGCAAGGAGGAGGGCACACGCCGCCCAAGATTGGAGGAGTCTTGGAGTCCTTGTTGGATAAGGACTCCACCTCTCTTTTGGATTCCAATTAGAGTTCTCCCTAAAACCAACTTTGACTGGTCTTAGGCACCCTCTAAGTAGGAATCCAGGGGTCTCTATTTCCACCAATCAGATTTAGATCTGATTTCATAAAGGGTTGTGATTGGTTGGGAGGAAAAGGAGTTGGATCACGCTTGGTCTATAAAAAGGACCCTATGCCCAACTCAGTTTAAGATTCAATTGAGAATTGAAAACCCCACGCCCCAAGGCTGCCTCTCCCCTCCTCCTCCATGCCAAAGCTTCTTCTCCTTCTCCTCTCCACGTCCAAAAGAGTTTTGGACCTTGGTTGGTGCGATCCAGATCAAAGAAAGGTGATCAAAAATAAGAAGGCTGCACTGCTGCAAAAGGACGACTGTTGATCTTCAAAAGGAGTTTTGAAGATCCTCCAGATCAGATCCAGATCTGATTTTTGGAGGTGTGATAGAGAAGAAGAGGATCTCCAGATCCAGCTCGAGTGGATACCCATAGAGGCTAGGCGCTTGCGTGGCTAGATCCAGAACCTTCCGCTGCAAATAGGATCATCAACAGGATAATAGGATTACCCAAATTCAGGTAAATTAAATTTGATTTAATTTATCCTTATTTTATTTTATTTATTAAAATAATAAGAATCAGATCTGAAACACATCAAGATCTGATTGGGATCAAGAGAAAAATTTTTGAAATATATCTCTTGATCTGATCAGATCTGAACGAACTTGGTCCAAAAAATTAGGATTTTTCTTCAGTTAGGAAGCACGATTCTGTTCTAATGGTTATAGATAGATTTTGAAACATGGCCCATTTTTTGTGCTATTGCCAAATGTCTGATGCATCAAAAGTTGCAAGAATATATTTTGATGAGATTGTTAAATTGCATGGATTGTCCAAAACCATTATGTTTGATAGCGATGTTAGATTTATGAGCTACTTTTGAAAAATCCTGTGGCATCTTCTTGGCATAAAATTTAAATTTTCTTCTACGTTTTACCCATTAATAGATGGTCAGATCGATGTGGTCAATAGGAGTCTTGGAAATTTGTTGCATTGCTTGATTATGGAGCATATGGATAACTGGGATATTTTATTGCCCTAAGCCAAATTTGCATATAATAGTTCTATTAATAGGTCCATTGGCATGAGTCCTTTTGAAGTAGTTCATGGATATTAATTTAGAAAATCAATAGACCTCATCCCACTACCTATGCATGCTAGAATTTTTGAATCTACAAAGTCATTTGCATAGCATGTCAAGAGTCTACATAAAGAGATCAGTAAAAAAATTAGCATTAGTAATAAAGTTTATAAACAGAATGTAGATTCTCATTGACGTGCCCAAGAGTTTGCGGAAGGAGACTATGTGATGATTCAAATGAGGTCTGACTAATTTTCACTAGGAACTGTCAAGAAGTTACATGCTCGAGGAGCAGATCTGTTTAAGATCTTAAAGAAGATCGGATCGAATGCATATATTATGGACTTACCTTCTGATTTTAGGATTAGCTTTACTTTTAATGTTGTAGATTTTGATGCCAATAAAGAGCCAACTTGGATACCTAATGAGCTATTCGAGCCTAAACCAACCTTTGAGAGAGAGCTTGTTCCTGAGTGTCCATCAGTCAACATGTTAGTAAAGCATGATCAGATTGAGAGAATTTTGGACTAGCAGATCATCTCCATCTAGAGTCAAGGCTATCAACGGTACTTAGTTAGATGACGAGGTCGACCAGAGTCTGAAGATACCTGGATCACTCGAGAAGAGCTACAGTGCGTTGATCTCAATTTGCTTGAGCATCACTAGAGTAGAATCAACCCTCACTTGATAGGATCGAGTTCTCCCCACCCCAAGAGAATTGGTGTGGACACCAGGGCTATTAAAATTCAGCGACATGATTTGAATTCGATTTGGATCAAAGAAGCCCCATTGATTGACTCTACTTTAGTTATTTGATTCTAGTCAATTAGTTATTTAGATGCATTTAGTGTTGGATCCATAGGACCATACTTGGATTTGTATTGGATTAAGAGCCTTAATCGAAAAGAGACTATCATAAAGAAACAAGCTTGGACCATGTCACTTTTGGAGCCACCACTCTCCACATGCCCAAGGAGGAAATACACACGCCAGCATGTGTCGTCCCCAAGGATCCTCATGCCAAGTTGTGCTAAGCATGAAGCATCCACATGGAATTTCTTTTCTTTCCTAGGATTCCTTAAGAGGTCTTGATTTCTTACTTATTTTGTTGAAGGACTGATTTCTTTTCCATGGTTCCATAAAAGATAGATATGATATATTACTCTATTTAAAAATCATGCATAATATTTTACTTTTTTGTTGGAAGGGGTGATTTGTTTCTTGTAAAGCATAGAGGATTCCTAAAGAAATGGGACTTCTAGGATCCTATATAAATCCTTGTATCCTTCATGAATGAGATAATGAATGAATGAATGACTTTACAAATTTCATAAATACTTGTGTCAATCACTTCGAGAGGGAGAGGATGTGAGACCCAAAATTGCTTTACGAGGGGAGGGTGTGAGGCCCATTTTCCTTTCTATCCCTTTAACCTTCATCTATTTGAGATTCAATGTTCCTACAGTCCCAAATCATCTTTACCATCTATCTATACAAGCCTATTTCATTAAGAGAGGATCTATCTCCTCCAAGATTTTCATCTATCATGCTGAGAGAGAAAGAGTGATCTATTATTCTACCGATCAAATATTGATAAGAATCTTCATTTCTTCCGAATTGATATTTAATTTTTACTTATTATTTTTTAGATCCGACGTTGGTAAAGACCTAGTTCTTTATCGATAGATCTACTTGGTTATAAGATTAAGAGCTCTAATTAAAGTAGTTTCTTAACTATCACGATCTAAATTCTTCTTATCTTTTTAGATTTTTTTATAGATTTAATTTCTTGCTATCCTTCATTTCATTCATATTTTTTTTTCTGTTTATTTATGAGCATGTTTAATTTCTGCTATCTATTTATTTACTTTGTTATTATTGGTTATTTACTGATCTCTATAATGGCATTCATTTGCATTATTTAGATTGATCTTGCTTTGGTTCCATATCAATCAATCACACCTCCTGAGCAAAGTATAGGCAACTACATTATTTATCCTGAGAATAATGTGCCACTAGCTCCTTTCTTATTCCTCCTCTCATCAACCTCTATCTCATCTTTTCTTTTCCCTCTCTTCTTTCCCACATTGTTGACCTCCTCTTCCTCATTGCCACATCCACCACCGCACTACTGCCTTCAACCTCACTTAGCTTTTGCTCTAAGAATTAATTTTGATGACTATAAAATATTTGAGGAGAGTATTAATAATTTTTGATTTGAAAAAAGAATAATTATGCATTTCAGGTTTCACAAGAATTTTCAAGTTTATCAAAAAAAGTTGAAAAAGAGCAAAATCATAATTTTATTAAGTTGGAGATCAAGAAAATATTTTTTGAAAGCCTCAAGAGTATTAGAGAAGAATTCAGATTTTTTGGAGATAATTTCATATTTTTTGAAAGTCAAAATCTAAAGAAAATCAAGTTTGAGCAAAAGGATCGACCCCTAGGTTGACCCTACTAAAATAGGCTGATTGGCATGTTTTATTCTGGCTGGCATGCTGAAAAGGAATGACTTTGGGGTCAATCTTTGCTGTTTTGTAGGTCGGAATATAGAAACTAATTTTTTCTATTTTTGCCATAGAGGTTGACCCCTGTGCCAAGGGATGACCCCAGGATCGATCCCTACAACGAAAAAAATTCTATAATGACTAGTTTTTTAGTCTATTATGACTGCATTTAATTATTAATAGCTCTCTAATGACTACAACTAGGCACTGTTCACTCTCCAATATTCATTGAAGATCTAAAAGCATTCAAATGGAGGGAAAACAAAAGAAAATCAAGAAAATATTTAGTCCTAGTGAAAAACTCCCTTCCAAGCAAATAAGCATTCAATTCAAGCTCAACCACCTCTCTAAAGTTCATTCAACCCTTCATTCATTCTGAGAGAAATTTGAAAAGCTTCAGTACTATTTTGTAAAGTATTTTTAAAAGTCTTATTGTGCTCATTAAAGGGGATAAACATGTTTTTCATTGTTATTATACTTATAATCTATTTTTATTATTTTGTTTTAAGTTTTGTGGGTTTCAAAATATAGGAAAGTTGATCCGAACCTTGAATCAGAGTGTATTGGATTCGCTTGTACCTAAAAAATAAGTATTCTAGCTTAGGATAGCTAGGGTTGGAGGTTACCAATGTTGCATTCATTTTGAATATGATTAATGGATTTGAATTCCTAAGTAGTAGCTTAGAGATTTGATGTAGATGCAAAGTTGGCACCGAACTACTATAAACCTAGCTTGTATGTGGTGCGTTGATTTGCTCTCTCTCATCATTACTTTATTCTCTTGCATACTAGCTTCTTAATTCCTTACTTTGTTCACAACAGCCACTGCACACATAATTTTTGTGGTTCACATTTTACTTTGTTCACAACAGCCACTACACACATAATTTTTGTGGTTCACATTTTACTTAAAATTTTGATAACCCAATTCACCCCCACCTCCTAGGTTGTATAGCTAGATACAAGTGGTATTAGAGCTGGTGCTCTAGCCCTTTCTTGATTTAATCATCAAGAGCTAAAGATTTATGGCAACTTAAGTTGGTGCTTCACTAGCTGAGGGGCAGTCCACTAACTAACCTTCACTTTTCAATGGATCGAATGACATCTATTAAAAAACTTGGATGAAAATTTTTATTCAAGCACTCGATTATGATATGTGGAGTATCATAATAAATGGACTACACATACCCACTAAATTGATTGATGGTATAGAATCAACCAAACTTGAAAGAGAATGGGATGAGATTGATAAGAAAATGGCTCAGCTTAATGCTAAAGCCATAAATATTTTATATTGTATATTAGATGCAAATGAATTTAATTATATTTCAACTTACATATCAGCTAAAGAAATATAGAATAGGTTAGAAGTAACTCATAAAGGTACCAACCAACTTAAAGAGTCAAAAATCAACATGCTTATATATAAATATGAACTCTTTAAAATAAAATATTATGAGTCTATTACTGAAATGTTTATTCATTTTATGGATATTATTAATGGTCTTAAGAGTCTTGGTAAGTCTTACTCTAATAGTGATCTTTTAAGAAATGTTCTTAGGTCTCTACTAAGAACATGAGAAGCAAAGGTCACCGTGATTCAAAAAGCAAAGGATTTGACATCTTATCTTTGGAGGAGCTTCTAAGATCACTCATGACACATGAACTTAGCATGAAATAACATCATGAAGAAGAAACCAAGAAGAAGAAAACAATCATCTTCAAATCCACTACTCAACAAAAGGAGAAATCCAATCAAACTGAAAATAATGAACAAGATGAAGAATTGGCCCTCATCACTCAAAAATTCAAGAGATTTTTGAAGACAAGAAGATAAGGAATGAGGAGAAGGCCACAAATAAAAGGAAAGCACAGCAAGGAGAAGGATAAAGAGCAGCCTCTTATATGCTACAAATGTTAGAAGTTGGGGCACTTTAGATCTGAATATCCTCAACTCAAGAAGGCCCCCAAGAAATTCAAGAAAAAGACTATCATGACTACATGGAGTGATAGCAATGACTCGAGCTTCGAAGAAGAATCTCATGAAGAAGCCAACTTGTGCCTTATGGCACATGAAAATGAGGTAACTACTGAAACTTCAAATGACTTTACTTTTGAAGAACTCCAAGAAGCTTTTTATGACTTAGTAGATGATTTAAAGAAGTTAGGGCTAAAGAACAAAGAACTCAAATCAAAGAATCAATGCTTACTAAAAGAAAACATGACTATTTCAAATGAGAAATTAGCTTTAACTCAAGAAAATCTGAATTTAAAGAATGAAATTGCCAAGTAAAAATCAATGGTAGAAAAATTTACTTTAAGCTCAAATAAACGTTAAATGATTCTTGAAAATCAAAAGACCATTTATGATAAAGCCAATCTTAGCTATAATCCTCTAAATAAATAAAAATTTTTAAAAAATATTTTTGTGAACTCATCAAGTAATAAGCTTTCAAAAGTTACTTGCTTCAATGGTGGAAAAGTAGGACATGAATCTTATACATACTTTTCTAGCAAATTTAAAAGTTCAAATGTAAAGAAAATATGGATACCAAAAGGAACCATTGTGACTAACCAAAAAAGATCCAAAAATACTTGGGTATTTAAAGTTAAGACTTGATTTTGTGTGTAGGTATGTCTTACATTCCAAGGATTAAATAAAAAATAATATCTTGATAGTGGGTACTCAAGACACATGATCGATGATGATGATGGATTTGGTGTACAGGGTGGAAGCATGGATTTCAAAGTAAAAAACATGAAATCAAATAAACCAAACCCGAACCTTAGGACCACCTCATTAGCAATTAAATCATATAACATGCATTTGTAATATAAGAGAAAGTATTAGAACATACCTCTATTCGCTAAACCCTAAATTAACCTTGATCACCGGTAGCAGTCCATCAGGGTTTCCACCAGGTGCCCACATGTTCATCCTCCAACGTTGATCCACATGGAGACTTGATCAAGACACCAACACCTCTGATTTATATAATTAAAGTTCTAATAATAAGAACTTTAATTATAAGGGCAAGACCTTCTTAAGCCTTTATGTCACCTTCCTTGCCTCTCCTTATCTATCTTTCTTTTTCTTTTGTCTTCTTAATTTTCCTTCCTAATCTCTTAGTCTTAAGATGACTTCTTGTCCCTTATAATGACAAGGTCTAGACAAGAGAAAGGAAAGAAAGAAAATTGGACAAAAAAAAACTCTTGTAAGAAAGAAAAGATAATGTTTCACACACCCACGGACTCTTGGTGTGCACCCTTATTTATAATGTACGTAGGGGTGCCATCTAAAAATCTCACGCCCTTTCCCATATCAATATCTCATGCCCCATCATCAAATCTCACACCCATCTAAATTTTGACATCCATTTAAAATTACGTAGACTTAGTCCAAGAGGTGCCTTAAAATAGAAGGACTCTTCGGACTAATTCTACGTAGTTTTTCTATGAAGAGTCGCGATGCATAAATATATGGCGCCATAATTCAAAGGTTTGGATCAGATTAGATGGCCATCTAATGGCTCTTAAAGGGATGCCCATTCAGCAAGAAGGCATGGAGATATACTTTGAATAGTCAAAGTCCCAAGAGACTTTGACTTGGTCCAAGAGAAAGGAGGAGTGGGCGGCATGGAGTCCAAGGGCGGCAAGGACTCTTGGGCGACAAAACATCTTGGGCGAAAAGAAAAAAAAGAATTTCATCTATAGAAGGACTCTTCTATGCCCCATATCTGATGTCCATGCCAATATAAAAGTTTACGTGACATAACAATATTGAAAAAGTCAAAGAAGGTAGGCGCCAACTTATTCCATGCGCCAAAGAGTCCTTTGCGCATGAAAGACTTCCCATGCATAAGAGAGAGACTCTCTGGCATGTGGGATGTAGGTATGTGGCACCCAATCTGAAGCCCAATCAATCTAGGTTAATCCAACTCAAGACCAAATCCTATTTGGCTCAAATCGGATCTTAATTAGCCCAAATCGGAAGCTGATTCGAATCCAATTCGAAACCAGGTGCTAGGGTTTGCTACATGTGCTAGCATGTTCATCTTGCAAACATGGTCTAATCCAATTAGACCCTTAATCAATTCTCTTTGTGTGTGACCCATTGGGTTTCACATCTAACCAGCAGTGAGTCTGGGTGTGATTTGACCTAATCTGGTTAGAACTCAACCAAACCGATTTAGGTCAAAACTAGCCAACCCAATTTGACTTAATTTAGAACACTTTCTAATTTAATAATCAAATTAAAATTTTAATTTGATCAAAATCCACAAGACATGATTGACGTCTAGCAATGTATCATGACTATCTGAAAGATGTGAAATTTTGATGAAAATATGAAAAATATCCTTCAGTGAAAAATTACCATGCAACTAGATCCTTCGATCTCCCTGCATCCTGAATATGACTCTGGGTATGAAAATATGTCAACCCCAATATCATATTCATTTCTCTTTCAATCTTATGATGATGATTCATTTAATGAAATATTAGAAACCATTTCTAATTTTTCATCATGCTTTGATCAAAGTCTTCCTGAATCATCATTTGTTTGAAGCAAGGTAGGATGCTATTTCCTCTTACCAGGAGAGATCGATTCCATGTTAACCTACTCACAACCTTCATATATATAATCTACCATATCCAGATCATCCCATACATAACTGAGTCATGAATGAGTATGAACCAAAATATGGATTTATATATATAAGATTCTATGGTAGTTTCAGGTCAAAGGATTACATGCACAAATTCCACTATGAGAACCATCTATTGACATGTAGATAAGACTCCATTAGATATTCTCAATTTGGATCAATTCAGTGAACTCATTCTCTAATGAGCACCCACATTCTTGTATTAGTGTCATACACAAGTTATTGTGAGATCAATCACCCTCTCAATCGAGCATACAAAGAATGTGCTAGTCTTACCGAAAAACATTGATCCCTAACTCAATGTCCCATCGACTAGGAATATTTAAATTAGGATTTTAAGATTTTAGGTCTCACTAGTATGATCTCATCATAATCCTAAAATCATAGCCCTAATTTATAGGATTCATCATAATCTTAAATAAATAATAAGACACTACATATGATGAAATAAATGCCTTTATTTATTAAAAATGTCATTACATGAGTCTGGAAGACAAAGAACATCCCAAAAATAAATTGGCTTGAGGGCATATTCCTTTCAATCTCCCACTTGCACTAAAGCCAATCGCCCTTATATTTTAATCCCATACAATCAAGGTGGCGATCAAACAGTTGCAGTGGTAAAGCCTTAGTGAATGGGTCTGCTATGTTGTTCTTTGTGTCCACTCATTCTATGACTACATCTTGTCTTTCAATAATTTCTCGAACGAGATGGAAGCATCTCAGAATGTGTTTGGATTTATGATGAGACCTTGGTTCCTTTGCTTGAGCTACAGCTCCAGTATTATCACAGTAAAGTGGTACTGGATTCTCAATTTTAGGAATAACTTCCTAATTCAGTGATGAACTTCTTCATCCAGACAGCTTCCTTGGCGGCTTCACTTACAGCTATGTATTCTGCTTCAGTAGTTGAGTCAGCTACAGTTGGCTGCTTAGTACTTTTCCAACTCACTGCTCCACTATTCAGAGTAAATACATACCCTGAAATGGATTTGCTATCATCTGGGTCTGATTGAAAACTAGAATCAGAATATGCTTCTAATTTAAGATCAGAACCTCCATATACTAAGAAAAATATCTTTAGTCCTTCTTAAGTACTTAAGAATATTTTTCACAGCTTTCCAATGATCCTCTCCTGGATCAGCTTGAAATCTACTTGCAATGCCTAAAGCATAAGCAACATCAGGCCTTGTACATAACATGGCATACATTATTGATCCAACAGCCGAAGCATAAGGAATAGAACTCATTCTATTTCTCTCTTCAGGTGTCTTAGGAGACATCTTTTTAGAGAGATGTATGCCTTGACTCATGGGTAAATAACCTCTTTTACTCCCATCCATACTGAATCTTTTCAGTATTAAGTCAATGTACCTTGATTGGGACAAGCCTAGCATCCTCTTAGATCTATCTCTATAGATCTTTATTCCTAGTATATAGGATGCTTCTCCCAAATCTTTCATGGAAAACTTATTTGATAGCCATAATTTGACTGATTGTAACATTGGGATATCATTCCCAATGAGTAGTATGTCATCTACATACAGAACCAAGAAGACTATGGTTCTCCCACTAGTTTTCTTGTACACACATGGTTCATCAACATTCTTGATAAAACCAAACTCTTTTACTGTTTCATCAAAATGGATGTTCCAACTCCTTGATGCTTGCTTTAATCCATAAATGGATCTCTTAAGCTTGCATACCTGATTTGGTTTCTCATTTGACTCAAATCCCTCTGGCTGTGACATATAGACCTCCTCCTCAAGGAAACCATTAAGGAAGGCAGTCTTTACATCCATTTGCCATATTTCATAATCGTGGTATGCTGCTATAGCAAGCATAATCCGAATAGATTTGAGCATGGCAACAGGTGAAAATGTTTCATCATAATCAATCCCCTATTTTTGCCTAAAACCCTTAGCCACCAATCTGGCCTTATAGGTTTCAATTTGACCATCAGCTCCAATCTTTTTCTTAAAAATCCATTTGCATCCAATAGGGTTTATATCCTCTGGTGCATCCACCAAAGTCCATACTTTGTTGGTGTGCATGGATTCCATTTTGGATTGCATGGCAGCCAGCCATTTGTAAGAGTCCTTACTTTTGACTGCTTCCGCATAGGTCAGAGGTTCGTCATTTTCAATGACTTGGGCTTCATTATTCTCAATAATGAAACCATACCTCATAGGTGTATTTCGTACTCTTTTAGACCTATGGATAGGAGTTATGTGTTCTGGTTCTTTTATATGATTATTTGGTTGAGAAATTTCTATTTGTTTTTCTTGAACTTCACTAAGTTCAATATTTCTGCCACTGCCCTTTTCTAGGATAAATTCTTTTTCCATAAAAATGGCATGCCTACTTACAAATACCTTTTGTTCAGTAGGATGGTAGAATATATATCCTATACTATTTCTAGGATATCCTATAAATAGACATCTGTCTGATCTAGCATCAAGTTTATGTCCAAAATTTCTTTTGACATAAGCTGGACAACCCCATATCTTAAGATACTTAAGATTAGATTTCTTACTTCTCCATATGTCATATGGAGTACTAGATACAGATTTAGAAGGAACTCTATTCAAGATGTAAATTGCAGTCTCCAGAGCATGACCCCAGAAGGAAATAGGTAAATCAGTGAAGCACATCATGGACCGTACCATATCTAATAAGGTATGATTTTTTCTTTCGGCTACACCATTTAATTATGGTGTATAAGGAGGTGTCCATTCAGAGAGAATCCCTTTAACTTTAAGATAGTCTAGAAACTCACTAGATAAGTATTCTCCTCCCCGATCAGATCGAAGGATTTTTATACATTGTCCAGTTTGTTTTTCGACCATACTTTGATACTCTTTAAATTTATCAAAGGCTTCTGATTTGTGTTTCATAAGATACACATATCCAAACCTAGATAAATCATCAGTGAATGTAATAAAATAAGAGTATCCTCCTCTGGCTTGAGTTGTCATAGGACCACATACATCCGTATGTACAAGTCCTAATAACTCATTTGTCCTTTCTCTATGTCCATTAAATGGAATCTTGGTCATTTTACCCATGAGGCATGATTCACAAGTTCCCAATGATTCATAATCAAAAGGATCAAAGAACTTTTCTTTGTATAACTTGTTAATCCTAGCCTCACTAATATGACCTAATCGACAATGCCAAAGTAAAGTATTATTTAAGTCATCTCTCTTACGTTTTCTATTTTCATCAATATGAAATATATTATCATCCAAACATAGAGTCAACAAACCATTGCTAAATATGCCAAAACAAATATTTTCATTAGAATATTTGATCGAGCAACCTTCGCTCGTTACATTAAGACTATAACCTTGTTTTAATAACAAGGGTATAGATATAATATTTCTAATGATCTTAGGCATATAATAACAATTTGTAAGCTCTAAGATCTTCCCATAAGGTAACTTCAATATATTTGTCCCTACAGCTTCTGCTTGGATAGACTCTCCTCCAGCACCATAGAGCTTGAAGTCACCTTTCTTCAAACTCTTAATTTTCTGCAGCCCCTGCAAAGATTTGCAGATATGAAAACCACAGTCGGTATCTAATACCCAAGAATTTGAAATGAAAGAATTTAATGATAATATAGTATGTATCTCATACATACCTTTTGGTGCATTATTTGCACCAGACTTCACGGTTGCAAGGTAAGCCTTGCAATTCCTCTTCCAATGGCCTGCTTTGCCATAGTGAAAATAGGTCATCTGTCCGAAGACCTTCTTCCCCTTTTTCTTCTTATTTATACCACTTTTAGGATTCAACCTTCTCTTTGAACCCTTTTTGCCTGCCTTCTTCTTGGAGATCCCTTCCACAAGAAGAAGAGGAGCCTTATCTTTCTTGATATGGCTTTCTACTGTCTTGAGCATATTTAACAGCTCAGGCAATGAAGAATTCAGTTTGTTCATGTGATAGTTCACGATAAACTGAGAAAATGAATTCTGAGGAGTGATTGCAGGATCAAATCCTGACTTAACTCTCCATCCATTACAAAACCTAATTGACTTAATCGAGTGATTAGGTCAATTACCATCAAAACATGATTTTGTATGGATGTTCCTTCTATCATTCTTGCATGAAATAATTACTTAGATATCTCATATCTAGCAGTCCTACTATGCTCTCCATAAAGCTCTTTTAGAATTGAGCAATATGGACTGAGTGTCCATGCTATCATGCTGCCTCTGTAATTCATTATTCATAGAGGCAAGTATGATGCATTTGACAGTAAGAGAATCATTTTGCCACATCTTGTATGTGGACTTATCTTCATCTGTGGCATCATTTCCTAATGGCTTAGGATCAGGGGCATCAAGAATATAGGAGAGTTTTTCTTGACTGAGTACTATTTTTAGGTTTCTCAACCAGTCAACATAATTTTGACCAGTCAATTTATTTGAATCCAAAATTGAACGTAATGAAAGTGAAGAAGCCATTTAATCTACATAATAAAGAACAATATATAAGCAAACAATTCATGATGACAAAACATAATTAAATTAGGACTTTAATTTAATTATGTCTCCCACTAAAAATCATAACCCTCTTATTGATTTTCTTAGTGAGAATAAGATCCTAATTCCTTATAAAAAATCTTGTGGTTGCACAACAAACCTATTATAAGTTCAAAGGTAGGAAACTCTTTCCAATTGCATTTTATGCAACTCTCAAAATCTTTTGCCTCTAAAACATTAATAGCCTTGTGTTAGCACAACAAACTTTAATGTTTTAGTTTAAGTAGAACCCTTCATTTCTATACAGTCAAAATTGAAATATAACTACTTTTGTGGTTACACAACAAAGTAGTATATTCAAAATGCTGTAAGCATCTCAATGCACTAGATTAATATTACATCTTTCCCCATGATAGATCTTGTGGTTACACAACAGAACTAACATGATTCTGGACATAATAAGAAACTAGTATGAAGGAAGGCCTTAATGTAGTGAATATAATATTAAGCATTTCAATCTAGAATTAAATTAATCGAATCGGCTAGGTAAATGGGAGAGAAATGGGAGTCCCCCCATTGCTTTCCTTAGACACCAATAAATTGGCCAGGTCAGACAATGGAACCAATTAAAAAATCATGTTCTCTTTACCAATCAAGAACCATTTTTTCTAGACACCGATTGATCAATTAGACATCCTGACTGATTCAGCTAAAGATTAATTACACTACAACTTAATATAATTTTTTATAGAGGGATTTAAATGGTCTCAATGCACATATTGATTTAAAACAAACTAAATGCATAATAGCATTAATTATGATAAAATTTATATATGTCAATTAACATGTATAATTATTCTAGGACAACCATCATTATATAGTGAATACTTTCCACTATATCAGGGCAACCTTTATAGAATAATATATACAACATAATCTCATTATGATAAGAAAAAGAATATGATCTCATCATATAAATTAAAACATGCTAAAAATATTATATCATATTTTTCATTTATGCCATTATACTATAAGCAAAGCATTATATGATTTAACCTAATAAGGCTTGCTCTGATACCACTGATGGGTTTGGTGTACAGGGCGGAAGCATGGATTTCAAAGCAAAAATATGAAATCATATAAACCAAACCCAAACCCTAGGACCACCTCATTAGCAATTAAATCATATAACATGCATTTGTAATATAAAAGAAAGTATTAGAACATACCTCTTATCGCTAAACCCTAAATTGACCTTGATCGTCGGTAGCAGTCCGTCAGGGTTTCCACCAGGTGCCCACGTGTTCACCCTCCAACGTTGATCCACACAGAGACTTGATCAAGACACCAGCACCTCTGATTTATATAATTAGAGTTCTAATAATAAGAACTTTAATTAAAAGGGCTAGACCTTCTTTAGCCTTTATGTCACCTTCCTTGCCTCTCCTTATCTATCTTTCTTTTTCTTTTGTCTTCTTAATTTTTCTTCCTAATCTCTTAGTCTTAAGATGACTTCTTATCCTTATAATGACAAGGTCTAGACAAGAGAAAGGAAGAAAGAAAATTGGACAAAAAGAAATCCTTGTAAGAAAGAAAGATAATTTTCACTCTTTCGGACTCTTGGTGTGCACCCCTATTTATAATGTACATAGGGGTGCCAACAAAAAATCTCACACCCTTTCCTCATCAAATTCTCACACCCCATCAGCCAATCTCATGCCTCATCATTAAAAAATGAGATATAGACTTAGTCCAAGAGGTGCCTTAAAGCAGAAGGACTCTTGGATTAATTCTACGTAAGTTTTTATGAAGAGTCGCAATAATTCATCTTTGGCGCCACCCTTTTCATCCATTAGATTATGAAACAAGGCCATCCAATGGCTCTAAAAAGGGACGCCCATTCAGCAAGAAGGCATAGAGATAAACTTTGAATAGTCAAAGTCCCAAGAGACTTTGACTTGGTCCAAGAGACGTCAAGGAGGAGTAGGCGGCATGGAGTCTTGGGCGGCAAGGGGTCATGGGCGACAAAACATCCTGGGCAAAAAGAAAAAAGAGTATTTCATCTATAGAAGGACTCTTCTGTGCCCCATATCTGATGTCCATGCCAATATAAAAGTTTACGTGACATAACAATATTGGAAAAAGTCAAAGAAGGTAGGCGCCAACTTATTTCATGCGCCAAAGAGTTCTTTGCGCATGAAAGACTTCCCACGCGCAAGAGAGAGACTCTCTGGCACATGGGATGCAGGTATGTGGTGCCCAATCTGAAGCCCAATCAATCTAGGTTAATCCAACTCAAGACCAAATCCTATTTGGCTCAAATCGGATCTAAATTAGCCCAAATCGAAAGCTGATTCGAATCCAATTCGAAACTAGGTGCTAGGGTTTGCTACATGTGCTAGCATGTTCATCTTGCAAACATGGTCTAATCCAATTAGACCCTTAATCAATTCTCTTTGTGTGTGACCCATTGGGTTTCACATCTAACCAGTAGTGAGTCTGGGTGTGATTTGACCTAATCTGGTTAGAACTCAACCAAACCGATTTAGGTCAAAACTAGCCAACCCAATTTGACTTAATTTAGAACACTTTCTAATTTAATAATTAAATTAAAATTTTAATTTGATCAAACCCACAAGACATGATTGACGTCTAGCAACGTATCATGACTATCCGAAAGATGTGAAATTTTGATGG
>QRFJ01000861.1:0-56779 GCA_006176705.1 Cocos nucifera
AAGATCGGTTTGCTAATTGCAACGTGATCCCTTGTTGGCTAAAGTTTTTCCAATCCTAATTGCTCGTAGACTGAATAGGGCAAAATATTTACACTAGCCCCTAAGTCTAACAAGGCCTTCTCAATGTTGGTTTCTCCGATAACACATGAAATTGTCGGGGACCCTGGATCCTTATATTTTATTGGCACATGACTTGACAAGTAAGAGCTCATGCTTGCAGCTAAGAACGCTCTCTTGGGTACATTGGTGGTTCTCTTCTTGGTGCAAAGGTCTTTTAAAAATTTAGCATAGGTCGGTACTTGCTGGATTATGTCTAGCAGAGGGATATTTATCTAGACTTGTTTGAACACCTCTAACTTTTATCCAAATGTTCTGATTATTTTTTGGACCTTAGTCGATTTGGAAAAAGAGCTCTAGGAGTTGTGGATACAGGGCTGGATGTACTATCAGTTTCAAGAGCTTGAGTTTGTAAGGTAGGTTGTTCGTAAAGTTGTTCGATAGATGAGTCCTCTCTATTGTCAGATGTACCTACCTTGTTATCCACTTGTTTCTCTGATCTTAAAGTATGAATGGCATTTACATGATTGATTTGATTTTTATGTTGGGGTCATGGACCATTTTGGTCGAATTGGGCTCGGGTTGGCTAGGCAGCCTACCTCGCTCTCGCTCATTCATGGTAGAGGCTAGCTGACCTACCTGCATTTCTAGATAGGCTATGGCCTAGGTGTTAGCATTTAAGAGTTGGTCTGTGGTTTGCATGAAATTACTCAATATAGCATTAGTGTGACCATTGGATTTGGTTAGGACTTTCAGACTTTTCTCTAAGAAACTAAGTTTTTTTTTAGGATTATTGAAGCCTGGTGGGTTATTTAACATAGGATTGGGCCTTGGGTTTTGCTGGTTGAAACTAGGATCGCCTACATTTGGGTTCTGCAACCATGAAGAAGTTTGGATGATTCTTCCATCCTAGGTTATATGTGGGTGCATAAGGATTGTTCATTGGTTTCTGGTATACGGCATTTACCTATGCACACCCATTCTCTATTGGGTTTATCAGGAGAAGACAATCTTCAAGGATATGATTTGGTGCACTGCACCCACTGCACATGGGTGCAGACACACGGTTCATACTAGCTGGTCTCTGCAGTTCTAAGGTCTCTAACCTACGTGTTAGGATTGCAATTTTAGCCTCTGCGGCTAAGAAGGTTTGAACTTGGTACATTCCATCGCTTGAAGATGCTGGTCTTTCTGGTCCCCTAGTCGTTTCTCATTGTAAACTCTTTTTGACTAAGTCTTCTAGAAATTGTCAGGCCTCATTGGGTTCTTTATACATAAATTAACCTTGGAACATGGACTCTAGCATGATTCTAGAATTTGAAACTAGCCCCTCATAAACTATCTGGCATAGCCTCCAGGTCTCTATTCTATGGTGTGGATATTGGGTCAAGAAGTTCTCAAAATGATCGAAATACTTCCAAAATGATTCACCAGCTAGTTGGTAGAATTGGTTGATCTCATTTCTAATTCTAACTGTCTTATGATAGGAAAAGTATTTTTTAAGGAACACTCTTACAAAGCCCTCCTAGGTCATGATAGATTGATTTGGTAGGCTGTATAGCCACTTTTTGATATTATCCTTAAGAACAAAATTGATTAGAAACAGTTTGATCTCATCCTTAGAAAGTTATTGCAGCCTCATGGTTGCACAAACTGTTAGATATATGTGCCCTAGAAGCCAGAATTGGCTGACACTTGTAATACACTTCTAGGGGCAAAATTATAATTTTGACTATAATTAATGAAATGGGTTATTTTCTATCACACCTGTGTATTTAGTGTCTGTGATACATCCTTTGAGTTAATGGTAATGATAATTCATATTTTCAAGAGTTGAAAATTTAAGACATGAATAATCATTATTAACTCATAAACAGCTCCCGACCATAGGATCATCACGAGGATGGTGATTGATCCGGAAGGTTGGTGTACGATCGCTTCTTTTTAGTAGATGAGTCTTGAGTCTACGGTGTGGAGACACCGGAGCGAGAGTACAGGTACTCGTTAGAGAACGAGGGCACTGAGCGTGACCACCTCGAGTAGTCATTAGGGAAGTCTACCTTCTCGTCAATGACTGACTCGATGCTGCAGTAGTGTGTCTGGTTCTTTGACCTGAGGTGCATCGGCAGTTCACCTTGAGGGTGTTATAGTTTGACTACACCATTACTCGGTCTCCTAGCCATATGGAACCCTGAGGTGTATGTTGGCTATAGCATGTTCATTGTAGGAACTGGATTGCATCAAGATGGAATCTATCTACCTCGGTGGTAGAGGAGCAGCCCTATGATGATCATGAGAATCAAGTCCAGAAGTCCCATGGCCATGGCAGAGTGAAATAATAGAAAGAGTTTCTATTTAGATTTTCACATTGGACTCGAATCGAATGATTACATCATATGACAGAGACTAGGGTTTGACGAGTTCACCTTAACCCTAATCTGATCGGGGCTCAAGATAGAAGAACTTAATCACACAGGTAGCTGCACCAAGAGGTTCGCATTCAGCTCTGATGGGTTGCCACCATATACTGCTAGGTGTCACTGGTGGATTTTGGGAGCAATTAGAATGATTTAGATGATCGATCATTCTAGCTGTTCGAATCAGAAGAGTTCTGATCCATCGAAAGGAGTTTCGATGATGTCGATGATAGAGATCATGACATATCCCATTACCATACAGAACTGAACCTAACTGGGTCACACAAACAAGGGTTTGAATCTGGTGATCATCAATTGAACTGATCTAGTTCAATTGATCTGAATGAGATTCAATTAGGTTCAAGGAAAATCGTGCTAGCACTCGATTGAACCTAACGTTCTTCTTTTACTATCATAAATAAGTTGTCCTGACTGAGCCAAAGGAGTTTGTGCTCAATCAGAGGCCTTCATATGGTCTGACTGGAGGTTGTCCAAGTCAGAAAAGGTTGTCTTATTTTGTAAGACATTACCTGCCATTTTTGGTCACCTGCCATTTCTTGTTCTTTGACTTTGGTCAAAAGTCTACCTTTGACTGGTCAAATGTTGACCATTGACACTTTGACTTTTGACCACATGTCATGCACCTATTGGAGAGCTGGTGGGGGCCTTGTCCCCCTGCCAGAACCTGGCAAGGAGAAGGGCGCACGCCACCCTAGGCGTGTGCCCAAGTTGGAGGCGCCTAGGAGTCCTTGTTGGACAAGGGACTCCATCTCCCTTTTTGGATTCCAATTAGAGTTCTCTAAGAATCCAACTTTGACTGGTCTTAGGCACCCTCTAAGGAGGAATCCAGGGGACTCTATTCCCACCAATCAGATTTAGATCTGATTTCACAAAGGGTTGTGATTGGTTGGGAAGAAGAGGAGTTGGATCACAGAGGTCTATAAATAAGACCCTGCGCCCAACCCAATTCTGAAGTGAATGCAATTGAGAAACCCCACGCCCCAAGGCTGCCTCTCCCCTCCTTCTCCATGCCATAACTTCTTCTCCCCTTGCCTCTCCACGTCCAAAAGGTGTTTTGGACTTAGGTTGGTGCGATTCCAGATCAAGGAAAGGCGATCAAAAGCAAGAAGGCTGCGCTGCTGCAAAAGGACGACTGCTGATCTTCAAAAGGAGTTTTGAAGATCCTCCAGATCAGATCCAGATCTGAATTTTTGGAGATGTGATAGAGAAGAAGAGGATCTCCAGATCCAGCCCGAGTGGATACCGGTAGAGGCCAGGCGCTTGCGTGGCTAGATCCAGAACCTTCCGCTGCAATCAGGATCATCAACAGGGTAATAGGATTACCCAAATCAAGGTAAATTAAATTTGATTTAATTTATCTTATTTTATTTTATTTATTAAAATAATAAGAATTAGATCTGAAAATATATCAAGATCTGATTAGATCAAGAGAAAAAATTTTTGAAATATATCTCTTGATCTGATCAGATCTGAACGAACCTGGACCGGGAAAATCAGGATTTTTCCCTTCAACTGGTATCAGAGCCAAGGTTCTAAAATTATTTAGATCTGAATTTTAAATTTATTTTAATTAAAAAATAAAGTGATTTTAGATGTCACATGAGATGTGATCAGATCTGAAAATCAGAAAAAATTAAAATTAAATGATTTGGATCTAAGATTAGAAGAATATGCATGACTAGTTCTAGAAATAGAATAGTTCTATAGAATAGTCTTGCATGTTTTGAATTTAATTTGATTAAATCATATTTTAGATCTATTTATTTACTATTTTTTGATATTATAAGTGTTATAATAACATCTAAAAAATAGCAAATAAAAATTATTTAATTTTAAATATCATATGAGATATGATTGATGCATGTCTAGACTAGTTGTAGAATAGTTCTACATAATTGTCTAGATTAGAATTTATTTTGATTAGATCAATTTAAATCTAATTTTTTAGATTATTATGAGATAATTTAGATCTGAAAAATATGCATGATTCGATACATGAGATGTATGCAAAATATGCCATGATTAGATCTAATTTGTATATGAGATATATGATATAGATCTAAAACTGTTTTGTAGTATTTACATGTTCCTGATTAAGGCGTTCCTCTTGGCCGTCCGGTCATAAGAACGAAGAAGGGTTTAAAGGCCCTCTCTTTCCATTCGATGGGGTGTTCTTATGATGTGTAGGGGTGCTGCGTGTTCGTCCTTAATCAGAAACCCAAAACTTACTTTCTGCAAAACCCTAGATCCTGAAACCCTAGGATTTATTGTGCATATTTTGTTTATGAACCCTACTTAATTAAGAATTAAGATTATGGAAATATTAATTAGGTCTAAAATTGAGAATTTCAGATCTAAGACATATTCATAATACTGGGTTCGGGCTTGGGTAGCTCAATTAGGTCTAAGCGGTTGATCAAACCGAATCAAGAGTTGGTTAGATGGGATCAACAATGCTTAAATTGACCAGCCTAATAGGATTAAGTCTGGGTCAAGATCGAGTCACGATCAAGCAAGACCTAATTAGGCTCAGAGGTTAGAGTCTGGATTGTAGGCTAACCCAATTGGTTCTGACTCAACAATTTGGTGTCTAAGGTAAGTTTGGCACATACGACCGACTGATTTTTAATTGGAAGCTACTCGACCTGAATGCATTCTTGTACGAGTTAATGGCATATTCCTTCCACCGGTCTCACTTACCTGGCCATATCTGTTGACACAGTTCTGATCTGAGGTGGTCAATAATCCGAGCTAACCCATGCCACTAGGTTAGTCATAATTGTTATGACTATGACAAGTCTAGTTTAATGAGACCTGAATCAATTCTCCCTAAGAAAAGATTAAGTCTGAGGTCTTCCACCATTGTAGATGTGCGGGCCCTTCCCGGGGTTGATTGTTCTCGGCTGGATACAGTGGCTCAGTTGCACCGGGAAAGATGCAACCATGTCTATTAGGCATTGGATGCTATGGGCTGGAGGATGAGTTGGGCTCAATATTTTGGATACGGTGAGAGACTCAATTAGGAACCCAGTCTATGCAAATGGTGGGTCTGACTTAACTAAGGAGTGGATCAATATTTCGGATACGGTGAGATTCATGAATTAGAGACCAAGTTTGGGTGCACCATGATTAGAGAATCATTGAACAAGAGTTGTTCACTCATTGGCTAACCCATCACCAATAACTGTTAGGTGAGGTGATGAGTCAGTTGGTGAGACCGCACCACCCACTAGAAATCATTAATCATGGAGATTTTTGCATCTCTACAGAGGGAGTGTAGGGATCCGAGAAAATAGTGGGAGCTAATTTGTTTAAAAATAAAATCCTAAATAAATTGGTCAAGTCATAATTACAGTATCTAACTAGAATCTTTGACTCTCTACAGAAAAATGTCTGCGTCCAACCCATTGGCACGTATCCTGGACACACATAGACTGACTGGACCCAATTATAAAGATTGGCTCAGGAACTACAAAATTATTTTGGGTTCGAGAAGTTAACCCATGTATTGGACCAGGACCCTCCCACCTTACCAGCCCGTCCATCCACTTGAACAGAGAGCGTCTCTGGAAAAATGGATAGACGAAGATAATAAGGCCAGATATTACATGTTGGGCTCGATGTCTGATGAGCTCCAGCGCCAACATGAAGATATCGGGACTGCTCGCCAAATGTTGGCTCACCTGCAGGAGATGTTTGGTGAACAGAGTCGCGCAGCCAAATATCAAGTCACGAAATGACTTTTTAAGGCTAAGATGCGTGATGGGCAGTCAGTCCAAGATCACTGTCTGACAATGATCAAGGACATGGAAGAGCTTGAGAAGCTCGGTGTGAAGTTAGACTTGGATCTGCAGAATGATATTATTCTGCAATCCTTGACTGATGCATATGGGCAATTCATCATGAATTACCACATGCATAAACTTCAAAATTCCTTGGCCGAATTAATGAATATGCTGGTTACCGCTGAGCTTTCTATGAAAGGTTCTAAAGGCTCAGTTCTTGCTATGGAACGGACTTCTTCCAAAAGAAAGTCTTATGGAAAGAAAAAGAAGTCTGTGAAAAAGCAAAAGGTGGAAGGATCAAAGAAGAAGAAGGCAGAGCCGAAGAAAAAGGCCGATGTCAAAGGAAAGTGTTTCCATTGCAACAGCGACGGCCATTGGAAGCGGAACTGCCCTACTTACCTGGCCACCCTGAAGAACAAGAAGGAAGGTCCTTCTGGAGGTATGCTCGTTATTGAGTCTAACCTTACGGTTTCTTCTGCATCCAGTTGGGTGCTTGACTCTGGTTCTAGTGCTCATCTGTGCACTTCCATGCAGGGTCTTGAGGATAGCAGGAGGCTGAGGGATGGAGACATGATCCTACGCATCGGTAATGGAGCAAGAGTTGCTGCAGTAGCCGTGGGAACATACCCTCTTCGATTACCATCTGGTTTAGACTTAGTTTTGAAAGACTGTTATTATGTGCCTGCAGCTAGCAGGAATTTGATTTCTGTTTCATGCTTAGCACAAGAAGGCTATGTGATTACCTTCTTTAAGGACCATTGTAACATTCTTTATGAAAGAAATAAAATTGCAAATGGTTTCCTTATTAATGGTCTTTATCAGCTACATATTGATGTACCTATTCTAACTATCGAGCAAAACGTGAATGCCAAACGACCTAGGGATAGTCCAAATGATAGATATCTATGGCACCTGAGATTAGGTCATATAGCAGAAGATAGGATCAACAAATTGGAGAAAAATGGGCTATTGAGTCCATTGACTTTCGAGTCATATCCAACTTGTGAATCTTGTCTTCAAGGCAAAATGACTAAACTCCCTTTTGTTGGACATGGGGAGAGGGCCACAGATCTCCTTGCCCTAGTACATACTGATGTGTGCGGCCCATTTGATGTGCCGGCTAGAGGCAATTTTGTCTACTTCATTACCTTTACCGATGATCTGTCTAGGTATGGGTATGTGTATCTTATGAGACACAAGTCTGAAGCTTTTGAAAAGTTCAAAGAATTCAGACATGAAGTAGAAAAACAAACTGGAAAAACCCATTAAGGTTCTTCGATCAGATCGAGGAGGTGAATACCTTAGCCGGGAATTCCTAGACTATCTCAAGGAAAAATGGCATAGTCTCTCAATGGACTCCACAGGAACACCTCAACTCAACGGGGTTTCAGAATGGAGAAATCGGACTCTATTGGATATGGTTCGATCCATGATGAGCTTCACAGACCTCCCTGATTTTCTTTGGGGACACTTCATTGTTAACTTCAATTTATCTACTGAATAGGGTTCCCTCTAAAACCGTTCCTACCACACCGTATGAGATATGGCACGGTAAGAAACCAAGTCTGAGTCATCTCAGAATTTGGGGTTGTCCGGCTCATGTCAAAAGACAACAAGCGGACAAGTTAGAGTTTAGGTCCTTTAGAGCTCGATTCATAGGATATCCTAAAGAGTCATTAGGATACTATTTCTACATTCCAGAAGACCACAATGTGATTGTGAGTCGACATGCCATCTTTCTTGAAAAATAGTTTATTCAAGATAGCGGCATTGGAAAGCAGATTAAGCTTGATGAGAAAGTCTCACAAGTACAACGAGCTAAGGACCAATTGGAACCAAATCAGGTTGAGCCAATAAGAACACTACCTCCTCCACCTCGTAGATCGGAAAGAGTTTTCCATCCCCCTGAAAGATACTTAGGTATTATTTCAGAGGAAGTAGAGGAAAATGTTCCTCGTAGGTAATGGTGCTCATGGTGATGATCCCAAAACCTACAACGAGGCGATATCAGATATCGACTCCGAGAAATGGCTAGAGGCAATGCAGTCAGAAATTGACTCGATGCACTCAAACCAAGTCTGGACCTTGGTAGATCCACCAGAAGGTATAGTACCTATTGGGTGTAAATGGATCTTCAAGAGAAAGATTGGTGCAGATGGGAATGTGGAGACATTCAAGGCTAGACTAGTGGCAAAAGGTTATAGTCAACGCGAAGGCATTGACTATCAGGATACCTTTTCCCAGTGGCTATGCTAAAATCCATCCGCACATTGCTTGCCGTTGCAGCCTATTTCGATTATGAAATATGGCAAATGGACGTGAAAATGGCATTCTTAAATGGATATCTTGAGGAAGATATCTATATGGAACAGCCGCTAGGTTTCACATCCAGTGATACTGATCACAAGGTTTGCAAGCTGCAAAGGTCCATATATGGACTTAAGCAAGCATCTCGGAGCTGGAACACTCATTTCAATGATGTGATCAAAAAGTTTGGTTTCATCAAAAATGAAGAGGAACCATGTGTTTTCAAAAAGGTCAGTGGGAGCGCTGTTGTCTTCCTCGTATTGTACGTGGATGACATCCTCCTTATTGGGAATGATATTCCCATGTTGACATCAGTCAAAATATGGTTGTCCAAGGAATTCTCCATGAAAGACCTAGGTGAAGCATCCTTTATTCTAGGAATTAAGGTCTATAGGGATAGACCGAATAGGATGCTAGGACTTTCACAGAAGATGTACATAGAGGAAGTACTAAAGAGGTTTAGTATGGAAAACTCTAAGAGGGGATTAATACCCTTCAGACATGGTATTCATCTTTCCAAGAAGATGTGCCCTAGCACACCTGAGGAAATAGAACGCATGAGCAAGATCCCTTATGCTTCTGCAATAGGGAGCCTCATGTATGCCATGCTATGTACACGACCTGATATAGCCCATGCTGTGAGTGTCACAAGCAGATATCAGTCAAATCCAGGTGAAGAACACTGGACTTCTGTGAAATGTATCCTTAAGTACTTGAGAAGAACTAAGGATATGATGTTGGTCTTTGGTAATGGAGAACTCCAAGTCCAGGGATACACAGACTCGGATTTCATGTCCGATATAGATGATCGAAAGTCGACATCTGGGAGTCTGTTTGTGTGCAATGGTGGTGCTGTCAGCTGGAAGAGTTCCAAGCAAACTATGATAGCAGATTCCACCATGGAAGCAGAATATATCGCTGCATCAGAGGCTGCGAAGGAAGCATTCTGGTACAAGAAGTTTGCTGCAGAAATTGGAGTAATGCCATCAGATGCCATTCCTCTATACTGCGACAACAATGGCGCCATAGCCCTTGCTAAGGAGCCGAGGTCTCACCAGAAATCCAAGCACATTGAGCGGCGATACCACCTCATCCGCGATTACCTCGAGAAGGGTTACGTCGAGGTCAAGAGAGTCAACTCCACAGATAATGTGGCAGACCCACTTACAAAGCCGTTGGGCCAGCAGAAGATCGAAGCCCACCTTGAGAAGATGGGACTTAGACTTGTAGCCAATTGGCTTTAGGACAAGTGGGAGATTGTTAGATATATGTGCCCTAGAAGCCAGAATTGGCTGACACTTGTAATACACTTCTAGGGGCAAAATTATAATTTTGACTATAATCAATAAAATGGGTTATTTTCTATCACATATGTGTATTTAGTGTCTGTGATACATCCTTTGAGTTAATGGTAATGATAATTCATATTTTCAAGAGTTGAAAATTTAAGACATGAATAATCATTATTAACTCATAAAATGCTCCCGACCATAGGATCATCACGAGGATGGTGATTGATCCGGAAGGTTGGTGTACAATCGCTTCTCTTTAGTAGATGAGTCTTGAGTCTACGGTGTGGAGACACCGGAGCGAGAGTACAGGTACTCGTTAGAGAACGAGGGCACTGAGCGTGACCACCTCGAGTAGTCATTAGGGAAGTCTACCTTCTCGTCAATGACTGACTCGATGCTGCAGTAGTGTGTCTGGTTCTTTGACCTGAGATGCATCGGCAGTTCACCTTGAGGGTGTTATAGTTTGACTACACCATTACTCGGTCTCCTAGCCATATGGAACCCTGAGGTGTATGTTGGCTATAGCATGTTCATTGTAGGAACTGGATTGCATCAAGATGGAATCTATCTACCTCGGTGGTAGAGGAGCAGCCCTATGATGATCATGAGAATCAAGTCCAGAAGCCCATGGCCATGGCAGAGTGAAATAATAGAAAGAGTTTCTATTTAGATTTTCACATTGGACTCGAATCGAATGATTACATCATATGACAGAGACTAGGGTTTGACGAGTTCACCTTAACCCTAATCTGATCGGGGCTCAAGATAGAAGAACTTAATCACACAGGTAGCTGCACCAAGAGGTTCGCATTCAGCTCTGATGGGTTGCCACCATATACTGCTAGGTGTCACTGGTGGATTTTGGGAGCAATTAGAATGATTTAGATGATCGATCATTCTAGCTGTTCGAATCAGAAGAGTTCTGATCCATCGAAAGGAGTTTCGATGATGTCGATGATAGAGATCATGACATATCCCATTACCATACAGAACTGAACCTAACTGGGTCACACAAACAAGGGTTTGAATCTGGTGATCATCAATTGAACTGATCTAGTTCAATTGATCTGAATGAGATTCAATTAGGTTCAAGGAAATCGTGCTAGCACTCGATTGAACCTAACGTTCTTCTTTTACTATCATAAATAAGTTGTCCTGACTGAGCCAAAGGAGTTTGTGCTCAATCAGAGGCCTTCATATGGTCTGACTGGAGGTTGTCCAAGTCAGAAAAGGTTGTCTTATTTTGTAAGACATTACCTGCCATTTTTGGTCACCTGCCATTTCTTGTTCTTTGACTTTGGTCAAAAGTCTACCTTTGACTGGTCAAACGTTGACCATTGACCCTTTGACTTTTGACCACATGTCATGCACCTATTGGAGAGCTGGTGGGGGCCTGTCCCCCTGCCAGAACCTGGCAAGGAGAAGGGCGCACGCCAAGGGTGGCGTGAGCCCAAGTAGGAGGCGCCTAGGAGTCCTTGTTGGACAAGGACTCCACCTCCCTTTTGGATTCCAATCAGAGTTCTACTAAGAATCCAGTTTGACTGGTCTTAGGCGCCCTCTAAGGAGGAATCCAGGGGACTCTATTCCAACCAATCAGATTTAGATCTGATTTCACAAAGGGTTGTGATTGGTTGAGGAGGAAGAGGAGTTGGATCACAAGCTTAGGTCTATAAATAAGACCCTGCGCCCAACCCTAATTCCAAGTGAAAGTGAATGCAATTGAGAAACCCCACGCCCCAAGGCTGCCTCTCCCCTCCTTCTCCATGCCATAGCTTCTTCTCCCCTTGCTCTCCACGTCCAAAAGGTGTTTTGGACTTAGGTTGGTGCGATTCAGATCAAGGAAAGGCGATCAAAAGCAAGAAGGCTGCGCTGCTGCAAAAGGACGACTGCAGATCTTCAAAAGAGTTTTGAAGATCCTCCAGATCAGATCCAGATCTGATTTTTGGAGGTGTGATAGAGAAGAAGAGGATCTCCAGATCCAACCCGAGTGGATACCGGTAGAGGCCAGGCGCTTGCGTGGCTAAGATCCAGAACCTTCCGCTGCAATCAGGATCATCTACAGGGTAATAGGATTACCCAAATCAGGTAAATTAAATTTGATTTAATTTATCTTATTTTTATTTTATTTATTAAAATAATAAGAATCAGATCTAAAATATATCAAGATCTGATTGAGATCAAGAAAAAATTTTTGAAATATATCTCTTGATCTAATCAGATCTGGACGAACCTGGACTAGGAAATCAGGATTTCCCTTCACAAACCTCTTCAAATTTTCTAATGAATATATATGCATCCTCTACTCCAGTAAATTTTGGAAGCATATTAATCACTTGGGGTTTAATTTCAAAGTTATTTACAGTAGGTTGAGGCAACCTAATGCAAGAAAACTGGACAGGCCCAACTAGATAACATAAATCCTTAAGGGTTTGGGGCTGATTGATTTCTTCCATTTTAGAGACTTTAAGGTTTGACACAGAAATCGAGTCAATTCTAACTAGTCAACCTAAAATTCTTCTCCACCAAGAAAGTGGAGAATTCACTTTGTTTTATATATATTTTTTTATTATTTTTTTTAAAATTTTTTTTAAAGAAAAGAGAAGAGGAAGAAGAATTAGTTAACATTTTTTTATTTTTATTTTTTAAATACTTATCAAGCAATTATCTATCCTAGGTTACCCTAATTCTAGATAGCTCCTAACTGCCAAGGCTGCCTTCGAGCACTCAAAGTTCAAAATTAACTAACCAAATCGGTCAGGTAAGTGTAAGATCGGTGGAAGTCCTCCCGTTGCTTTTCTTAGACACCAATTAGATTGATTAAGTAAGCAAATGGAATCAATTAAAAATTATCTTCCTTCGAGCCCAGTCATCCCATAAACCACTTTCCTAGACACCAACAAGCCAACCAACTTAAACCCGATCCAATTCTTGAGTTTTCTTATCCTAATGAGCTCGGATGTCCCTAGGGTTGGCGTCTATTTGATTTTATTTAAGGCTTAGGGTTAATGCAAATAAGAAAACTTGTTTGTGGGCTAAGGATGGGTAATGACATCTCCACCTTATCTGGTTTAGGTTTGTATCCTTAAAGTAATTTAGATATACTTATGCACAACCAATAAGAACAAACAAGTTTGAAAAAAGAAAATATTGAACTAAGATCAAATTAGTAAGCTAAAAGAAAAAGAAAAAAAAAGATTAGATTATGTATCTGATTTCAGCATCCACCAATTTTCTATAAAATAAGAAAGAAAAAAAAATTAGAAAGGTCAAACTAAAATTAAATTAAAAGTATAAAGAACAAGAATTTAGAACATAATTTAAAATTTGTTAATTCTCGGGCAAATGCGCCAAAAACTTTATGTGTCTTAAATTAACCGTAAGCGCACGGTGTGCAAAGTAGCATGTTCGGCGAGTACGGATTGATCCCACAAAGAATTATATTTGAATTATGTTTAAACCTTTGCTCAAGCGAGCTTTAACAAAAAATTTGGAGGTTTGTTTGATTATTTACTACTAAATAGTAAATTAATTACAGAGAATAATAATTTAAAGATCCATCCACTAGACCAATGACTTAGAGAGCATTTCTAAGATTTTTCTTAAAATATTTCTTGATCAAGGTATAATGCATGGACAAGTATTCACCATAATTAAAGAACTCTCCTTTCAACTGCTTCTCTTGTGTTACCTAAGTATGAACTATGAAGAGACTCCGACCCAATAATAATCTATCAAAGTTTTCCATAAGAAAGAAGAAAAAGAATTTAAAAAGATTTAGGCCTTCTATCTATTATCTTTCTTGCACTGAATCAAGCATAAACTATAAAGAAATTGAAACCTAATAATAGTCCATCAAGTTTCTTGACAAAAAGCTTGAAGGAAGAAGAACTAAAAAGATAAAGCCCAGAAGAAATTCTAAAAATTACTTCTAATCATGATTTAGCTTCATCGTAAACCTCAGAGGATTGCTTAGCTAGATATGATTTAAATTAAAATTTAAAAATTATTTAAAATTAAATTCTATACTACTTATTGGAATTTAAATTATAGAAAATAAAAGAGATTCAGAAATTAAATAAGTAAAATAAGAAAATTAAATTATTCTATGTGCTGAGTTTAAACTACATAAATTAAATTACACAAGTGATAATTAAAAAAATTAAAATAAAATTTTATTACTAAAAAATTTAATATAAAACTAATTTCTAAGTCATTATAGGGTTTGGAGCTGAAATAAAAAGAACTGACTCTCCTTTGATCAATTTTTCCCTGGCTAACTCTTCTCATATATTGGAAGGATGGAAGAAAGTAAAAAATAGATGGATAAAAATTTTATGGATAGATATTTCCACCTGTTACATGGGCTCTTATAAAAATTATGGTGTAGAGAAATAGATTCAAGGTAGAGGTATTGAGCTTTATTTATAGATGTCAGAAGAAAAAAGGAAGGAAGATTTTATATTTTTTTGGATATGAAATTAATGAAAGAAATAAGGATTAAGAAATGAATGGATGAGATGAAAAAATGAAAAAAAATAAAAAAATAAGATGAGAAGAAGAGGATGAAAGATAAAAAAAAAAATAAATATCATTCAAGCTAATTTTTTTCTCTCTTTTTTTTTTTTTTTTCTTCATGAACTCCAAACATCCGCGTTGATTCTGCATCCGGCATTCGTGCGAAGAAATGCGGCTCCTCGTTCGTGTTCGCTCACCAGCCCGAACTCATGCGCCCAGCTGCCTTTATTTCACATATCCGCGGTCCAGCATCCGTCCATATATCTTTGTTTTACCAAAGCCCACAAAGTCCCAGGTTCTCTTCAATAAATGCACCAGCCAGCCAATAAAGGACCTGGTCCCAAGCCACGCCCACAGCTTTTAAGCATTAACTGCTTTAGCCCCATCATTAATTGCTAAAGCCCACACCTACTTCTTCCATAACAACCTTTTCTTCTGTATTATTGCTCTATGCATTTCATTCTTCTCGTGTGCGCATATCCATGTATCTTTATTTATCATAAAATAAGTCTAAATTTAAATTTAAATTTTATCTATATATATATATATATATATATATATTGAAGAATTATTTTTAATTAATTTATAATTAAAATTTTAAAATTAATTATTTTTATAAAAATAATAAAAATTATTAAATATAAATAAAAAAATAAAATAATATAAAATTTAATAATTTTTATATTATAATTAATATATTCATCAACTTATTTTCTGTAAAATTCTAAATTCAAAATCCTAAGACATGATCAAAATATTGAAATAAATCAATTCTAAAACTATCATTTGAATTTGATTCAAAGTAAAGTATTTATAATTTAAAAATATTTTAAATAATAAAATCAAAAATTAGTTCCGAGATTTCATAAACTTAAACTCATAAACTTAAACTTAATTGAGAATTAAGTGATTATTTAAAATCTAGGTTTGTGATTTGAAGATCTTAAGATAATTTCATAAAATATAGATTAATGGGTAATGGGTTAGCTTTGATCAGTTCCTTAATTGGGTTAGATCTAGGGTTAGATTAAATGTGGACTTAGTTAAAAAGTTAATCAAACCTAATTAATAGTTAATTAGGATTAGGTCATTTCTTTAGATCAATTCAATAGTTGTAGTTGATCAAAGTCTATACATCTAACAAATGGATACAGATCATAGCTCAATAGTCGACCCCAAGTCTTTAGGCAAACCAAATCAAATTAATAAATCGATTGGAATCTAAAATAAGTCTGGCATCCAATGGATTTTAATTGATAGCCTACTTATCTGGCCATTTCTGATGGTGTCTAAGGTAAGCCTCGGCAAACCCTCCCACCGATCTTATTTACCTAACCAATATGGTTAATTAGCTTTTGATTAGGTTGCTCATTGATTCATGCTAACTCATGTCACATAGAAAATCAGTGAGATTGATCTAGGTGCCTATGGACTGAAATTGATCCTAGTCCTTGTTGATGACTTGAGAAGTTAGTGGGAGGACTTGACTTGGTGAAGTCAATAGGAGAAAATTGGTCCATATCCTTTCTATCCTTAAATCACTTAATAATTTAAATTCTCTAAAATTATTAGATCCTTAAAAGAACAAAGTTATGGAGATAATTGAGTCATAGCCTCCAATTAAGGTGTTTGATAATAGATCCATTAACTCAATAATCATTAGAGGCCCATAGGCCTAGTGCTTGTTGACTAATGAAATTATCATTCATCATATGATGACTTGGATATATCTCTAATGGTGGTTAGGTTAACCAACCATAGTTGGGCTTAATCATTCATTGGTTAGATGCACCAAGTATAGTTATGTTAATGGTTGGACCTAACCGTATCCATACAGTGGAGGTCCTAGCCTACTGATTAGGTTTCTAGGGCAAAATTCAATTACTAAAAGTTATTTAGAGAAACAATTGGTGATGAACCTATCCTTAGATGCACATGGATTGACCAACCATAGTTGGACTTATGTGCAGTTTATGTGGATTCTAGTACCTACTAAAAAATTAAAGTAATTCTCCGAATTGGATGTAAAGGCTACTAATTTGAATAAAATAGTGGGACAACTTTAAGACTAAAGTCCAAATCTCTAAACTTAATATAATTCATATACTTAAGTCATTATTCTCTTTTCTCAAAATAAGACTAAACCCTAATTGCTCATATCACTGTTAAACAGTAATGACTTATGGGACCCAACTTCGATAATTAGTATCAAAAGTTAAATTTGGTTCAGTAGTACGAATGGGTTCGTACTAGGGCCTCTTAGCCTAGTAAAAATAATTAGTCCAAAATTGATCCATAATTAGGCATAATGCTTCTACTATTAGAAGTAGGGTCATAGGAAGAAGAATTGTCTTATTTTCCTTGACCAAAAAAGGCTGAACACAAGAAATGAGTAAGAGTTACTTATCAAGGATGTTATATGATAACATCTTGAAATTTCTCTATATGAAATTCTGCTACCTGGGTATGAGATACTGATAGTTCTATGCAATTTATTGCAAGAACTATAGGTAAGTGAAATATTTGAAAATAATGAGAAATACCTAAACATTTTGGATGAAAGTCCTATTCCAATCCTAGTTTTAGGAATTGTCAAGCTTATTTTCAAAGATGTCATTTTGAGTGATTGTCACTATTGTCCATCTTTATGATAAATGTGTTCTCTATTGGCCTTTTAGCCAGGGATGGTTATCATTTATCAATAAAGAGGATTATTATGATATTATTATGAATAATATTATAATAATACATGAATATTAAAAAAATAATATTTAATATTTATACAGTCTGTTAAAGTATAATGTATACACCTAAGTTAGATTATGTCATGGATATCTATCTTTCTCATTATAGGCTTAATTATCTTGACAAGAACAGGATAAATAGGTTAGCTTAAGAGAAAAACCTCGACATCAATGGTTGTGAATCATTGATAGCTTGTGAATCTTGTCTTCTTTAGAAGATGATAAAATCATCTTTTACTAGAAAAGGTGAAGAAGCTGATAAAGTTCTAAGTCTCATACATAGTGATGTATGTGGACCTATGAACTTAAGTGCTAAAGGAAGATATTAATATTTCATTACAGACGACCATCTGGTCGTGGGTGCGTCTAGCCTAAATCATTTAAAATGTTCAAATAATTCAATAATGAAATAAAAAAATAAATTGGATAAGATATTAAAACTCTTCAATCAGATTGAGGAGGCGAATACTTATTCCAGTGAAGTTTGTGACATATCTAGGAGAGAATTGGATTCTTTTTTAGTGGATTTCTTTTCCAAACATAGTATATCTTAAAGAAAAAATTAAACTTTGTTAGATATGGTTCAATCCAAGATAGGGTTCACTAGTCTGCCTATTTCAGGGTTATGCTTTACTGACTACTTATTTTACTCTGAAAAAGATTTTGAGTAAATCTATCGCCTAGACTCTATATTGGATATGGATCAGGCATAGACCTAGACTCTCTCACCTTCAGTTTTGGGATTGATCGGGCTATGTCAAAGATTTGCACACAGATAAACTTAGATCCTTATCCAATAAGTGTTTAAGGGTTATTAATTCTACTATGCTAAAGAATATAAGATGTTCATCAGCAGTAGGATATTTTTTTTGAAAAGAAGTTTCTTAGATAAGGAACTGATGCCTGTCAAGTTGAACTTATAAAAGTTTGACTGGTAGTAAAGAACCAACATTATCTAGTAAACCTACAGAATTGAATTTGATCAGATCAAATTCGGAGCCCATTAAAGTATCATCCTTTAAGGAGATCCGGTAGAGTACCGCATTAGACGGATAGATACTTGAGTATCTAGATTTAGGATGGCAATCTTATTGAGCTCGATGAGAACAATAAGGATCCGATCACCTATAGAAATATAATGCAGTGGCCTGACTCTGAGAACTGTCTTGGAGCCGTATGATCTAAATTAAAGTCTATGAAAATCAATAGTGTATGGACAATAGTTGGTTCATCTGAAGGGACAAAATCCATTAAATGTGAATGGATATTTAATAGGATCAGAATAGCGCAGACAGGAAAGGTAAGGACCTATAAAATCCATCTGAGTATCATCTCAGAGTTCAAACATACGTTCTGAATGTATATCTTCGTTATGAACAAAGACAAACCCTATATTTATAATTGGGCAAAATATTTTGTAGTGTCATTTCTTATGATGTTTGAGGATGAAATTATCTTAATCGAAAATGGCATTCTAGTATTGCAAGGAATAAAGATTTAGCTGTCATCTTATTTCTCTATGTATGAGATCAGACATGGTATACTCACTAGAGGTAGTGAGTAGATACCAGTCTGATCCAACTAAGAGCCACTGAAAGATTGTATAGATAATCCTTAAGTATTTGAAAAATACTAAGGTTTAGTGACTCAAATATGAAAGTACTAACTTAAAACATGTGGATGTTTTAATTTTAGTCAAAACAAAATAATAACAAGAGAATATTGGATCATACCCTAATTATAGGAGCAATCTATTGGAAAGATTCCAAGTAGTATACTTTAGCCTATTCAGTTAGTGATGTAGAGTACATCATGGCATATGATGCTGCCATGTAAGTTGCGCTGTTCCTAAAGTTCATTAGCTGGTTGGGAGTGGCACCCTTCACCAATGGTCCAGTCCTACTGTAGCACTAGGAGCCATAGCTTAGGCTAAAGAACCCAAGGACCAGCATATTCTGCATCTCTTTCACCTTAGATATTAGATCTGTGTGACATCGATCTTTAAAAGATCGATATAAAAGGAGAAGTTGACTGACCCATTTACTAAGGCCTCGGAACTAAGGAGTTCTATGAACTTAAGTAAAAAATAGGATATTTAATATCATTTTGATTGGCTTTAGTCCAAGTGGAAGTTGTTGAAAAATATATCCTAAAGCTAATTATCTAAGTGGTAGATGATTGAAATTAGTATACGAATTATCTAATAATAATAGTTATTTAGCTGATTCATCATAAAAGTTTTATTTTTCTTAATTGAACTCATAAATTATGATGAAGTCCTTAGAACCACAATCAATCGATAAAGAAGGATTTATCGGATGGTTCTTAAACTGTTCACGATCAAATGATAAGTTATTAATAAGGACGATAACTTATCGAGTGTAGGTCGCTGTATGCCATATGCATTGGTTATCCTCGTAATCAAGTGATGTGGAGATATTAGTATGGCATCCAGGTGAGATGTAGGAGTACATCTACACTGAACGCGATCAATATAGCACTCTACTATAAAGAGTAGCTAGCTAAGGCTAATGGATATAAGTGTTCCCTCTGATCTGAGATCACCATGGTGACTTATAAGTAACTCACTGTACTTTGATATTGGACTGTCTGTATTTCTAATATAAGGTTTAGAATATTTTTGGATATAGTCAAGTACTTGTAAAGTCGATGTGTGAGTCAAGATAGGATTGACCACTCCTGATTAACTTCAGAAAGAGAATGACTCGCTGTGTTTTAATTTAACAAAACTTTGGCTTGGGTAATCCTCGTGAGGTACCACAAAATTTGCAAAATTTTAAGACATAATAGAGATGTGTTATATGAGTGTTTGATAGTGTACTCGAAGTTGTCTTGAGTATTATTGGTCATAGTGATAAATTATACATTAACCATGGGCCAGGGTTCTAAGAATGTTTCTTTGCATACATTCGACCTATCCAGACGTCAAAAATCATTATTAGATGGTACCTTCGATTGATACCAAAAATTAATTCTTGTGCTACCAGCTTAGGTTTGAATCTATGGGTTCATATATATTAGAGCTTGTATCCTGATCAAATGGTTAATTAACGATTGAGAATCATTTCAAGGTCAAACATTCAATGCGATTGATATTTGACCTAATGCAAGTATTGCAGGAGGATCGATTAGCAATTGGATTGCTAATTAGCTTAATTTGATTGAGCAATTAGGTTGAGATCAAGTATAATTGAATTAAATTTAATTAAAATTGATTTAGATTTAATTAGATTAAGTTTAGTTGGTTTATTAGATAAGCCAATTGCAAAAAAGAATAATTCCTTGTTTGACTAGGACTTGGGTGCACCTAATTGATTTAGAATTTAAATTAGATTTAAATCTTGATTTAATCTAATTTAATTAGGCTTCTAGTTGGATTAGGATCACCCTTAATTGGGTTGCATTTAATCTTGTGCGGATTTATGGTGCTCCCAAACCTTGGGAGGCCACGGAAGGAGTTAGGGGGTTGGCTCCAAAGATTCCAAGGGCTTGGTTGGTACTTCGGAGACCTGAAACACAAGGTGAAGCAAGAAACTAAAGCCAAAGAATCAAGACTACAGAAAAAAGATTTTCTACAGGTTAGCCGACTTAGTCCAAAATTAGGTCGGCTAAGTCTCAGAGCATAGCCAAAACAGAGAGCTACGTGTTTGGGACTGCTGGCACGGTGCAAGACAAGGCTGGCTTAGTTTCAGACTGAGCGACCTAGTGAAACTTAGCTGACTCAGTGCTGAGATTGAGCTGGCTCAATGTGCAGGGCAGAGTTACGCAAGGGTTTATTTTGGGCTAGGGTCTGGGTTGATCCTAGGGGTCTTAAGGCCTGGTTTGAGAGGTCTTAAGGGGGCTGATTCATGTATGGGTCGGGTTTAGATCCAGAGGATGAGAGCATGAGAGACATGGATGTACATGGGCTCGGTGAGTGCTTTCATGTATTGGGTTAGCCAGAAAGTTTTTTAGTCGGGCCTAATGACTATGTATAAATACATAGGTTGTATTAGGGTTTCATTATGCTGTAGAATACAGACCTTTTCTTCCTCAACTCTCTTCTTCTCTTCTTTCTAGATTTGCCAACCTAAGATTCTTGAAGAAGGCCTAGAGAAGGAGGGCATCTCTCTCAAGCCTAAGGAGGAAGGTGCCCCATCACAGATCCAGGTGGAGGATCGATGGTTTGCTACCCATAGAGAACGTCACAAGTTTCTTTAGATCCATGCTAAAGATCAAGGGCTTCCGCAACATTGGTATCGGAAGCTTGTGATGCCAAGGATGATTGATGTTTGAGCGATATCATGGAACATCAATTGGTATCATGCAGAGGTGATGCCAGTTGATGTGCTTATATTTGGTATCAGAGTCAGGTTTCAGAGCCTAATGGTGCATGGAAGAGCCAAGTTTCAGAGCCAGATGGTGCATGAAAGGAAAGGAGAAGTCGTACAAGGTAAAATAAAAAATCTGCATAAGGATTCCACGGTATATCTCAAATCTACCTTATTATTGCTGTGGTTTGGCCAACCGGGAGCAGCGACTTGAAGGTGGAGGTTGAGAGGATTAACGAAAAGAAATTTTTCTGGGGTGGAAAGATTTGGTGCATGATTTGCTGATCGATCTTAGTGAAAAGGCTGGGGTGTATGACGGTTATGTGACAGACAGGGAGCACTGGAGTGCTGCAATAACGCTTCCTTAGAGATGCAGGGCTGAGAGAGGCTCGGTGATATAGCAGCCGAGGGAGGTATCTCAGTAGAGAGCATCAGGGTTCTTTAGGAAGATGGGTAGTGTAAGACTGTTGAAGAGAGATTTTTCAAGGGATAATGGTCAAAGAAAGGCTGAAGAAGCGACTATACGTCCTTCGGTGTCTAGAAGGTAGAGAAGTAGTCGGAGATGTATTCAGCAATTCAACCAGAGCATGGATTTGTGAAGCCTTGGGAGTGATGGAGATGGATGATCCATGGAGGTCCAGTAGGTCAGGACTGGATGACTGTAGAGTGGTGCAGAGATGAGTCAGGGAGCACTAGAGTGTTGCAGTAGCGCTTTCCTGGAGGCACGGAGCTGAGAGAGGCTTGGTGGTGCAGCAGTCGAGGAGTGTATCTCAGCAAAGAGTGTCAATGGTATCTCAGGAAGATCGGGTGCAGATCTTAGAAAGAGCTAGAGGGTCTCAGGGAGCGCCAGGAGGTCTCTAGCAGTCTGGAGTATCATGGATCAGGTTTCTTCTGTAGGGGCACCAGGAAGAGTCACGGTTCAGGTGAAGGATGGTTCTCTGGATGCAATTGAAGCGATGGCTAGTGTAGAGGCAGAAGAGAAGGACTAGGATAAAATTTTCTAGGATTCAATTACTAGTTTTAGAAGAGTTGGATGAGCTCTTGGGTTTCGAAGGTGTCCACGGATTGTGGAGGTATCCGAGATAGCTTTGAAGAGGGCCATAGAGTGCAGAAGATTTGAAGGGACAGCAACAGTGTTCAAGGTACAGCGATAGGCTCAGCAGTACAGCATTGAGTGGTTGGCCTCGAGGGACTCGATGACAGAGTTGGCTTCTACGGCATCAGATAGACTTTGGATATAGGTGGAGCTTTGGAGAGGTGGCTTCATAATTGGAGAGGAATTTGACATGAGTTCAGAGAAGAGGGGTGTGGGAGGATCGATATCCTAGCACCAGCATCAGTAATGCACAGTTCTAGGTGGAGCAACATATGTAGGAGGACAGGCGTAGTTCTGAAGGAGACCATGTTAGGGTTTGCAGCGAGTGTCGGTATAGGAATGTTGCAGGTTCTCTAGGAAAGTTTAGGAAAAGTGATGCAGCTACTTAGTAGAAGAGATCCTACAATTTCAGGATGGTGCCAAGAAGCAAGCACAAGATCTTCAGTGGAGAAGGCGGTCATTCCAAAGGCCTCAAGGATGCACAACAGCTGAAGAAGATTGGCTAAGGTGATGTTTGCATAGGTGCTGTCGAGTGCACAAGGAATAGTGGGAACATGCAGGAGGTCATTGCCGAGGGGTTTGCCAAGGCTTGGGGCACCAAGATGGAGATTGTGAGGATTTGTGGTGCTTCCAAGCCTTGGGAGGCCATCGGAGGAGTCAGAGGGTTGGCTCCGAAGATTTCATGATTTTGGTTGGTGCTTCAGAGACCTGGGACACAAGGTGAAGCAAGAAACCAAAGTTGGAGAATCAAGATTGCAGAAAAAAGATTTTTTGCAGGTTAGCCAGCTCAGTCCAAAATTGGGTCGGCTAAGTCTTAGAGCATAAGCAAAATAGAAAGCTGTGCATTCGGAACTGCTGACACGGCACAAGACTAGGTTGACTCAATTTCAGACTGAGCTGACCTAGTGGAACTTAGTTGGCTCAATGCTGAGACTGAGTCGGCTTAGTGTGCGGGCAGAGTTACATGAGGGTCTATTTTAGGCTAGGGTTTAGGTTGATCCTAGGGATCTTAAGGCCTGGTTTGAGAGGTCTTAAGGAGGCTAATTCATGTATCGGGTCAAATCTAGATCTAGAGGATGAGAGCATAGGAGACATAGGTGTACATGGGCTCGGTGAGTGCTTTCATGTATTGGGTTAGCTGAGGAGTTTTTTTTCAAACCTAATGGCTATGTATAAATACATAGGTTGTATTAGGGTTTCATTATGCTTTGGAATACAGACCTTTTCTCCCTCAACTCTTTTCTTCTCTTCTCTCTAAAGTTGCCGCCCTAGGGTTCTTGAAGAAGGCCTAGAGAAGGGGGGCATCTCCCTCAAGCCCAAGGAGGGAGGCACCCCATCATAGATCCAGGTGGATGATTGGTGGTTTGCTGTCCATAGAGAACGTCACAGGTTTCTTCAGGTCCATGCTAAAGATTAGGGGCTTCCGCAACATGGTATCAGGGCTTGTAATGCCAAGGATGATTGGTGTTCGAATGATATCATGGAACATCAATTGGTATCATACAGAGGTGATGCTAGTTGATGTGCTTACAAATCTGATTTAAATAAGATTTAAATTGGGTTCAAAACTATTTTGGCCTAGTCAAACAAGAGGAGTTTCAGTTGGACTGAGACTCTCTCTCTTTCTCTTGCGCCTAAAAGCCCATGCCCACACTTTTTATTTCTAACGTTTTATGTGAATTTCCATGCCTAAAAAAGAGTCTTCATGCCCCACTTCTCATTGGTTTAGGAATTTGTTTTAACTTAGTCAAATCTAGAAAGTGGTTTGGATTAGTTTCCTATTTGATAAAGTTTCCTTTGACCAAAACTTCTTCCCTCCTTCTTTTGAATTTTTTCCCACACCATCCAACCTTTTCTCTACCCTTCTCCCTAGGTTTTTGTGCATTCATTTTCTGGTTCTCACACCCAAAATCAAGGAAGGGGCATCTAAGAGTTGGACACCCCATAGGAGTCCATAAAAGACTAGGTTTGACCTAGTCATCCATATATTATTGAGGCACCTTCTATGAGATGGTTTGAGGATGTAATAAATTCCAAAAAATTCATTAAAAACCTAAGGAAAAGGAGGAGAAGGCATGGTGGTTTTGGAGGAGGACCTTTCTTTTGGACATAAAATGATGATATCTTGATAAAGACAAGGTAAGAGAAGATTGTCTTCTCTTGTATTTTTCTTTTATGTTTCTCTCTTCTTATTTTATATGTAATTTTTTTATGATAAAAATTTGAGAGAGAGAAAGTGAGATGGTGTGGAGATCCATGCTTCAAGGTGTTGAAGCATAGTGATTATCTTTGGACATGATCTGATCATATCCTGATGAGAGAAGGAGAAGAGAAGAAAGGTCTTCTCTTAGGGTTTCTTTGAGAACCCTTCTTCTCCTTATTTTTATAAAAATTTTTGAGAGTAAAAATCAAAGATGTTAGATCTAGAAACATAGAAAAAATTTTGAGGAGAAGATCTCTTCTTATCCTAGCATAGAGATATTTTTAGGACATCAATCGTTGATGTCCTGATAGAGAAGATTTATCTTCTATTAGGATTTATTTTTTCTTTGTTTTATTTTTTGATTTATGAAAGATCCAAGGGTTGGATTCCTTCCTTATTCCTTCTCATATTCTTCATCTCTTGGAGTATCCAAGAGATTCGAAGAATATATGTGTGATTGACCATCAGAAGGGATCCATGAGAAGCTAGCACTTCGAGCGGATCTTCATTCGATGAACCTCCGATCTGTGTTATAGGTTCGTGTAGATCACCTATAGAGGTTGGATGTATGTGCAGCTCTAAAAGCAATAATAGAGATCAACCATGGAGTTCTTAACCCATGCAAAGGTATGAGATCTGATCTTTTGATAATCTAGATATGATCTAGGGTTAGATCTAGAATTATTCTAGATCTAGATATTGATATGACCAATACCACTTATGATTAATTTATTTTTAGATTTATATTTACATCATTTTGTATTTGATTAATGATTTGTTATAGATCTTTAATGTAGGATTTTGTAATCTGATTATATGCATATTATAGATTAAACTATTTAATCTATGTCTTCCACTGCTTTAATTTTGAAAAGTTTTAAAATCTATGCATGAAACCCTACATGTTTTCCATCACTCCTTCTGTTCCTAACATGGTTAGCTTTTGTTCTTGTTATGATAAGATTATCCTCCTATCTTAAATAACCAAAGGCCTTCACCCTCACTTAGATGATGTTAACCTTCTATCTTAAATAACCGGAGGCCTTCCGCTTCTTTTAGGAATGAAGTTCGATTAAGTAATTCTCCTGTCATCACACAATTTTGCACCAAAGATAAGTTAAAATAAGAAAATTTTATTGAAGTCATTGATAATACATTCATAAATTTTTTGAATTTCAGGATCACTGGAGTGTAGCCCCTCTAAGCTTTTTCAGATAATAAGTTTTTCGATCAGACGATCTCCATGATCTCACAGGGGCCTTCCTAGTTTGGGATGAGCTTTTCTTGATTTTGTGGCTGTGAGATGTCTGCTTGTCATAGCACCAGGTCTCCAATCTTGAAATTTTACTCCTAACTTTAGAATTATAATACCAAGCCACTTTCCACTTGTAGGTTGCCATCCAAATTTGTGTTCTTTCTTGGTTTTCTTCTAATAGGTCAAGATTTGCTCTAAGATCCTGTGAGTTATTCTGTTCATTGAAGGTTTCAACTCATGCCGAAGGAAGTCCAAGTTCAATCGAGATGATTGCTTCTATTCCAAACACTAAATCAAATGGAATCTCTCCAGTTGGTAACCTTTGAGTGGTTCTATAAGTCTAGAGCACATGATACAGTTCATCCACCCAAGTTTCTTTTGTCCTTTCAGTCCTTGCCTTTATCTCTTATAATAGAGTTCTATTGGTTACCTCAGCACCATTTGCCTAGGGGTTGAGCTACAGAAGTAAAATGATGGAAGATACTTAGATCCTCACAGAACTCAACAAATTTTGCTCCTGCAAACTGGCACCCATTATCAGTAATGAGGGTTCGAAATAGGTTGAATATGCAAACTATCGACTTTCAGATGAAGTCTTGTACTTTAGCTTCAGTGATCTTTGCCAGGATTTAGCCTCAACCCATTTGGTGAAATAGTCCATTGCCAATAGAAAAAATTTTCGCTATCTAGATACCATGGAAAAGGGCCCAAGTATATCCATCCCCCATTGTGCAAATGGCCAAGGAGCACTTAAAGGTGCAAGCTGTGAAGCTGGCAATCTCTGAAATGTTGGCATTTCTTTGACACTAGTTGCATTTTCTTACATATTCTATGGCATCCTATTGCATAGTTGGTCAATAATATCCTTACTAAAGTAATTTGTAAGACAGAAATCTGGCCCCTAGATGGTTTCCACATATTCTTTCATGAACTTTCTTCAATGCATAACCAGCTTTAGAAGGTCAGAGACATTTGAGGAGTGGCAAAGAGGAGGACCTCTTATAAAATTTACCCTCATACAAGATGTAGTGGGAAGCTTGATTCCTCAATTTTTTGAGCATTCTTGGGATCTCTAAGGAGGATGCCATCTTTTAAATAGAGTATCAATGGATCAATCCAACTTAGGCTTAGGATCTTACTTGCATTACGGTCTGGATCTTCTTCAAACCTCTGATACTGAAGAACATTTGAAGAAAACCTCCTTAGGGTAATTCATTTGGGGCCAAAGTAGCTAATTTGGATAGAAGGTTAGCCCTTGCATTTTCTGCTCTAGGGATCTATTGAATGTTAAAACTACTGAAGGCAGAGATTAAGCTCTTTACCTTGTCTGAATACTTTTTCATACTTTCTTCCCAAGCTTCATAAGTACCATTGACTTGTCCCACTACTAGCTATAAATTACTGTAGATCTTCATATGGTCTGGTTCCAATTCTTTAGCGATTCTTAATCCCATGATCAGAGCTTCATATTCTACTCCATTATTAGTTGTAGGAAACTCAAAGTGTAGTGTATACTCAGCAATAGCCCCTTCTAGATTGATAAGAATTAAGCCTACACCTGTTCCAGAAGTAGTGGATGAACCATCAATATATAAAGCCTAGAAGTCTTCAGGGAGATCTATTCTTTCTTCAAAGAAATTCAGCTACAAAATGGGTGTGCTAACTTCTTACTGTTCAGGTTCTGCTGGGTCTGGGATGGTACATTCAACCATAAAATTGGCTAGTATTTGATCTTTAATAGATGGCCGAGGTTAAAAATTAATGTCAAACCCAATAAGTTTGATTGCCCATTTTGTTATTCTTCCAGAAGTATTCGGTCGGTGAAAAACTGCTTTGATAGGTTGATCGGTAAGGAGTGTGACCGTATGCCCCTGGAAATAAGGTCGAAGCTTTCTGGCTACAGTTAACAAAGAATAGGTTAGCTTTTCTAATTCAGTATACCTTATTTCTACATCTCTTAAAACTTGACTTATGTAGTAGATCAACTTCTGGGTTTTTGACTCTTCCCTTATTAGGACAACTCCAATGGCGGTGGGAGATATAGCCAAGTATAAGAATAATTCTTTGCTAGATTCAAGGCTTGGCAAGGAGAGGAGGTGAACTGAGGTAGTTCTTTAATTCCTCAAAAGCTCGTTGACATTCAGGGATCCAGTACAAGTTTCCTTGACTATTTGAGCACTTAGAAGTAGGGCATGCAACGTTTCACCGAATCTTAAAATGAAGCGATTTAGAGCTGCAATCTTTCCTGTCAGGCACTAAACTTCTTTTATTATCCTTGGGGCAGTCATTTTCTTGATGGATCGAAATCTTCTCAGAATTTACTTCGAATGTCATGCCTCGATACCATGAATCCTAGAAAACTTTTCTAAAGTTATTCCGAAAACATATTTGGTTGGATTTAACTTCATCATTGTACTTTTGGAGAGTATCGAAGGTTTCTTCTCAGGTCAACGATATGGTTTACTTAAAGAATCAACTTTTGACAAGCATGTCATCCGTATAGACCTTCATGTTGTGACCGTTGATCTGCTTCCTTGAAAGATCTTGTTTACTAGGTGCTAGGTATGTTGCACCTATATTTTTAAGCCCAAAGGGCATAACCCAGTAATAATAAAATTCCATGGTCAATAATAAAAGCAATTTTCTTCCTCATCTTCTGATGTCATTCGGAATTTGATTGTAGTCGAAGGATGTATCCATGAAAGTGAGGAGCTTATAGCCCAAAGTCGCATCCATCAGTTGATCAATTTTAGGCAAGGGATAGCTGTCCTTTGGGCAAAGCCTTGTTCAAATTCATGAAGTAGATGCACATCCTACACTTGTCGTTCACCTTCTTGACGAGGATCATGTTTGTAATCTAATCTGGGTAGGACACCTTCTAGATGAACTTGGCTTTAAAGAGCTTGTCAACCTCTTTCGCAATCATCCTTTTGCCACTCAGGTGTAATGCTACACTTCTTCTGCTTTATAGATCGATGCTTCAAATCTACACCCAGACAACATTCTATCATCTTTGTTGAGGAACCAGATCTAGAATTTCAAGACTAGATATTGAAATATTTTCAAGATCAAGCAACGAAAGACTAAAATAAATTAAAATTTATTTATTAAAATAAGAGAACTCCTAGATCTAAAATTCTATTACATGATTATAGCATGAGATTAAATTAAAAATTAAAAATATTAAAAAAATATATGTTAATCATATCAATATGCATCTACATAATATCTAATGTAGATATGTAATAATAGATCATATCTATATTACTTGTGCAAGTTAGACATTCTAACTTGCTAATCCAAGCTGAAGGATGAAGCTCCAAGCCGCACATGCATCCGACCTCTAAAAAATATCCACACAAGCCCATGAACCTCAATTAGAAGTTCGATGCAGGAAATCAGCACAGTATACTAGTACTGTGCTGATCCTTCTTCGATGGTCAATCCGATGCTTTCTTCTTCAAGACTTGGATACTCCAAAAAATCAAAAGGAAGGGAAAAGATTTTTAATCTGAAACAATAGTAAAAAATTTCTATGAAAGAGGAGGAAAAAGGAAGAGCAAAAGATCTTAAAAGAAGACCCTCTTCTTCTTCTTTTTTCTCTCACCTAGACACCTAAATTGGTGTCTATGAAATCCTCACGCCCCAAGAGTCTCTCTCTCTAATTTTCACAAGACCAAGAGCCCTTTCAATGGTCTAGAATTATGTAAAATTTAGCCAAAAAGATCTTCTTATAAAGAGATATGGAAGAATCTTCGTTGGGTCAAATTCCTACACAAGGTAAGAACACATCTGGCAAGTTGTTAGGGCACCCAACACTTGGACGTCCCCTTTGTTTTAGGCATGGACCACTAGGATTGGTGCAAAAAAAATTCTCCTTTTAACCATGAAAATCAGAGAAGAAATTAGGGTGGGGCGGCACACATGGGAAGAGACTAAGTTTGTTGGGATTCTATCATATAAAGTCTAACAAACTTCAACAACTTTCCATCTAGTGACTTGGTCCACAACTTAATGCCATATAGACAATAGAGGAGAAGGATGGGCGAGCATGATGATCTGGGAGAGAGAAAATTTGTCACCAAAAATAAGAGAGAAAGGGCATGGTGGGTGTGGGATATAGGTGGCACAAGCAAGATGGATCCTAGTCTTACTAGGATTCCATATTTGACTTGATCAAATATGGTGTCTCAAACCAAATCAAACCAGAAGTAGCTCAGTCCAATTAAATTAGGCCCTAATCTAATTAAAAACTTAATAAAATTATATTAAATTAGATTTAATTTTAATTTAATTTTTTAATCAAATTAAAAAATTGGATTGACCCAAGTCCTAATTGAACTAGGACTAGTTCTTCCTTGCACTTGGCTTACCTAATAAACCAATTGAGTTTGATCCACTCAAGTCCAAAATAAATCTAACTAAATTATATTTAATTAGACTTAATCTTAGCCCTCTGGCTTAATCAAATTAAGCCAATTAGCAATCAAATTGCTAATCGATCCTCCTGCAATATTTGCACTAGGTTAAACATCAATCATATTGATCGTTTAACCTTAGAATGATTCTCAATCATTGATCAACCATCCGATTGGATCATAAACTTTAATATGTGTGACCCCATAGGTTTGAACCTAAGTTGATCATATAGAAATAAATTTCTATATCAATCAAAGTGACCATCTAGCAATAGTGCTTGACTGTCGGATAGGTCGAATGTGTAGAACATCCTTAGAAACCCATGTGGATATAGTTTCCATATAATTCATCCCCTTGACCAAAATGCTTGTAGGATACCATAGAGTTAAATTGTCAACTCTGATCAGGCTGTCCACATTGTATTTCAAAATATCAAATCCATCTCATGGATTATCCTGGCCAAGATTTTGCTATATTGAAATACAGTGATATATTCTTCTCCAACTCTTGGAGTTGTTAATTCCATATTAATTACATACTAACTTCGTAAGTACTTAATTATGCCCAGAAGACTTCTATTACTGAATTAAAAATTTAGTTAGTCTGGTATCAAAGCACAGTGAGTTGCTTGCAAGTCACTGAGGTGATCTCAGATCTAAGGGATACTTATATCTGTATCCCATCAGAGATATTCTTGACAGTAGAATGCTCTAGAGTTGGTTACATTTAGTGATGATGTATCCCTACATCTCACCTGTATGCCATACCAGTGTCTTCACACTCCTTGATTAAGACGACAACCAACCTATATGGTATACAATGATCTATGCTCGATAGATGCTATTGTCCTTATTAACAGTCTATCATTTGGTCGTGAATAGTTTTAAGGATTAATCGATAAATCCTCTCTTTATCAAACCTAAATAGTCCTAAGGACTTCATCAAAACAATGGAGTTCATTAGAAGATGAAAACTTATGATGAAAAATATCAAAAATATATTTTATTAATTAATAAATTAATTATAATTATAAGATAGCTCAATCATCAATAGGCTGATAATTGACTTTGGGACATATTTTTAACAACTTTCACTTATCCTAAAGCCACTCGACATAGTATCTGATACCCATTTTCGACTTATGGTTGTCGAACTCTTTTATTGTTAGGGCTTTAGTGAAGGGGTCGGCCAAGTTCTCCTTTCCATCGATCTTCTGAAGGTCAATGTCACCTCGATCCACGATCTTTGAGATCAGGTGGAAGCGGCACAGAATATGCTTCATCCACTGGTATGCCTTTGGTTCCTTCACCTGAGCTATGGTACCAGTGCTATCACAGTAGAGCAGGACCAAACCATCTAGGAAGGGTGCTACTCCAAGCTCGGTGATAAACTTTCTAAGTCACATAGCTTCCTTCGTAGCATCTGATGCTGTGATGTACTCTGCTTTGCAAATAGAGTCTGCCACAGTATACTGCTTAAAACTCTTCTAGTGCTCAACCATTCAGAGTAAAGATATATCCCGACATGCTTCTACTATCATCATGGTTAGATTGAAAGTTGGAGCCTGTAAATTTCATAACTTTAAGATCTGACTCATCATAAACCAACCATTGGTCCTTAGTATTTCTCAAATACTTAAGGATGGCTTTAACTACTTTTCAGTAGTTTTCTCCAAGGTCAGATTGGTATCTACTCATTACTTTTAGTGAGTATGCCATGTTTGGTCTTATACATATCATAGCATACATGATAGATCCTACTGTCAAAGCATATGGGATTCTACTCATACGCTCTCTCTCTTCAGAAGTTATCGAATAATTCTATTAGAGAGAAAAATTTTATGGCCTATCGAAAGATAGTCCTTTTTGAAATTCTTCATGCTGAACCTCTTCAGCATAGTATCTATGTACGTGGACTGTGATAATCCAAGCATCCTTTTAGATCTACCCTATAGATCTTCATTCCTAGAATGTAAGATGCTTCACCCAAGTCCTTCATTGAGAACTAAGATGACAACCAATCTTTTATTCCCTGTAGTGCAGCGATGTCATTCACGATTAAGAGAATGTCATTCACATACAAGACAAGAAATACCATTGCTAGACCATTTGCCCATTTATGAATGTAGGGCTCTTCTCCATTCTTAACGAAGCCATACATTTTGATCTTCTTATCAAAATGCATGTTCCAACTCCAAGATGCCTGCTTCAATCTATAAATGGATTTTTAAAACTTGCACACCTTGGACTCTTCTATGAATGTAAATCCCTCAGGTTGTATCATATACACCTCTTCGATCAGCTCTCCATTTAGGAACACTATTTTCACATCCATCTGCCAGATCTTATAATCCAGATGGATAGCTATTACAAGTATTATCTAAATGATTTTAAGCATTACCACATGGGAGAACATCTTGTCATAGTCAATACCATAATGTTGGCGACACCTCTTGGCAACCAGACAGATTTTATAGGTCTTCATCTTTTTCTTCAAGTGGGTCAACTAATATCTACACATCGTTGATCTTTATGGACTTCATTTTGAATTTCATGGCCTTAAGCCATTTCTAAGAATCAGGTCTTTACATAGCATCCATATAGGTGATTGGATCCTCATCGTTCTTATCGAGTTCGATGGGATCACCATTTTGGAGCAAAAAATCATAGTATGTGTCTGGGTGATGCGGTACTCTACTAGATCGCCTTAATAATGTAGTTATACTGGGCTCCAAATCTGATCTAATTAAATCCGACTTAGGTTTGACTATAGGTATTGGTCTTTCTACCTATTAAACTTCATCAAGTTCAATCTTAGAGGCAACAGTTTTTTCACCGAGAAAATTTTTTTCCAAAAAGGTTGTTTTAAGCCTAACGAATATCTTTTGTTCATCAGCATGATAGAAATAGTATCCTTTAGTCTCTTTTGGAGATCCTATAAATGTGCACTTGTCAAACTTAGATCCAACTTTATCTGTAACTAACCATTTGACATAAGCTAGGCACCCCCAAATCCTAAGATGTGAAAGTACTAGCTTACGCCCTATCTAAATCTCATATGGAGTCTTAACTATAGACTTACTTGAAACCGTATTTAATAGATAGCAAGTCGATTTGAGTGCATATCCCCAGAAGGATATCGGCAAGTTGACAAAACCTATCATGGATCGAACCATGTCTAACAGAGTTTGATTCCTCCTTTCAAACATACCATTATGCTATGGTATTTCTAGAGGAGTCCATTAGGAGAGAATTTCATTCTCTCCTAGATATGTGAGAAACTCACTAGAAAGGTATTTCCCTTCTTGGTCAAATCGAAGAGTTTTAATACTCTTCCTAATTTATTTTTCTACTTCACTTCGAAATCATTTGAACATTTCAAATGAATCCAACTTATGTTTCATCAGATAGACATCCATATTAGGATAGATCATTTATGAAAGTAATAAAGTAGACATATCCACCTCTAGCACCTGTGCTTATTGGTCCACATACATCAGTATGTACTAGACCTAAGAGCTCATTGGCTCCGTCCTGCATCATGGCATTGAAGATGGCATAACTAGTCTTGTTTCTTTAAACATCATTGAGAGTGCCAAAAGAATCCTCCAATACTTGAAGCATATCTTTTGGCTGAGCCATCTTGAATCTACGACTGAACTCGTCGCTCATGGCAGCCAGCATAATGCAGCGCACCGTGGTTCGATCACTGAGCCACTTTTGGTAAGTATCTCTGACTGTTCTACATGCATTGGCAGCTAGCACCTTAGGTGCAGGATTCGTCAACACATACAGAATCTGTTCATGCCCTAAGAATCCTGTACATACAGAATCTGTTCATGCCCTAAGACTATCTTTAACTTTTGGTACCAGCTACCGAAGTTGGATCCCACCAACTTATTGTTGTCCAATAATGATCGGAGCGATAGAGAACTAGCCATATCTACATAAAGAAAAATCATAATCTAATTAGTAATTGATTCATTAAATCTAAAGATTTGGACTTTAATCAAAAGATTCTTCCACTATTTTATTCGAATTGATAGCCTCTACCTCCAAATTGAGAAATTATCCTAATTTCTTAGTGGGTACTAAAATCTACAAAGATTGCACACGAGCCCAACTTTGGTTGGCCAATCCATGCACATTTAAGGGTAGGTTCATAACCAATTATTTCTTCCAAATAATTTTTAGTAATTTAATTTTTATCCTAGTCTCTAATCAGTAGGCTTTTAGCCTCCATTAAAAAGGTTCGGTTAGGTCCAACCATTAATATGATCATACTTGGTCTATCAAACCAATGAATGATTAGGCCCAACTTTAGTTGGCTAACCTAACCACCATTTATAAAGATACAATCAAAAAATCATATAATGAATGATAATTTCATTAGCCCATAAGCACCAGGCCTTTGGGCCTCCAATGATTATCAAACTAATAGACCCATTATCATCCACTTAATGGGAGGCTATGCTCTAGCTATCACAATAACTATTTCATTTTAGGGACCTCATAATTTTAGAGGATTTAATTTTAAAGAAGAGGGAAGGTCAGATGATCTAGCTTGACATGATCCTCCTACTGTCTTCACCAAGTTAGCTTAAGGAAGATCATTAATAGGCTGGTCTAGGAGCATCTAAATCAGTCACACTGATTTACCTAGCTGACATGGGTCAGCTCGAATGGTCAAGTAATCCAATCAAAATATAATTTCACCAAGAGGTCAGATAAGTTCCATCAGTGGGAGGGTCTGCCAAAGCTTGTCTTAGACACCATAAAAAATGGCCAGGTAAGTAGGCTGCTAATTAAAGTGTTGAAAATTATGTCCTAAAGCCAATTATCAGCCTATTGACGGTCGAGCTATTTTATAATTATAATTAATTTATTAATTAATAAAAATATTTTGACATCATTTTCATCATAAGTTTACATCTTCTAATGAACTCCATTATTGTGATGAAGTCCTTAGGACTATTTAGTTTTGATAAAAAGAGGATTTATCGATTAGTCCTTAAATTTGTTCACAACCAAATGATAGGCTGTTAATTAGGACAACAATATCTATCGAGCATAGGTCGCTATATGCCATATAGGTTGGTTGTTCTCTTAACCAAGAAGTATGGAAGATATTGGTATGGCATATAGGTGAGATGTATGGGTACATCACTTATTGAATGTGACCAACTCCAGAGCATTCTGCTATCGAGAATGTCTATGATGGAATATAGGTATAAGTATCTCTTAGACCTGAGATCACCTCAGTGACTTGTAAGTAACTCACTGTGCTTTGGTACCAGACAAACTAAATTTTTAATTCAGCAATGGAAAGCTTCTGGGCACAGTCAAGTACTTGTGAAGTCGAAATATGATCAAGATAGAATTGACCACTCCAAGAGTTGGAGAAGAATATATCACTATATTTCAATATAGCAAAACCTTGGCCAGGATAATCTATCAGATGGATTTGATATTTTGAAATACAATGTGGACAACCTGATCAGAGTTGATAGTTGAACTCTGATGTATCCTACAAGCATTGTGGTCAAGAAGATAAATTATATGAAAACTATATCCGCATGGATTCTAAGGATGGTGTTCTACACCTTCGACCTATCCGGCCATTGAATATCATTGCTAGATGGTCACTTCGATTGGTACAAAAATTTATAATTATGCTAATGACTTAGGTTCAAACCTATGAGATCATATACATTAGAGCTTATGATCTGATCAGATGGTTGATCAACGATTAAGAATCATTCTAGGATTAAACAATCAATACGATTGGTGTTTAACCTAATGCAAGAGTTGTAGGAGGACCAATTAGTAATTGAATTGCTAATTAGCTTAATTTGATTAAGCCAATAGACTGAGATTAAATTTAATTAAATATAATTTAATTAAATTTAGTTTGGGCTTGATTGGATCAAGTCTAATTGATTTATTGGATAAGCCAAGTGCAAGGAAGAACTAGTCCTAGTCTAACTAAGACTCAAATTAATCCAATTTTCTAATTTGATTAAAAAATAAATTAAAATTAAATTTAATTTAATCTAATTTAATTAAGTTCTTAAATGGGTTAGGGCCTTATTTAATTGGGTTGATTTAATCTTAATTTTATTTGGTTAAAAGATCTTATTTGACCAAGTCAAAATAGGAGTCCTAGTGTGACTAGGACTCCCTATCACTTATGCCATTTAATCCTCACGCCCCATGCCCTTTTTATTTTGTTTCTTATATAAAAATTCTCCACACCCATGGCTTCTCAATCCCTCTTTCTCTCCTTCTTTTCTCATAAGGTAATTTGTTGGAAGACCAGGTCAAAAAGAGAGTTAGTTTTGCTTAAGATTCTATGAGATAGAATCCTTATTGACCAAAACACCTTCCCTTGAGTGCCATCCCCTCTTTTAATTAATTATTCTCTTATTCCATGAAAATAACCTCCTTTTTTGTGCACCCTCCCTTACTGGTCCATGCCAATAATTATGGAGGAGGCACCCAAGAGTTGGGCGCCCCAACAACTTTCCATGTTTGGATATTCCTAGTCTAGGATTTTGACTTAACTTGGACTCTTCTTTTTCTCTATTTATTGGATGAATTTTATTCTAATTTTTTTCTAACATATATAGGTTTAGGAGTGGTTTGAGGTGTGAAAAAATCAGAGAAAGAGGGTCCTTGGGCATGGGGGTTTCATAAGTACCAAACTAGGTGTCTAGGTAAGAGAAAAGAGAAGAAGAAGAGGGTCTTCTTCTAAGGCTATTTTATTTTCAATCTCTCCTCCTCTTTTTGAGTTTTTTCTGAGAGAGTCTTAGATTAGTAAACTCTCATCTTTCTTCTCATATTTTGGAGAGTCCAAATTTTTAAGAAGGGGCATCGGATCGATCGTCGAAGAAGGATCAGCATAGTACTAGCATGCTATGCTAATTTACTACATCGAACTTCAAATCAGAGATCGTAGGCTCGTGTGGATGACTCCTAGAGGCCGAATGCATGTGCAGCTTGTGACTTCATCCTCAAACCCAGATCAGCAAGTTAGAACATCTAACTTGCATAGATAAAAGATCTAATCTATTGGTTTCATATCTGCATTTGATGTAGTATGGATTTAGGTTGATTTGATCAATCTTTTTTTTTCTTATTTGATTTTAATTTTTGATTTAATATCATATATTGATCATGTAATAGATCTAAAATTTAGATATTTATATATTTATTTAAATAAATATTTAATTTATTTAAATCTTTTACTGCAAGATCTTGAAAAAGTTTCAAGATCAACCTATGAAACCCTAGATATGGTTCCTTCATAAAGATCACCGATCTGATTTATCTTAGATATTAACTAATTTAATTAGTCTTAATTAAATCAACCTAACAGTTTATGTTAGACTGTATAGTCAAGAATCAAGTCCATCTTGGGTCTTGTTAAAGACATGGTCTTGATCAACTATAACTATTATAATTGATCTAGAAAATCCTTGACCTAATCTAAGATAATAATTAATTAGATTTAGTCAATTCTATAATTAAGTCTATTCTTTAATCTAATTCTAGGTCTAACCCAATTAATGAACCTAATCTCCACTAACCTATTTAACCCAATATGTTATGATTTGTGTCTTAGGATCTTCAATTCACAATCCTAGATCCTAATTAAATAACTTCTTTATTCTTAATTAAATTTTGGATTGAGGGTTGGGGTTCAGCTTATCAAAAATAATTTTTATGTTCATAAAATATTTTAAAATATGATTCTACCAACCAAGTTGCATGTTTGATTCATAATCAATATGCAAATAAAATAAGCATGAAACTCCTTTAGATATAATCTAAATAGGTTCATGTAATTAAAATAGTTTCAACTCCAATCAATCATAAATTACCTTAGATCAAATATAAAAAATTTATGATGATTAAAATTAGATTAAAATATTTTTAATCAGATCATAAAATTTTTTAGATCTAATTTAAAATTTTATGATCAATATTTTAGATCAGTTAGTACTATGACAACCTCTCTACTATAAGGAGTAAACCTTACCACAGGATAATCTTATAATCAGTCCGTGCAATCTAAAACTTTTATTTTTAGATCTAAAACTCTTTTAAATTTAATAAATTATAAATAAAATTAGATTATATCTAATAAATTTATGATAAAAAATAGATCTACACGAACTAGAACAATCTTTCCACTGTAAGGGATAAACCTTACAGCAGGACAACCTTATAATTAGTTCGTGTTATTATGATTTTTAATTTTAGATTTAATAATCAGATTATAAATTAGATCTAATTTAAGAAATAATCTAAATATATACATAAAATCATGTAATAATGAACCTAGGCTCTGATACCAATTGAAGAAAGTAGATCTAGGATTTCAGGACTAGAACTTAAAACTTTTTCAAGATTAGGTAGTGGAAGACTAAAATAAATCAAAATTTATTTATAAAAATTAGAGAACCTCTAGATCTAAGATTTTATTACATGATTATAGTATGAGATTAAATTAAAAATTAAAAATATTAGAAAGAAAAATATATTGATCATATCAACATGCATCTACACTACATCTAATAATAGATCAGATTTATATTACCTATGCAAGTTAGATGTTCTAACTTGCTAATCCAGGATGAAAGATGAAGCTCCAAACCACACATGCATTTGACCTCTAAGAGATATCCACACGAGCCCACAAACCCTGATTAGAAGTTCGATGCAGAAAATCAGCACAGTATGCTAGTACTATGCTGATCCTTCTTCAATGGTCGATCCGGTGCTTCCTTCTTCAAGACTTAGATACTCCAAAAAATTAGAAGAAAGAAAAAAGATTTTGGATTTGAAATAACACTCAAAAATCTCTATAAAGGAGAAGGACAAAGGAAGAGTAAAAGATCCTAGAAAAAGATCCTCTTCTTCTTCTTTTTTCTCTCACCTAGACACCTAGATTGATGTCTATGAAATCCCCATGCCCTAAGAGTCTCTCTCTCTCTGATTTTCACACACCCAAGAGCCCTTTCAATGGTCTAGAATTAGTCCAAAATTTAGCTAAAAAAGACCACCTTATAAAGAGATATGGAAGAGTCTTCGTTAGGTCAAATTCCTACACAAGGTAAGAACACATATGGCAAGTTATTAGGGCGCCCAACACTTGGGCACCCCCTCCTTTGTTTTAGGCATAGACCATCAGGGTAGGTGCACAAAAATTTCTCCTTTTAACCATGAAAATTAGAGGAGAAATCAGGGTGGGATGGCACACATGGGAAGAGATCAAGTTTGTTGGGATTCTATCATATAGAGTCCAACAAACTTCAACAACTTCCCATCTATTGACCCGGTCCACGACTTAATGCCATATAGGAAATAGAGGAGAAGGGTGGGCGTGCATGATGATCAAGGAGAGAGGAGATTTGTCATCAAAAATAAGAGAGAAAGGGCATGGGGGGCATGGGATATAGATGGTGCAAGCAAGATGGATCCTAGTCTTATTAGGATTCCATATTTGACTTGGTCAAATATGGTTTCTCAAACCAAATCAAACCAGAAGTAACTCAATCCAATTAAATTAAGCTCTAATATAATTAAAAGCTTAATTAAATTAGATTAAATTATATTTAATTTTAATTTAATTTTTTAATCAAATTAAAAAATTAGGTTGACCCAAGTTCTAGTTGAACTAGGACTAGTTCTTCCTTGCACTTGGCTTATCCAATAAACCAATTGAATTTGATCCAATCAAGTCCAAACCAAATCTAACTAAATCATATTTAATTAGACTTAATCTCAGCCCTCTGACTTAATCAAATTAAGCTAATTAGTAATTAAATTACTAATCGATCCTCCTACAATATTTGCACTAGTTTAAACATTAATCGTTTTGATTGTTTAACCTTAGAACAATTCTTAATCATCGATCAACCTTCCGATCTGATTGTGAACTCTAATGTGTGTGACCTCATAGGTCCGAACCTAAGCTGATAGCATAGGAATAAAGTTCTATACCAGTCAAAGTGACCATCTAGCAATAATACCTAATAGTTGGATAGGTCGAATGTATAGAACAACATCCTTAGAACCCATGTGGATATAGTTTCCATATAATTTATCCCCTTGACCAAAATGCTCTTAGGACACCTTAGAGTTAAATTGTCAACTTTGATCAGGCTATCCATATTATATTTTATTCGGGTTAAACATGCTCCTACCAAAGTTCAGCTTGGTATCTTGTCTTAGAGCAAACCAGACTTCCTCCAGCTGAACTCCTCCAGCCAGACTTTCTTCAATCAAATTCCTCCAATTGGACTCCCCTAGTCGGACTTCCTCCAGTCGAACTTCTTTAGTCAGACTTCTTTCAATCAAATTCCTCCAACCGGACTCCCCAAGCCAGACTTGCTCTAGTCGAACTCCCCTAGTCGGACTTTCTCTAATCGAATTCTTCCAATCGGACTTCCTCCAACCGGACTTCCTCCAGCCGAACTCCCCCCGTTGGACTTTCCCCAGTCACACCTCCCTCAACCAGACTTCTTCAATCGAACTCCTTCCAGACTCCCTCCCACAGCTTTACTTTTTTCAATCGAACTCCCTCCAGTCAGACTTCCCCCAATCGAACCTTCCTTAGCCGGACTTCTCCAATCGAACTCCTTCTAGACTCCCTCCCACAGCTCACCGGGCTCCTTCCAATCGAACTTCTCTCTATCCATAGAAGGATCTTGACATTAGTTCTTGATATAGCAAATATTAGTCAACACTTAGATGATCTCAAAGATATTCAAACTTCGACTATTAAATTTCAACAGACTAGCACGTCATGACAAAGGACACTATCCTCCGCAACACACTCCATATGGCCATGAATGGCCCACTACTAGGCAGTTATAAGCTCTGCCTATATAAGAAACCTTCCAAATATATTTTTTCTCTAAGCTCAAAATTCTGCTTTAATTTATCTGAGCACTCCATTTCTGTTGGTCGAAAAAGCTGACTTGATCATCGGAGGGTCTTGCCGGAGTCACCACCCTCGACTCCAATCAGGACTTTATTTTGTAGGTCACTGATGGCAACCTCATCTTCTCCAGCTCTAGCATCATCCAACGTCAACTAGATTCTACACCAATAGAATTGACGTTAGAGAAAGGGTTTTTAGAGTTCTTATTCTAAAAGGAGTGTTCAGTCGAATTTATCTATTCTCTTCTTTTAATCTTTCAAGATCCATCTTCGTTTGATCTTTTTTTATCTCAAGAATGCCTCTAAAGAAGACAACTATTCGGTGATCCACTATCTCCATTGCCAGATCTGAGCCAGATCCTCCCGCTCCAACACCTTCACTAGCACCACAACCTCCCCCGACAGCTATAGTGGATCCGGAGCAGTTCAACCTATTGATGCAGTAGGTTTGAGGCCTCGCCAAAATGATGTAGGCCATGCGGCAACCTCTGGTGGTAGTTCAGTCAGAAAATCTCCTATCGAAACTTCAGAAACCAGCTCAAAGAAGGCATACTTGGGTAAGTAGACATGTTATTCCTAGAAAAGAGAAAAAGATAGCAAAAAATCTCTACTTTGATCGTGACTCCTCTCCGAAAGAGACCTTCCCCATCTACAGTCGAAAGCCCTCCAAGATCCATGATTGAGGTGATGCTCTCAATCAAATGCTCTAGAACATGGACTGGCAGATTGAGGAGCTCCGCCATGCCATCCCGATCCACCATAATGACATCTGCACTGATCTTTCTTTCTCTACCTAGATCATGCAGGAGCTAGTCTCACCAAACTTCAAGCTCTCTTAATTTAAGAGCTACGACAGGACCTTTGATCTGATTGACTATCAAGAGGCCTTTCGGATCATGATGCTACTCCATGGTGCGCTAGATGCCATCTTATACTGAGCGTTCCCATCTACTCTGATGGGAGCAGGAAAAAATTGGTACTCAACTCTAAAGTCGGGTATGATCTTCTTCTTCAATCAAATAAGCCATCAATTTATGGCTCATTTTGTCAGTAGCCAACATCCTAGGCGAGGTTCAGACTCTCTCATCAATATCAAGCAAAAGAAAGGAAAGTCTATCCGTGCTTATATCAACCACTTCAATGCTGCTGCTCTGGAGGTCTGAAATTTGGATCAATCCATTGCCATGGCCGCACTAAAGAATGGTCTTTAAAAAAATAATCTTTTATCCTTTTTGGAAAGAAAGTACCTCAGAAATTTTGTTGATATGCTAGCTCAGGTAGATGGCTATGCCTGAGTAGAAGAGGCTTTCAAGGCTAAGGATAATGAAGCCACAGGAGAATGATAGACGGATGAATCTAGTAAAGCCACACTTGAAGAAAAGTCAAGTGAAGCTCGACCGCGCTTCCAGATCCCTCCTGAGCGTAGACGAGCCCAGACTCCTCCCTGAGCTTATCGACAATGGAGTCCTAACCGAAGGACATGGCAGAACTCTCCCCCCCAAAGATTTCACCACTATGCCTCCCTCAATGTTTCAAAAACTCAAGTACTGATGGAGATTAAGGAATAGCTACTGAGGCCTGAGAGGATGCACACTCATCCTGACAAGTACAATCCTAACAAGTATTGCCTCTATCATCATGATCATGATCATGATACTGAAGAGTGCATTTAGCTCCAAGATGAGATCGAGGAGCTCATCAATGAGGCTAGCTTGGCTAATTCCTGCAACGTTGGCCTGAGGCAAGGAAAGAGTACCCAAGAGCACTATCACAATCAAAACCACCAAGGAGGGAGGAGCGGCCAGGAGATCGACCCCCATTGGGCATCATAAATACTATCTCTAGGAGACTTCGACGGAAGGAGGCCAGTGGATATGAGGGGTTGGCTAAAAGATGGAGGACTGAAGAATCTATCACTTTAGTGAAGAAGATACGCAAGAAGTTCAGTTTCTACACAATGACGCGATTATACTTTCTTTGAATATTGCATACTATGATATATGCCACATTTTTATCGATAATGAAAGTTTGGTAGATGTCTTATTTTATGATGCCTTCTCCAAAATATCTATATCTAATAACTGACTTGGATCAATGAGTACCACATTGGTGGGATTCACTGACGATACTATGCTAGTTGAAGAAATAATAACATTAACTATGGCTACAGGGTGATATCCGAGGTAGTCCAAGGCACAAGTGGATTTTTTGGTAGTGAAAGCTCCATCTGCCTATAATGCTATTCTTGGCCGACCTGGTCTAAATGCACTTCGGTCAGTGGTGTAGACCTATTATTTAAAGATGAAGTTTCTAATGAATCACGGGATCGAAAAGATCAGAGGAGATCAAGCCTTGGCAAGACATTGTTACTTAATCACTTTGCAAAGGGATAAATAATCAAACCCTTGCCCGATTGATGGACTGGATGTCCAGGATGACCTTACTGAAGAATGGAGGGAACCATGGAAGATCTAGTCTCGATCCCTTTGAATGATGAAAATAAAGAGCACATGGTGCAGATTGACTCCAATCTAGGAGAAGAGGTACATAAGCAACTCATCGAATTCTTATGGAGAAATGTAGATGCTTTTTCTTAGATCCCTACGGACATGCCCAAAATTTATGCTGAAGTTATGGAACATCGTCTAGCTATTAATCCCAAACATCGGCTAGTGAAAGAAAAGATGCATAGCTACGCACCGAAGAGATAGAAAGCAATAGCAAAAGAAGTCGATAAGCTCCTCAAAGTCGGATTCATCTAGGAAGTCAATTATCCAGATTGGATCTCCAACATGATCCTCATCAATAAGGCAAATGGAAAATGGAGAATGAGCATAGACTTTAAGAAGCCGAACAAGGCCTGCCCTAAAGATAGCTATTCTTTATCCAAAATTTATCAATTGATGGATGCAACTTCAAGCCATGAACTCCTCACTTTTATGGATGCCATCTCTGGCTATAATCAAATTCGGATAGTATCAAAGGATGAAAAAAAAACTGCTTTTATTACTAACCATGGTCTCTATTGTTATAAGATCATGCCTTTTGGGATCAAAAGTGTAGGTGTAACTTACCAGCACTTGGTTAATAAGATATTCAAGAAGCAGATCAACCACAATATGGAGGTCTACATGGATGACATGCTTGTAAAGAGCAGATCTTCAGTAAATCATATTGCCGACCTTGAAGAGACCTTTAGTGCCCTCTGAAAATATAATATGAAGTTAAATCCTACCAAGTGTGCTTTTGGCATAACTTCGGAGAAGTTTCTGGGGTTCATGGTATGAAGGCATGAAATCAAAGCGAACCTAGAAAAGATCCAAACCATTCAAGGAATGACTGCTCCAAAGTCAATAAAGAAAATTTAGCATCTAACAAGAAAAACAGCAGCTCTAAATCGCTTTGTCTCGAAATTAGCTGAGTGATGCACGTCCTTCTTTCAAGTTCTTAAGCAACTAAAGAACTTCTGCTAGACTACTGAATATCAACAAGCATTTGAGAAACTAAAAAACTACCTCAACTCACCTTTTCTATGTTAGATATATGTGCCCTAAAAGCCAGAATTGGCTGACACTTGTAATACACTTCTAGGGGCAAAATTGTAATTTTGACTAAAATCAATAAATGGGTTATTTTCTATCACATATGTGAATTTAGTGTCTGTGATACATCCTTTGAGTTAATGGTAATGATAATTCATATTTTCAAGAGTTGAAAAATTTAAGACATGAATAATCATTGTTAACTCATAAATTGCTCCCGACCATAGGATCATCATGAGGATGGTGATTGATCCAGAAGGTTGGTGTACAATCGCTTCTCTTTAGTAGATGAGTCTTAAGTCTACGGTGTGGAGACACTGGAGTGAGAGTACAGGTACTTGTTAGAGAACGAGGGCACTGAGCGTGACCACCTCGAGTAGTCATTAGGGAGTCTACCTTCTCGTCAATGACTGACTCGATGCTGCAGTAGTGTGTCTGGTTCTTTGACCTGAGGTGCATCGGCAGTTCACCTTGAGGGTGTTATAGTTTGACTACACCATTACTCGGTCTCCTAGCCATATGGAACTCTGAGGTGTATGTTGGCTATGACATGTTCATTGTAGGAACTGGATGACATCAAGATGGAATCTATCTACCTCGGTGGTAGAGGAGCAGCCCTATGATAATCATGAGAATCAAGTTCAGAAGCCCATGGCCATGGCAGAGTGAAATAATAGAAAGAGTTTCTATTTACATTTTCACATTGGACTCGAATCGAATGATTATATCATATGACAGAGACTAGGGTTTGACGAGTTCACCTAAACCCTAATCTGATCGGGGCTCAAGATAGAAGAACTGAATCACATAGATAGCTGCACCAAGAGGTTTGCATTCAGCTCTGATGGGTTGCCACCATATACTGCTAGGTGTCACTGGTGGATTTTGGGAGCAATTAGAATGATTTAGATGATCGATCATTCTAGCTGTTCGAATCAGAAGAGTTCTGATCCATCGAAAGGAGTTTCGATGATGTCAATGATAGAGATCATGATATATCCCATTACCATACAGAACTAAACCTAACTGGGTCACACAAATAAGGGTTTGAATCTAGTGATCATCAATTGAACTGATCTAGTTCAATTGATCTGAATGAGATTCAATTAGGTTCAAGAAAATCGTGCTAGCACTCGATTGAACCTAACGTTCTTCTTTTGCTATCATAAATAAGTTGTCCCGTCTGAGCCAAAGGAGTTTGTGCTCAATCAGAGGCCTTCATATGGTCTGACTGGAGGTTGTCCAAGTCAAAATAGGTTGTCTTATTTTATAAGACATTACCTGCCATTTTTGGTCACCTGCCATTTCTTGTTCTTTGACTTTGGTCAAAAGTCTACCTTTGACTGGTCAAACATTGACCATTGACACTTTGACTTTTGACCATATATCATGCATCTATTGGAGAGCTGGTGGGGGCCTATCCCTCTACCAGAACCTGGCAAGGAGGAGGGTGCATGCCACCCTAGGCGTGTGCCCAAGTTGGAGGCGCCTAGGAGTCCTTGTTGGACAAGGACTCCATCTCCTTTTTGGATTCCAATTAGAGTTCTTCTAAGAACCAACTTTGATTGGTCTTAGGTGCCCTCTAAGGAGGAATCTAGGGGACTCTATTCCCACCAATCAGATTTAGATCTGATTTCACAAAGGGTTGTGATTGGTTGGGAAGAAGAGGAGTTGGATCACAGCTAGTCTATAAATAAGACCCTGTACCCAACTCAGATTGTAACATATGATGAGATCATAGTTTCCCCATGCCCCAAGGCTGCCTCTCCCCTCCCTCTCCATGCCAAACCACCTTCTCCCCTTGCTCTCCACATCCAAAAGGAGTTTTGGACCTTGGTTGGTGCGATTCAGATCAAAGAAAGGCGATCAAAAGTAAGAAGGCTGCGCTGCTGCAAAGGACGACTGCTCATCTTCAAAAAGAGTTTTGAAGATCCTTCAGATCAGATCCAGATCTGATTTTTGGAGGCGTGATAGAGAAGAAGAGGATCTCCAGATCCAACCCGAGTGGATACCGGTAGAGGCTAGGCGCTTGCGTGGCTAAGATCTAGAACCTTCCGCTGCAAACAGGATCATCAACAGGGTAATAGGATTACCCAGATCAGGTAAATTAAATTTGATTTAATTTATCTTTTAATTTTATTTTATTAAAATAATAATAATCAGATCTAAAACATATCAAGATCTGATTGGGATCAAGAGAAAAAATTTTAAAATATATCTCTTGATCTGATCAGATCTGAACGAACCTGGACCGGGAAATCAAGATTTCCCTTCATCCTATTAGCAAAGCCTAAATCTGAAGAAGAATTATTCTTGTACTTGATGGTCTCCCCGACAGTCTTGGCAGCAATCCTAGTCAAGAAAGAGGCAAAAGTATAATGATCGATCTACTATATAAGTCGAGTTCTGAGGGATGCTAAGACTAGGTACACCAAATTAGAAAAGCTAACTTATGCTTTATTGATTGTAGCCCAAAAACTCTGACCTTATTTTCAAGGGCACACTATAACACTCCTCATTGATCAACCAATCAAGATAGTTCTTCATCGGATAAACACTTTCGAAAGAATAGCAAAATGGATAATCGAGCTTACAGAGTTTGACATTAACTACCAACCTCAGCCATCAATCAAAACCCAAATATTGGCAAACTTAATAGTGGAATGCACCATCCTGGATGTAGCTGAACTCGAGCAAAAGGAAACCAGAATTCTATGGTTGCAGCTGAGCTCCCCCGAAGAAAGAGTAGATCTTTTTGAATGTTTTTGGGTCTTGTACATGGATGTCTCATCCAATGCTTCTGATGCAAGCGTAGGTCTAATTTTGGTCAACCCAGAAGGAATCATTATAGAGTACGTACAGCGCTTTGAATTTCCAGCAATAAATAATGTGGCTAAATACAAAGCATTGATCGTGGGATTAAGAATAGCTAGAAAACTAGAGGTGATTTGACTCCAAGTCTACAGTGACTCTCAGTTGATCGTGGGATAAGTCAGTGGCAATTATGAAGCATGGAAAGAAAGTATGATGAAATACCTAAAAAAGATAAGAAATCTAATCCCAGCCTTCACAGCTTTAATATTCAACAGATCGCAAGAGCAAAAAATACTAGAGCCGATTTTCTCTCCAAATTAGCCACACTCGCCTCGAGCGAACTACCAAAGGAAGTCTTTTTTGAAATTCTAAAATACTCAAGCTCAGAGGAGCAACAATCTATGATGCAAGTCAACCATGAGCCCAACTAGATCGACTCGCTAGTTGTCTTATCTCAAAGATGGGGTGCTTCCTCATGATTCAAAAGAAGCTCGAAAATTAAGAAATCCAGACCTCCCGATATATTCTATATGATGGCAAGCTATATAAAAGATCATATTCTTTGCCGCTCTTGAGATGTCTCCAACCTTCAGAGGCTAATTTTATATTATGAAAAGTGCATGAAGGAATCTATGAAAATCACCAGGGGGCTAGATCCCTATCTCACAAACTGCTTTGGCAGGGCTACTACTAGACCAACCATGCATCAAGATTTCATTGAATATGTCAAAAAATATGATCGATGTTAATGAAATGCAAATATTCAAAGACAGTCAGCTTCTAAGCTTACACCCCTGAGTGCCGCATGGCCATTTGCATAGTGGGGGATGGACATACTCGGATCCTTTCCTATGGTGTCTGGATAGTGGAAGTTTTTATTAGTGGCAATCGATTACTTCACAAAATTGGTTGAAGTTGAACCTTTAGCAAAAATCACCAAAGCTAAAGTGCAAGACTTTCATCTGAAAGTCAATTATGTGCAGATTTGGTCTACCTCGGACTCTTATAATAGATAACGGGTGCCAATTTGCAAGTTCTGCGAAGATCTAAATATTGTCCATAATTTTACATCAGTATCCCACCTGTAGGCTAACAGTGAGACTGAGGTAACCAATCGAACCTTGCTACAAAATATCAAAGCAAGACTAGGAAAGCAAAGGAGACTTGAGTGGATGAACTCTATCATGTGCTCTATGTATATTGAACTATCCAAAGGTTGCTAAGTAGGGAGACTCCATTTGCCTTGGCCTTTAGAATAGAAGCGGTCATCCTAATAGAACTCAAGCTTCCATTAGCGTGAGTCATGGCATTTCATGAATAGCGCAACTCGCAGAATCTCAGGGCTAACCTCGACTTGTTAGAGGAAAGATGGGAAGAAGCTCAAATTTGGATGGCAGCCTACAAGCAGAAAGTAGCTCGTTACTACAACTCCAAAGTCAGGAGCAAGGTATTCAAAATGGGAGACTTGGTATTTCGACGAGCAGCTATTTCACAACCTCAAAATCAAGAAAAGCTCATCTCAAATTGTGAAGGCCCATATGAAGTCAAGGAGGTCGTGCAGTCTGGGACTTATTATTTAAAAGAGCTTGAAGGAGCTAATCTTCCTCGATCCTGAAATTCAAAAAATCTATGAATGTACTCCCAGTAATTTCATCTTAATAAAACTTCTTTATTTCAATAATTTTATTTTCTGGTGTAAAATCATTGAAGAAAAATTCTAATTTTTTGGACCAGGTTCGTTCAGTTCTGATCGGATCAAAAGATATATTTCAAAATTTTTCTCTTTGATCCTAATCTGATCTGAGATATTTCAGATTTGATTCTTATTATTCTAATAATAAAAATAAAATCTAAATAAATTAAATCAAATTTAATTTACCTTAAGGTAGGGTAATCCTATTATCCATTGATGATCCTGTAAGCAGTGGAAGATTCTGGATCTAGCAACACAAGTGCCTAGTCTCTACCAGTATCCACTCGGGCTGGAACTGGAGATCCTCTTCTTCTCTATCACATCTTCAAAAATTAGATCTGGATCTAATCCGGAGGATCTTCAAAATATCTTTCGAAGATCAGCAGTTGTCCTTTGCAGCAGCACAGCCTTCTAGCTTTCTGTCGCCTTTCTCTCGTCTGGATTGCACCAACTTGGATCCCAAACACCTTTGGGTGTGAAGAGGAGAGGGAGAAGATGGACTTGGCATGGAGGAGGAGGGAGGCAGCCTTGAGGCATGGAGAATTTTTAGATGCTCTTTGAGTTGGACGCAGGGTCTTATTTATAGACTAAGCATGATCCAACTCCTCTTCTTCCCAACCAATCATAACCCTTTGTGAAATCAGAACTAAATCTGATTAGTGGGAATAGAGTCCCTTGGATTCCTTCTTAGATGGCACCTAAGATCAGTCAAACTTGGTTCTTAGGAGAAGTCTAATCGAAATTCAAAAAGGAGATGGAGTCCCTATCCAATAGAGACTCCTGGGTGCCTCCTGCTTGGGCACGGTTCTGGCAGGAGGACAAGCCCCCACTAGCTCTCCAATAGGTGCGTGACATGTGGACAGCAGTCAAAGTATCAATGGTCAATATTTGATCAGTCAAAGGTCAACAAATGACCAAAGTCAAAGGATCAGAAATGCTAGGTGACCAAAAATGGCAGGTATTGTCTTAAAAATAAGACAACCCTTTTCTGACCTGGATAGGCTCCAATCAGATCAAGTGAAGGCCTTTGATTGAGTACAAACTCCTTTGGCTCAGTTAGGACAACTATTAATGATAGTAAAAGAAGAACGTTAGGTTCAATCGAGTGCTAGTACGATTTTTTTGAACCTAATTGAATTTCATTTAGATCAATTGTACTGGATCAGTTCAATTGATGATTACTAGATTTAAATCCTTGTTTGTGTGACCTAGTTAGGTTCAGTTCTATATGGTAATGGGATATGTCATGATCTCTATCATCGACATCATCAAAACTCCTTTCAATGGATCAGAACTCTTTTGATTCGAACAACTAGAATGATCGATCATCTAAATCATTCTAATTGCTCCCAAAATCCACCAGTGACACCTAGCAGTATATGGTGGCAACCCATCAGAGCTGAATGCGAACCTCTTGGTGCAGCTACCTATGTGATTAAGTTCTTCTATCTTGAGCTCTGATCAGATTAGGGTTTAGGTGAACTCATCAAACCCTAGTTTCTGTCATATGATGTAATCATTCGATTCAAGTCCGATGTGAAAATCTAAATAGAAACTCTTTCTATTATTTCACTCTGCCATGGCCATGGGCTTCTGGACTTGATTCTCATGATCATCATAGGGCTGCTCCTCTACCACCGAGGTAGATAGATTCCATCTTGATGCAATCCAGTTCCTACAATGAACATGCTATAGCCAACATACACCTCAGGATTCCGAATGGCTAGGAGACCGAGTTATGATGTAGTCAAATTATAACACCCTCAAGGTGAACTACCAATGCACCTTAGGTCAAAGAACCAGACACACCACTGCAGCATCGAGTCAGTCATTGATGAGAAGGTAGACTTCCTAATGACTACTCGAGGTGGTCATGCTCAGTGCCCTCATTCTCTAACGAGTACCTGTACTCTCGCTCCGATGTCTCCACATCGTAGACTCAAGACTCATCTACTAAAGAGAAGCAATTGTACACCAACCTTCCGGATCAATCACCATCCTCGTGATGATCCTATGGTCGGAAGCATTTTATGAGTTAATAATGATTATTCATGTCTTAAATTTTCAACTCTTGAAAATATGAATTATCATTATCATTAACTCAAAGGATGTATCACAGACACTAAATACACATATGTGATAGAAAATAACCCTTTTTATTGATTATAGTCAAAATTATAATTTTGCCCCTAGAAGTGTATTACAAGTGTCAGCCAATTCTGACTTCTAGGGCATATATATCTAACAATCTCCCACTTGTCCTAAAGCCAATTGGCTACAAGTCTAAGTCCCATCTTCTCAAGGTGGGCTTCAAATTTTTGTTGTCCCAAGGGCTTTGTAAGTGGGTCTGCCGCATTGTCTACGGAGTTGACTCTCTTGACCTCGACGTAATCCTTCTCGAGGTAATCGCGGATGAGATGGTATCACCGCTTAATGTGCTTGGACTTCTGATGAGACCTCGGCTCCTTAGCAAGGACTATGGTGCCATTGTTGTTGCAGTACAGAGGAATGGCATCTGATGGCATTACTCTGATTTCTATCGCAAACTTCTTATACCAGAATACTTTCTTTGTAGCCTCTGATGCAGCGATATATTCTACTTTTATGGTGGAATCTGCTATCATGGTTTGCTTGAAATTCTTCCAGCTGACAGCATCACCATTACACAGAAATAGACTCCCAGATGTCGATTTTCGATCATCTTCATCGGACATGAAATCCGAGTCTTGTGTATCCCTGGACATGGAGTTCTTCGTTACCAAAAACCAACATCATATCCTTAGTTCTTCTCAAGTACTTAAGGATACATTTCACAGAAGTTCAGTGTTCTTCACCTGGATTTGACTGATATCTGCTTGTGACACTCACAGCATGGGCTATATCAGGTCGTGTACATAGCATGGCATACATGAGGCTCCCTATTGCAGAAGCATAAGGGATCCTGCTCATGCATTCTATTTCCTCAGGTGTGCTAGGGCACATCTTCTTGGAAGGATGAATACCATGTCTGAAGGGTATTAATCCTCTCTTAGAATTTTCCATACTAAACCTCTTTAGTACTTCCTCTTATGTACATTTTCTGTGAAAGTCCTAGCATCCTATTTGGTCTATCCCTATAGACCTTAATTTCTAGAATAAAGGATGCTTCATCTAGGTCTTTCATGGAGAATTCCTTGGACAACCATAATTTGACTGTCGTCATCATGGAAATATCATTTCCAATAAGGAGGATGTCATCCACGTACAGTATGAGGAAAACAACAGAGCTTCCACTGATCTTTTTGAAGACACACAATTTTTCTTCATTTTTGATGAAACCAAATGTTTTGATCACATTATTGAAATGAGTGTTCCAGTTTCAAGATGCTTGCTTAAATCCATATATTGACCTTTGCAGCTTGCAAACTTTGTGATCAGTATCACTAGATGTGAAACCTAGCGGCTGTTCCATATAGATATCTTCCTCTAGATATCCATTTAAGAATGCCATTTTTACATCCATTTGCCATATTTCATAATCAAAATAGGCTACAACAACAAGCAATGTGTGGATGAATTTTAGCATAGCCACTGGAGAAAAGGTATCCTGATAGTCAATGCCTTCGCATTGACTATAACCTTTTGCCACTAGTCTAGCCTTGAATGTCTCTACATTTCTATCTGCACCAATCTTTCTCTTGAAGATCCATTTACATCCAATAGGTACTATACCTTCTGGTGGATCTACCAAGGTCCAGACTTGGTTTGAGTGCATCGAGTCAATTTCTGACTTGCATTGCCTCTAGCCATTTCTTGGAGTCGATATCTGATATCGCCTCATTGTAGGTTTTGGGATCATCACCATGAGCACCATTACCTATGAGGAACATTTTCTCTACTTCCTCTGAAATAATACCTAAGTATCTTTCAGGGGATGAAAAACTCTTTTCGATCTATGAGGTGGAGGAGGTAGTGTTCTTATTGGCTCAACCTGATTTGGTTCCAATTGGTCCTTAGCTCATTGTACTTGTGAGACTTTCTCATCAAGCTTAATCTGCTTTCCAATGCCGCTATCTTGAATAAACTATTTTTCAAGAAAGATGGCATGTCGACTCACAATCACATTGTGGTCTTCTGGAATGTAGAAATAGTATCCTAATGACTCTTTAGGATATCCTATGAATCGAGCTCTGAAGGACCTAAACTCTAACTTGTCCGCTTGTTGTCTTTTGACATGAGCCGGACAACCCCAAATTCTGAGATGACTCAGACTTGGTTTCTTACCGTGCCATATCTCATACGGTGTGGTAGGAACGGTTTTAGAGGGAACCCTATTCAGTAGATAAATTGAAGTTAACAATGAATGTCCCCAAAGAAAATCAGGGAGGTCTGTGAAGCTCATCATGGATCGGACCATATCCAATAGAGTCCGATTTCTCCATTCTGAAATTTCCGTTGAGTTGAGGTGTTCCTGTGGAGTCCATTGAGAGACTATGCCATTTTTCTTGAGATAGTCTAGGAATTCTTCGGCTAAGGTATTCACCTCCTCGATCTGATCGAAGAACCTTAATGGGTTTTTCAGTTTATTTTTCTACTTCATGTCTGAATTCTTTGAACTTTTCAAAAGCTTCAGACTTGTGTCTCATAAGATACACATACCCATACCTAGATAGATCATCGGTAAAGATAATGAAGTAGACAAAATTGCCTCTAGCCGGCACATCAAATGGGCCGCACACATCAGTATGTACTAGGGCAAGGAGATCTGTGGCCCTTTCCCCATGTCCTACAAAAGGGAGTTTAGTCATTTTGCCTTGAAGACAAGATTCACAAGTTGGATATGACTCGAAAGTCAATGGACTCAATAGCCCATTTTTCTCCAATTTGTTGATCCTATCTTCTGCTATATGACCTAATCTCAGGTGCCATAGATATCCTATCATTTGGACTATCCCTAGGTCATTTGGCATTCATGTTTTGCTCGATAGTTAGAACAGATACATCAATATGTAGCTGATAAAGATCGTTAATAAGAAAACCATTTGCAATTTTATTTCTTTCATAAAGAATGTTACAATGGTCCTTAAAGAAGGTAATCACATAGCCTTCTAGTGCTAAGCATGAAATAGAAATCAAATTCCTGCTAGCTGCAGGCACATAATAACAGTCTTTCAAAACTAAGTCTAAACCAGATGGTAATCGAAGAGGGTATGTTTCCCACCGCCACTGCAGCAACTCTTGCTCCATTACCGATGCGTAGGATCATGTCTCCATCCCTCAGCCTCCTGCTATCCTCAAGATCCCTGCATGGAAGTGCACAGATGAGCACTAGAACCAGAGTCAAGCACCCAACTGGATGCAGAAGAAACCATAAGGTTAGACTCAATAACGAGCATACCTCCAGAAGGACCTTCCTTCTTGTTCTTCAGGGTGGCCAGGTAAGTAGGGCAGTTCCGCTTCCAGTGGCCATCGCTGTTGCAATGGAAACACTTTTCTTTGACAGCGGCCTTCTTCTTCGGCTCTGCCTTCTTCTTTCTTCCTTCCACCTTTTGCTTTTTCATAGACTTTTTTTTCTTTCCATAAGACTTTTTTTTGAAAGAAGTCCATTCCATAGCAAGAACTGAGCCTTTAGAATCTTTCATAGAAAGCTCAGCGGTGACCAGCATGTTCATTAATTCAGGCCAAGGAATTTTGAAGTTTATGCATGTGGTAATTCATGATGAATTGCCCATATGCATCAGTCAAGGATTGCAGAATAATATCGTTCTGCAGATCCAAGTCTAACTTCACACCGAGCTTCTCAAGCTCTTCCAAGTCCTTGATCATCATCAGACAGTGATCTTGGACTGACTGCCCATCACGCATCTTAGCCTTAAAAAGTTATTTCGTGACTTGATACTTGGCTGCGCGACTCTGTTCACCAAACATCTCCTACAGGTGAGCCAACATTTGACGAGCAGTCCCGATATCTTCATGTTGGCACTGGAGCTCATCAGACATCGAGCCCAACATGTAATATCTGGCCTTATTATCTTCGTCTATCCATTTTTCCAGAGATGCTCTCTATTCAGTGGATGGATGGGCTGGTAAGGTGGGAGAGTCCTGGTCCAATACATGGGTTAACTTCTTGGAACCCAAAATGATTTTGTAGTTTCTAAGTCAATCTTTATAATTGGGTCCGGTCAGTCTATGTGTGTCCAGGATACGTGCTAATGGGTTGGACGTAGATATTTTTCTGTAGAGAGTCAAAGATTCTAGTTAGATACTGTAATTATGACTTGACCAATTTATTTAGAAATTTTATTTTTGAATAAATTAGCTCCCACTATTTTCTCAGATCCCTACACTTTCTCTGTAGAGTTCGGTCTTATCGACTGACTCATCACCTCACCTAACAGTTATTAGTGATGGGTTAGCCAATGAGTGAACAACTCTTGTTCAATGATTCTCTAATCATGGTGCACCCAAACTTGGTCTCTAATTCATGAATCTCATCGTATTTAGAATATTGATCCACTCTTTAGTTAAGTCAGACCCACCATTTGCACAGACTAGATTCTTAATTGAGTCTCTCATCGTATTCAAAATATTGAGCTCAACTCATCCTCCATCCCATAGCATCTAATGCCTAATAGACATGGTTGCATCTTTTCGGTGCAACTGAGCCACTGTATCCAACCAAGAATAATCAACCCCGAGAAGGATCCGTACATCTATAATGGTCGAAGACCTCAAACTTAATCTTTTCTTAGGGAAAATTGATTCAGGTCTCATTAAACTAGACTTATCATAGTCATAACAATTATGACTAACCTAGTGGCATGGGTTAGCTCGGATTATTGACCACCTCAAATCAGAATCGGGTTAATAGATATGGCCAGGTAAGTGAGACCGGTGGAAGGGATATGCCATTAACTTGTACAAGAATGCATTCAGATCGAGTAGCTCCCAATTAAAAATCAGTCGATAGTATATGCCAAACTTATCTTAGACACCAAATTATTGAGCCAGAACCAATTGGGTTAGCCTATAATTCAGACTCTAACCTCTGAGCCTAATTAGGTCTTACTTGATCATGACTCGATCTTGATCCAGACTTAATCCTATTAGGCTGGTCAATTTAAGCATTATTGATCCCATCTAACCAACTCTTGATTCAGTTTGATCAATCGCTTAGACCTAATTGAGCTACCCAAGCTCGAACCCAGTATTATGAATATGTCTTGAATCTAAAATTCTCAATTTTAGATCTAATTTATATTTTATAATCTTAATTTTTAATTAAGTAGGGTTCATAAACAAAATACACACAATAAATCCTAGGGTTTCAGGATCTAGGGTTTTGCAGAAAGTAAGTTTT
>QRFJ01000861.1:57779-133582 GCA_006176705.1 Cocos nucifera
ATCTGGGAGGTCTGTGAAGCTCATCATGGATCGAACCATATCCAATAGAGTCCGATTTCTCCGTTCTGAAACCCCGTTGAGTTGAGGTGTTCCTGGTGGAGTCCATTGAGAGACTATGCCATTTTCCTTAAGATAGTCTAGGAATTCCCGGCTAAGGTATTCACCTCCTCGATCTGATCGAAGAACCTTAATGGGTTTTCCAGTTTGTTTTTCTACTTCATGTCTGAATTCTTTGAACTTTTCAAAGGCTTCAGACTTATGTCTCATAAGATACACATACCCATACCTAGACAGATCATCGGTAAAGGTAATGAAGTAGACAAAATTGCCTCTAGCCGGCACATCGAATGGGCCGCACACATCAGTATGTACTAGGGCAAGGAGATCTGTGGCCCTCTCCCCATGTCCAACAAAAGGGAGTTTAGTCATTTTGCCTTGAAGACAAGATTCACAAGTTGGATATGACTCAAAAGTCAATGGACTCAATAGCCCATTTTTCTCCAATTTGTTAATCCTATCTTCTGCTATATGACCTAATCTCAGGTGCCATAGATATCTGTCGTTTGGACTATCCCTAGGTCGTTTGGCATTCACGTTTTGCTCGATAGTTAAAACAGGTACATCAATATGCAACTGATAAAGACCATTAACAAGGAAACCATTTGCAATTTTATTTCTTTCATAAAGAATGTTACAATGGTCCTTAAAGAAGGTGATCACATAACCTTCTTGTGCTAAGCATGAAACAGAAATCAAATTCCTGCTAGCTGCAGGCACATAATAACAGTCTTTTAAAACTAAGTCTAAACCAGATGGTAATCGCAGAGGGTATGTTCCCACGGCTACTGCAGCAACTCTTGCTCCATTACCGACGCGTAGGATCATGTCTCCATCCCTCAGCCTCCTGCTATCCTCAAGACCCTGCATAGAAGTGCACAGATGAGCACTAGAACCAGAGTCAAGCACCCAACTGGATGCAGAAGAAACCGTAAGGTTAGACTCAATAACGAGCATACCTCCAGAAGGACCTTCCTTCTTGTTCTTTAGGGTGGCCAGGTAAGTAGGGCAGTTCCGCTTCCAATGGCCGTCGCTGTTGCAATGGAAACACTTTCCTTTGCCATCGACCTTCTTCTTCGGTTCTGCCTTCTTCTTCTTTGATCCTTCTACCTTTTGCTTTTTCACAGACTTCTTTTTCTTTCCATAAGACTTTCTTTTGGAAGAAGTCCGTTCCATAGCAAGAACTGAGCCTTTAGAACCTTTCATAGAAAGCTCAGCGGTAACCAGCATATTCATCAACTCGGCCAAGGAATTTTGAAGTTTATGCATGTGGTAATTCATGATGAATTGCCCATATGCATCAGTCAAGGATTGCAGAATAATATCGTTCTGCAAGTCCAAGTCCAACTTCACACCGAGCTTCTCAAGCTCTTCCATGTCCTTGATCATTGTCAGACAGTGATCTTGGACTGACTGCCCATCACGCATCTTAGCCTTAAAAAGTCATTTCGTGACTTGATATTTGGCTGCGCGACTCTGTTCACCAAACATCTCCTGCAGGTGAGCCAACATTTGGCGAGCAGTCCCGATATCTTCATGTTGGCGCTGGAGCTCATCAGACATCGAGCCCAACATGTAGTATCTGGCCTTATTGTCTTCGTCAATCCATTTTTCCAGAGACGCTCTCTGTTCAGTGGATGGACGAGCTGGTAAGGTGGGAGGGTCCTGGTCCAAAACATGTGTTAACTTCTCTGAACCCAAAACAATTTTGTAGTTCCTGAGCCAATCTTTATAATTGGGTCCAGTCAGTCTATGTGTGTCTAGGATACGTGCCAGTGGGTTGGACGCAGACATTTTCCTGTAGAGAGTCAAAGATTCTAGTTAGATACTGTAATTTTGACTTGACCAATTTGTTTAGGGATTTTATTTTTAAACAAATTAGCTCCCACTATTTTCTCGGATCCCTACACTCCCTCTGTAGAGATGCGAAAATCTCCGCGATTGATGATTTCTAGTGGGTGGTGCGGTCTCACCAACTGACTCATCACCTCACCTAACAGTTATTGGTGATGGGTTAGCCAATGAGTGAACAACTCTTGTTCAATGATTCTCTAATCATGGTGCACCCAAACTTGGTCTCTAATTCATGAATCTCACCGTATCCGGAATATTGATCCACTCCTTAGTTAAGTCAGACCCACCATTTGCATAGACTGGGTTCCTAATTGGGTCTCTCACCGTATCCGGAATATTGAGCCCAACTCATCCTCCAGCCCATAGCATCCAATGCCTAATAGACATGGTTGCGTCTTCCCGGTGCAACTGAGCCACTGTATCCAGCCGAGAACAATCAACCCCGGGAAGGGCCCGCACGTCTACAATGGTGGAAGACCTCGGACTTAATCTTTTCTTAGGGAGAATTGATTCAGGTCTCATTAAACTAGACTTGGCTTAGTCATAACAATTATGACTAACCTAGTGGCATGGGTCAGCTCGGATTATTGACCACCTCAGATCAGAACTGTGTCAACAGATATGGCCAGGTAAGTGAGACCGGTGGAAGGAATATGCCGTTAACTCGCACAAGAACGCATTCAGGTCGAGTAGCTTCCAATTAAAAACCAGTCGGTCGTCTGTGCCAAACTTACCTTAGACACCAAATTGTTGAGTCAGAACCAATTGGGTTAGCCTACAATCCAGACTCTAACCTCTGAGCCTAATTAGGTCTTGCTTGATCGTGACTCGATCTTGACCCAGACTTAATCCTATTAGGCTGGTCAATTTAAGCATTGTTGATCCCATCTAACCAACTCTTGATTCGGTTTGATCAACCGCTTAGACCTAATTGAGCTACCCAAGCCCGAACCCAGTATTATGAATATGTCTTAGATCTGAAATTCTCAATTTTAGACCTAATTAATATTCCATAAACTTAATTCTTAATTAAGTTGGGTTCATAAACAAAATATGCACAATAAATCCTAGGGTTTCAGGATCTAGGGTTTTGCAGAAAGTAAGTTTTGGGTTTCTGATTAAGGACGAACACGCAGCACCCCTACACGTCATAAGAACACCCCATCGAATGGGAAGAGAGGGCCTTTAAACCCTTCTTCGTTCTTATGACCGGACGGCCAAGAGGAACGCCTTAATCAGGAACATGTAAATCTACAAAACAGTTATAGATCTATATCATATATCTCATATACAAATTTAGATCTAATCAAGGCATATTTTGCATACATCTCATGTATCATAATCATGCATGTTTTCAGATCTAAATTATCACATAATAATCTAAAAAATTAGATTTAAATTGATCTAATCAAAATAAATTCTAATCTAGACAATTATGTAGAACTATTCTACAACTAGTCTAGTCATGCATCTATCATATCTCATATGATATTTAAAATTAAATAATTTTTATTTGCTGTTTATCAGATGTTATTATAACACTTATAATATCAGAAAATAGTAAATAAGAAGATCTAAAATATGATTTAATCATATTAAATCAAAGACATGCAAAACTATTCTATAGAACTATTCTATTCTAGAACTAGTCATGCATATCTTCATGTTCTTAGATCCAAATCATTTAATTTTAATTTTTCTGATTTCAGATCTGATCACATCTCATGTGACATCTGAAATCACATTATTTTTAATTAAAATAAAATTAAAATCAGATCTAAACAATTTTAGAACCATGGCTCTGATACCAGTTGAAGGGAAATCCTGATTTCCCGGTCCAGGTTCGTCCAGATCTGATTAGATCAAGAGATATATTTCAAAAATTTTCTCTTGATCTCAATCAGATCTTGATATGTTTCAGATCTGATTCTTATTATTTTAATAAATAAAATAAAATAAGATAAATTAAATCAAATTTAATTTACCTGATTTGGGTAATCCTATTACCCTGTAGATGATCCTGATTGCAGCGGAAGGTTCTGGATCTTAGCCACGCAAGCGCCTGGCCTCTACCGGTATCCACTCGGGTTGGATCTGGAGAACCTCTTCTTCTCTATCACACCTCCAAAAATCAGATCTGGATCTGATCTGGAGGATCTTCAAAACTCTTTTGAAGATCTGCAGTCGTCCTTTTGCAGCAGCGCAGCCTTCTTGCTTTTGATCGCCTTTCCTTGATCTGAATCGCACCAAACTAAGTCCAAAACACTTTTGGACGTGGAGAGCAAGGGGAGAAGAGAGTATGGCGTGGAGAAGGAGGGGAGAGGCAGCCTTGGACGTGGGAAATCTCTATTGAATTCACTTTGACTTGGAATTAGGGTTGGGCGCAGGGTCTTATTTATAGACCTCTTGTGATCCAACTCCTCTTCCTCTCAACCAATCACAACCCTTTGTGAAATCAGATCTAAATCTGATTGGTTGAAAAAGAGACCCCTGGATTCCTCCTTAGAGGGCGCCTAAGACCAGTCAAACTGGATTCTTAGTAGAACTCTGATTGGAATCCTAAAGGGAGGTGGAGTCCTTGTCCAACAAGGACTCCTAGGCGCCTCCTACTTGGGCTCACGCCACCCTTGGCGTGCGCCCTTCTCCTTGCCAGGTTCTGGCAGGGGGACAAGCCCCCACCAGCTCTCCAATAGGTGCATGACATGTGGTCAAAAGTCAAAGGGTCAATGGTCAACGTTTGACCAGTCAACGGTAGACTTTTGACCAAAGTCAAAGAACAAGAAATGGCAGGTGACCAAAAATGGCAGGTAATGTCTTACAAATAAGACAACCTATTCTGACTTGGACAACCTCCAGTCAGACCATATGAAGGCCTCTGATTGAGCACAAACTCCTTTGGCTCAGTCAGGACAACTTATTTATGATAGTAAAAGAAGAACGTTAGGTTCAATCGAGTGCTAGCACGATTTCCTTGAACCTAATTGAATCTCATTCAGATCAATTGAACTAGATCAGTTCAATTGATGATCACCAGATTCAAACCCTTGTTTGTGTGACCCAGTTAGGTTCAGTTCTGTATGGTAATGGGATATGTCATGATCTCTATCATAGACATCATCGAAACTCCTTTCGATGGATCAGAACTCTTCTGATTCGAACAGCTAGAATGATCGATCATCTAAATCATTCTAATTGCTCCCAAAATCCACCAGTGACACCTAGCAGTATATGGTGGCAACCCATCAGAGCTGAATGCGAACCTCTTGGTGCAGCTACCTGTGTGATTCAGTTCTTCTATCTTGAGCCCCGATCAGATTAGGGTTAAGGTGAACTCGTCAAACCCTAGTCTCTGTCATATGATGTAATCATTCGATTCGAGTCCAATGTGAAAATCTAAATAGAAACTCTTTCTATTATTTCACTCTACCATGGCCATGGATTTCTGGACTTGATTCTCATGATCATCATAGGGCTGCTCCTCTACCACCGAGGTAGATAGATCCCATCTTGATGCAATCCAGTTCCTACAATGAACATGCTATAGCCAACATACACCTCAGGGTTCCATATGGCTAGGAGACCGAGTAATGGTGTAGTCAAACTATAACACCCTCAAGGTGAACTGCCGATGCATCTCAGGTCAAAGAACCAGACACACTACTGCAGCATCGAGTCAGTCATTGACGAGAAGGTAGACTTCCCTAATGACTACTCGAGGTGGTCACGCTCAGTGCCCTCGTTCTCTAACGAGTACCTGTACTCTCGCTCCGGTGTCTCCACACCGTAGACTCAAGACTCATCTACTAAAGAGAAGCGATCGTACACCAACCTTCCGGATCAATCACCATCCTCGTGATGATCCTATGGTCGGGAGCTGTTTATGAGTTAATAATGATTATTCATGTCTTAAATTTTCAACTCTTGAAAATATGAATTATCATTACCATTAACTCAAAGGATGTATCACAGACACTAAATACACATATGTGATAGAAAATAACCCATTTCATTAATTATAGTCAAAATTACAATTTTGCCCCTAGAAGTGTATTACAAGTGTCAGCCAATTCTGGCTTCTAGGGCACATATATCTAACAGTGAAAGTAACCAAATGGGCACAGCTATGATCTTGTGTGATGTTTATTTATGAGTTACCCTTTTCAACTAATGACAAAAGGGGGAGTAAGATGTATATGAGCTAAGCTAAGATGTGTGTGTATATATATATATATATATATATATGTATGTATGTATGTATGTGTGTGTGTGTGTGTTAGTCATGCACTTTGGATGTGTTAAGGTATTTTGAGGTTTTGATCATATATGCTATGTACTTTGATTTTGATGTACATGAGCACTCTTAGATTTTGATGTACATGAGCACTCTTAGATTTCTATGATGTGCACCTTGGTGTAAATATCTATAAGCATTACTCATTAACATTGAATATCCATGATGAAGAAAGCAATAACATTGGCATAGGTATTGTGAGTCCTCATGCAATTTCAAAAATTAATAAGCATTATGAGTTTGTGCCATGATACATACTCTATGTACCAAATGTGAGCTTGGCACATGTGAAATATGATTGTTCAATGAAAAGGATTCTTGCTCGATATATATAATGATAAATGTTGATAAATTACCATTCAAGCAAGCACAAGCAGCAAATTTTAAATCTAAATTGATAAGATACATTAAAAACATAAGCATGAACTAAGGGAGAGCTAAATATGAAACTATGAAAAGGCTGCACCTTCATCATATTAAAAATGTCTCCAATATATTCATTTTATATATCTCTTACTCATATGCTTAAAATTTTGTCATCATTAAAAAGAGAAAGATTGTTGACCTCAAAGATTAATTTTGATGAATAACAAAATGTTTGAGCATATATTTGGACTAATGAATTAGTTGAGATCATATTTCAGGATGGATTGTAGAGTATCAAATGAAACATCCCTAAAAGTGCATTTAAGAATCGTTAAAGAGAAGTTGGAGGCTTTTGAAGTATGAAATACACCTAAAGGAAGGCTTAAAGAAAGTATTTCAAGACCAAAATTGAAAAAAAATTCAATTGGACAAATTAAAATTTTTCAGTATAGAAGCCCTCGAGTCGACCTCTAAAGATGACTATTCAGCTCGAGCTGAAACAAAAAGAAAAAAAGTTTGGCACGCAATAGTTTTAGCCATCCAGATTTCGAGCAGAGGGTTGAGTCGACTTGAGTTCCTCGAGTCAAAGTCTCAAAAAAATATAGAAAATATAATTTTTAAGATGAAGTTTGGGATGGTCTCGAGCAGAGGATCAAGTCGACTCGAGGAACTCGAGTCGAGGTCTCAAAGAAATACATAGAGTATGGTTTTGGGCATAAGACGATCGAGTCAACTCGAGGAAAATGATGAGTCGACTCGGGCTCCAATGGCTAGTTTTCTGCAGAATGTTCAAAAATGTGCAAATTATTTCCAAACAGCTACTTTCAATTTTTCAACAGTCAAAAACCTTCCTCCAGCCCAAACATTGAAAAAGAGCTACAAAACATCTGGAAGAAGTGACTTGACAAATCAATCATTAAGAGGAATAAAAAATAATGGGACAAAGTTCAAATAGCATTGAAAAGAGAGCATTCTATTGAGAAATATGTAGGATTTCATATTAGATATATGTGCTCTAGAAGCCAGAATTGGCTGACACTTGTAATACACTTCTAGGGGCAAAATTATAATTTTGACTAAAATCAATAAATGGATTATTTTCTATCACATATGTGTATTTAGTGTCTGTGATACAACCTTTGAGTTAATGGCAATGATAATTCATATTTTCAAGAGTTGAAAATTTAAGATATGAATAATCATTATTAACTCATAAATTGCTCCTGACCATAGGATCATCACGAGGATGGTGATTGATCCGGAAGGTTGGTGTACAATCGCTTCTCTTTAGTAGATGAGTCTTGAGTCTATGGTGTGGAGACACCGGAGCGAGAGTACAGGTACTCGTTAGAGAACGAGGGCACTGAGCGTGACCACCTCGAGTAGTCATTAGGGAGTCTACCTTCTCGTCAATGACTGACTCGATGCTGCAGTAGTGTGTCTGGTTCTTTGACCTGAGGTGCATCGGCAGTTCACCTTGAGGGTGTTATAGTTTGACTACACCATTACTCGGTCTCCTAGCCATATGGAATCCTGAGGTGTATGTTGGCTATAGCATGTTCATTGTAGGAACTGGATGGCATCAAGATGGAATCTATCTACCTCGGTGGTAGAGGAGCAGCCCTATGATGATCATGAGAATCAAGTCCAGAAGCCCATGGCCATGGCAGAGTGAAATAATAGAAAGAGTTTCTATTTAGATTTTCACATTGGACTTGAATCGAATGATTACATCATATGACAGAAACTAGGGTTTGACGAGTTTACCTTAACCCTAATCTGATCGGGGCTCAAGATAGAAGAACTTAATCACATAGGTAGCTGCACCAAGAGGTTCGCATTCAGCTCTGATGGGTTGCCACCATATACTGCTAGGTGTCACTGGTGGATTTTGGGAGCAATTAGAATGATTTAGATGATCGATCATTCTAGCTGTTCGAATCAGAAGAGTTCTGATCCATCGAAAGGAGTTTCGATGATGTCGATGATAGAGATCATGACATATCCCATTACCATACAGAACTGAACCTAACTGGGTCACACAAATAAGGGTTTGAATCTGGTGATCATCAATTGAACTGATCCAGTTCAATTGATCTGAATGAGATTCAATTAGGTTCAAGAAAATCGTGCTAGCACTCGATTGAACCTAACGTTCTTCTTTTACTATCATAAATAAGTTGTCCTGATCTGAGCCAAAGGAGTTTGTGCTCAATCAGAGGCCTTCATATGGTCTGACTGGAGGTTGTCCAAGTCAGAAAAGGTTGTCTTATTTTGTAAGACATTACCTACCATTTTTGGTCACCTGCCATTTCTTGTTCTTTGACTTTGGTCAAAAGTCTACCTTTGACTGGTCAAACATTGACCATTGACACTTTGACTTTTGACCACATGTCATGCACCTATTGGAGAGCTGGTGGGGGCCTGTCCTCCCTACCAGAACCTGGCAAGGAGAAGGGCGCACGCCACCCTAGGCGTGTGCCCAAGTTGGAGGCGCCTAGGAGTCCTTGTTGGACAAGGACTCCACCTCCCTTTTGGATTCCAATTAGAGTTCTTCTAAGAATCCAGTTTGACTGGTCTTAGGCACCCTCTAAGGAGGAATCCAGGGGACTCTATTCCCACCAATCAGATTTAGATCTGATTTCACAAAGGGTTGTGATTGGTTGGGAAGAAGAGGAGTTGGATCACAGTTAGTCTATAAATAAGACCCTGTGCCCAACTCAGATTGTAACATGATATGATTGAGAATCATAATTCCCACGCCCAAGGCTGCCTCTCCCCTCTTCCTCCATGCCAAACCTCCTTCTCCTTCTCCTCTCCACGTCCAAAAGGGTTTTGGACTTTGGTTGGTGCGATCCAGATCAAAGAAAGGCGATCAAAAGCAAGAAGGCTGCGCTGCTGCAAAGGACGACTGCTGATCTTCAAAAGGAGTTTTGAAGATCCTCCAGATCAGATCCAGATCTAATTTTTGGAGATGTGATAGAGAAGAAGAGGATCTCCAGATCCAACCTGAGTGGATATCGATAGAGGCCAGGCGCTTGCGTGGCTAGATCCAGAACCTTCCGCTGTTTAGGAATTTGTTTTAACTTAGTCAAATCTAGAAAGTGGTTTGGATTAGTTTCCTATTTGATAAAGTTTCCTTTGACCAAAACTTCTTCCCTCCTTCTTTTGAATTTTTTCCCACACCATCCAACCTTTTCTCTACCCTTCTCCCTAGGTTTTTGTGCATTCATTTTCTGGTTCTCACACCCAAAATCAAGGAAGGGGCATCTAAGAGTTGGACACCCCATAGGAGTCCATAAAAGACTAGGTTTGACCTAGTCATCCATATATTATTGAGGCACCTTCTATGAGATGGTTTGAGGATGTAATAAATTCCAAAAAATTCATTAAAAACCTAAGGAAAAGGAGGAGAAGGCATGGTGGTTTTGGAGGAGGACCTTTCTTTTGGACATAAAATGATGATATCTTGATAAAGACAAGGTAAGAGAAGATTGTCTTCTCTTGTATTTTTCTTTTATGTTTCTCTCTTCTTATTTTATATGTAATTTTTTTATGATAAAAATTTGAGAGAGAGAAAGTGAGATGGTGTGGAGATCCATGCTTCAAGGTGTTGAAGCATAGTGATTATCTTTGGACATGATCTGATCATATCCTGATGAGAGAAGGAGAAGAGAAGAAAGGTCTTCTCTTAGGGTTTCTTTGAGAACCCTTCTTCTCCTTATTTTTATAAAAATTTTTGAGAGTAAAAATCAAAGATGTTAGATCTAGAAACATAGAAAAAATTTTGAGGAGAAGATCTCTTCTTATCCTAGCATAGAGATATTTTTAGGACATCAATCGTTGATGTCCTGATAGGAGAAGATTTATCTTCTATTAGGATTTATTTTTTCTTTGTTTTATTTTTTGATTTATGAAAGATCCAAGGGTTGGATTCCTTCCTTATTCCTTCTCATATTCTTCATCTCTTGGAGTATCCAAGAGATTCGAAGAATATATGTGTGATTGACCATCAGAAGGGATCCATGAGAAGCTAGCACTTCGAGCGGATCTTCATTCGATGAACCTCCGATCTGTGTTATAGGTTCGTGTAGATCACCTATAGAGGTTGGATGTATGTGCAGCTCTAAAAGCAATAATAGAGATCAACCATGGAGTTCTTAACCCATGCAAAGGTATGAGATCTGATCTCTTGATAATCTAGATATGATCTAGGGTTAGATCTAGAATTATTCTAGATCTAGATATTGATATGACCAATACCACTTATGATTAATTTATTTTTAGATTTATATTTACATCATGATTTGTTATAGATCTTTAATGTAGGATTTTGTAATCTGATTATATGCATATTATAGATTAAACTATTTAATCTATGTCTTCCACTGCTTTAATTTTGAAAAGTTTTAAAATCTATGCATGAAACCCTACATGTTTTCCATCACTCCTATTCCTAACATGGTTAGCTTTTGTCCTTGTTATGATAAGATTATCCTCCTATCTTAAATAATCGGAGGCCTTCACCCTCACTTAGATGAGTTAACCTTCTATCTTAAATAACCGGAGGCCTTCCGCTTCTTTTAGGAATGAAGTTCGATTAAGTAATTCCCTGTCATCACACAATTTTGCACCAAAGATAAGTTAAAATAAGAAAATTTTATTGAAGTCATTGATAATACATTCATAAATTTTTTGAATTTCAGGATCACTGGAGTGTAGCCCCTCTAAGCTTTTTTAGATAATAAGTTTTTCGATCAGACGAATCTCCATGATCTCACAGGGGCCTTCCTTAGTTTGGGATGAAGCTTTCCTTGATTTTGTGGCTGTGAGATGTCTGCTTGTCATAGCACCAGGTCTCCAATCTTGAAATTTTACTCCTAACTTTAGAATTATAATACCAAGCCACTTTCCACTTGTAGGTTGCCATCCAAATTTGTGCTTCTTTCTTGGTTTTCTTCTAATAGGTCAAGATTTGCTCTGAAGATCCTGTGAGTTATTCTGTTCATTGAAGGTTTCAACTCATGCCGAAGGAAGTCCAAGTTCAATCCGAGATGATTGCTTCTACTTCCAAACACTAAATCAAATGGAATCTCTCCAGTTGGTAACCTTTGAGTGGTTCTATAAGTCTAGAGCACATGATACAGTTCATCCACCCAAGTCTTCTTTTGTCCTTTCAGTCCTTGCCTTTATCTCTTATAATAGAGTTCTATTGGTTACCTCAGCACCATTTGCCTGGGGTTGAGCTACAGAAGTAAAATGATGGAAGATACTTAGATCCTCACAGAACTCAACAAATTTTGCTCCTGCAAACTGGCACCCATTATCAGTAATGAGGGTTCGAAATAGGTTGAATATGCAAACTATCGACTTTCAGATGAAGTCTTGTACTTTTAGCTTCAGTGATCTTTGCCAGGATTTAGCCTCAACCCATTTGGTGAAATAGTCCATTGCCAATAGAAAAAATTTTCGCTATCTAGATACCATGGAAAAGGGCCCAAGTATATCCATCCCCCATTGTGCAAATGGCCAAGGAGCACTTAAAGGTGCAAGCTGTGAAGCTAGGCAATCTCTGAAATGTTGGCATTTCTTTGAACACTAGTTGCATTTTCTTACATATTCTATGGCATCCTATTGCATAGTTGGTCAATAATATCCTTACTAAAGTAATTTGTAAGACAGAAATCTGGCCCCTAGATGGTTTCCACATATTCTTTCATGAACTTTCTTCAATGCATAACCAGCTTTAGAAGGTCAGAGACATTTGAGGAGTGGCAAAGAGGAGGACCTCTTATAAAATTTACCCTCATACAAGATGTAGTGGGAAGCTTGATTCCTCAATTTTTGAGCATTCTTGGGATCTCTAAGGAGGATGCCATCTTTTAAATAGAGTATCAATGGATCAATCCAACTAGGCTTAGGATTTACTTGCATTACGGTCTGGATCTTCTTCAACCTCTGATACTGAAGAACATTGAAGAAAACCTCCTTGGGTAATTCATTTGGGGCCAAAGTAGCTAATTTGGATAGAAGGTTAGCCCTTGCATTTTCTGCTCTAGGGATCTATTGAATGTTAAAACTACTGAAGGCAGAGATTAAGCTCTTTACCTTGTCTAAATACTTTTTCATACTTTCTTCCCAAGGCTTCATAAGTACCATTGACTTGTCCCACTACTAGCTATAAATTACTGTAGATCTTCATATGGTCTGCTTCCAATTCTTTGGCGATTCTTAATCCCATGATCAGAGCTTCATATTCTACTCCATTATTAGTCATAGGAAACTCAAAGTGCAGTGTATACTCAGCAATGGCCCCTTCTGGATTGATAAGAATTAAGCCTGCACCTACTCCAGAAGCAGTGGATGAACCATCAATATATAAGGCCTAGAAGTCTTTAGGGAGATCTATTCTTTCTTCAAAGAAATTCAGCTACAAAATGGGTGTGCTAACTTCTTGCTGTTCGAGGTTCTGTTGGGTCTGGGATGGTACATTTAAGAATAAAATTGGCTAGTATTTAATCTTTAATAGATGGCCGAGGTTGAAAATTAATGCCAAACCTAATAAGTTTGATTGCCTATTTTGCTATTCTTCTAGAAGTATCCGGACCAGTGAAAAACTGCTTTGATAGGTTGATCAGTAAGGAGTGTGACCGTATGCCCCTGGAAATAAGGTTGGAGCTTTCTGGCTGCAGTTAACAAAGCATAGGTTAGCTTTTCTAATTCAGTATACCTTATTTCTGCATCTCTTAAAACTTGACTTATGTAGTAGATCAACTTCTGGGTTTTTGACTCTTCCCTTATTAGGACAACTCCAATGGCGGTGGGAGATATAGCCAAGTATAAGAATAATTCTTTGCTAGATTCAGGCTTGGCAAGGAGAGGAGGTGAACTGAGGTAGTTCTTTAATTCCTCAAAAGCTCGTTGACATTCAGGGATCCAGTACAAGTTCCTTGACTATTTGAGCACTTAGAAGTAGGGCATGCAACGTTTCACCGATCTTAAAATGAAGCGATTTAGAGCTGCAATCTTTTCTGTCAGGCACTAAACTTCTTTTATTATCCTTGGGGCAGTCATTTTCTTGATGGATCAAATCTTCTCAGAATTTACTTCGATGTCATGCCTCGATACCATGAATCCTAGAAACTTTTCTAAAGTTATTCCGAAAACATATTTGGTTGGATTTAACTTCATCTTGTACTTTCGGAGAGTATCGAAGGTTTCTTCTAGGTCAACGATATGGTTTATTAAAAATCAACTTTTGACAAGCATGTCATCCGTATAGACCTTCATGTTGTGACCGATCTGCTCCTTAAAGATCTTGTTTACTAGGTGCTGGTATGTTGCACCTATATTTTTAAGCCCAAAGGGCATAACCCAGTAATAATAAAATTCATGGTCAATAATAAAAGCAATTTTCTTCTCATCTTCTGATGTCATTCGGATTTGATTGTAGTCGAAGGATGTATCCATGAAAGTGAGGAGCTTATAGCCCAAAGTCGCATCCATCAGTTGATCAATTTTAGGCAAGGGATAGCTGTCCTTTGGGAAAAGCCTTGTTCAAATTCATGAAGTAGATGCACATCCTACACTTGTCGTTCACCTTCTTGACGAGGATCATGTTTGTAATCTAATCTGGGTAGGACACCTTCTAGATGAACTTGGCTTTAAAGAGCTTGTCAACCTCTTTCGCAATCAGCCTTTTGCCACTCAGGTGTAATGCTACACTTCTTCTGCTTTATAGATCGATGCTTCAAATCTACACCCAGACAACATTCTATCATCTTTGTTGAGGAACCAGATCTAGAATTTCAAGACTAGATATTGAAATATTTTCAAGATCAAGCAACGAAAGACTAAAATAAATTAAAATTTATTTATTAAAATAAGAGAACTCCTAGATCTAAGATTCTATTATATGATTATAGCATGAGATTAAATCAAAAATTAAAAATATTAAAAAAATATATGTTAATCATATCAACATGCATCTACATAATATCTAATGCAGATATGTAATAGTAGATCAGATCTATATTACTTGTGCAAGTTAGACATTCTAACTTACTAATCTAAGCTGAAGGATGAAGCTCCAAGCCACACACATGTCTGGTCTCTAAGAAATATCCACACGAGCCCATCAAACCCTAATTAGAAGTCCGATGTAGGCAATCAACACAGTATGCTAGTACTGTGCTGATCCTTCTTCGATGGTTAATCCGATACTTTCTTCTTCAAGACTTAGATACTCCAAAAAATCAAAAGGAAGGGAAAATATTTTTAATCTGAAACAATAGTAAAAAATTTCTATGAAAGAGGAGGAAAAAGGAAGAGCAAAAGATCCTAGAAAAAGATCCTCTTCTTCTTCTTTTTTCTCTCACCTAGACACCTAAATTGTTGTCTATGAAATCCTCACGCCCCAAGAGTCTCTCTCTCTAATTTTCACAAGACCAAGAGCCCTTTCAATGGTCTAGAATTAGTGCAAAATTCAGCCAAAAAGATCTTATAAAGAGATATGGAAGAATCTTCGTTGTGTCAAATTCCTACATAAGGTAAGAATACATCTGGCAAGTTGTTAGGGCGCCCAACACTTGGGCGTCCCCTCCTTTGTTTTAGGCATGAACCATCAGGATTGGTGCAAAAGAATTTCTCCTTTTAACCATGAAAATCAGAGGAGAAATCAGGGTTGGGCGGCACACATGGGAAGAGACTAAGTTTGTTGGGATTCTATCATATAGAGTCTAACAAACTTCAACAACTTTCCATCTAGTGACCTGGTCCACAACTTAATGCCATATAGAAAATAGAGGAGAAGGGTGGGCGAGCGTGATGATCTGGGAGAGAGGAGATTTGTCACCAAAAATAAGAGAGAAAGGGCATGGTGGGCGTGGGATATAGGTGGCACAAGCAAGATGGATCCTAGTCTTACTAGGATTCCATATTTGACTTGATCAAATATGCTTTCTCAAACCAAATCAAATCAGAAGTAGCTCAGTCCAATTAAATTAGGCCCTAATCTAATTAAAAACTTAATTAAATTATATTAAATTAAATTTAATTTTAATTTAATTTTTTAATCAAATTAAAAAATTGGGTTGACCCAAGTCCTAATTGAACTAGGACTAGTTCTTCCTTGCACTTGGCTTACCCAATAAACTAATTGAGCTTGATCCAATCAAGGCCAAAATAAATCTAACTAAATTATATTTAATTAGACTTAATCTTAGCCCTCTGGCTTAATCAAATTAAGTCAATTAGTAATCAAATTGCTAATCGATCCTTCTGCAATATTTGCACTAGGTTAAACATCAATCATATTGATCGTTTAACCTTAGAATGATTCTCAATCATTGATCAACCATCCGATTGGATCGTAAACTTTAATATGTATGATCTCATAGGTTTGAACCTAAGTGAATAGTATAGAAATAAATTTCTATATCTATCAAAGTGACCATCTAGCAATAGAATGCTTGACTGTCGGATAGGTCGAATGTGTAGAACATCCTTAGAACCCATGTGGATATAGTTTCCATATAATTCATCCCCTTGACCAAAATGCTTGTAGGATACCATAGAGTTAAATTGTCAACTCTGATCAGGCTGTCCACATTATATTTTAAAATATCAAATCCATCTCATGGATTATCCTGGCCAAGATTTTGCTATATTGAAATACAGTGATATATTCTTCTCCAACTCTTGGAGTTGTTAATTCCATATTAATTACATACTAACTTCGTAAGTACTTAATTATGCCCAGAAGACTTCTATTACTGAATTAAAAATTTAGTTAGTCTGGTATCAAAGCACAGTGAGTTGCTTGCAAGTCACTAGGTGATCTCAGATCTAAGGGATACTTATATCTGTATCCCATCAGAGACATTCTTGATAGTAGAATGCTCTAGAGTTGGTTACATTTAGTGATGATGTATCCCTACATCTCACCTGTATGCCATACCAGTGTCTTCACACTCCTTGGTTAAGACGACAACCAACCTATATGACATACAACGATCTATGCTCGATAGATGCTGTTGTCCTTATTAACAGTCTATCATTTGGTCGTGAATAGTTTTAAGGATTTAATCGATAAATCTTCTCTTTATCAAACCTAAATAGTCCTAAGGACTTCATCAAAATAATGGAGTTCATTAGAAGATGAAAACTTATGATGAAAAATATCAAAAATATATTTTATTAATTAATAAATTAATTATAATTATAAGATAGCTCAATCCATCAATAGGCTGATGATTGACTTTGGGAACATATTTTTAACAACTTTCACTCATCCTAAAGCCACTCGACATAGTATCTGATGTCCATTTTCGACTTATGGTTGTCGAACTCTTTTATTGCTAGGGCTTTAGTGAAGGGGTCGGCCAAGTTCTCCTTTCCATCGATCTTCTGAAGGTCGATGTCACCTCGATCCACGATCTATTAGATCAGATGAAAGCGGCACAAAATATGCTTCATCCACTGATGTGCCTTTGGTTCCTTCACCTGAGCTATGATACCAGTGCTATCGCAGTAGAGCAGGACCGAACCATCTAGGAAGGGTGCTACTCCGAGCTCGGTGATAAACTTCCTAAGCCATATAGCTTCCTTCATAGCATCTGATGCTGCAATATACTCTGCTTTGGAAATAGAGTCTGCCACAGTATGCTGCTTAGAACTCTTCTAGCAGATAGCTCAACCATTCAGAGTAAAGATATATTCCGACATGTTTCTACTATCATCATGATTAGATTGAAAGTTAAGGTTTGTAAATTCTATAACTTTAAGATCTGACTCATCATAAACCAACCATTGGTCCTTAGTATTTCTCAAATACTTAAGAATGGCTTTAACTACTTTTTAATGATTTTCTCCAAGATCAGATTGGTATCTACTCACTACTTTTAGTGAGTATGCCACATTTGATCTCATACATGTCATGGCATATATGATAGATTCTACTATCAAAGTATATAAAATTCTACTCATACGCTCTCTCTCTTCAGGAGTTATCGAATAATCCTCTTAGAGAAAAAAATTTTATGGTCTATCGAAAGATAGTCCTTTTTGAAATTTTTCATACTGAACCATTTTAGCATAGTATCTATGTACGTGGACTGTGATAATCCAAGCATCCTTTTAGATCTATTCCTATAGATCTTCATCCCTAGAGTGTAAGATGCTTCACCCAAGTCCTTCATTGAGAACTAAGATGACAACCAATCTTTTATTTTCTATAGTGTAGGGATGTCATTCACGATTAAGAGAATGTCATCCACGTACAAGATAAAGAATACCATTACTGGATCATTTGCCCATTTATGAATGTAGGGCTCTTCTCCATTCTTAATGAAGCCATACATTTTGATCATCTTATCAAAATACATGTTCCAACTCCAAGATGCCTGGTTCAATCTATAAATGGATCTTTGAAACTTGCACACCTTGAACTCTTCTATGGATGTAAATCTCTCAGGTTGTATCATATACACCTCTTCGATCAGCTCTCCATTTAGGATCTTATAATTCACATCCATCTTTTAGATCTTATAATTCAGATGGATAGATATTGCAAGCATTATTTGAATGATTTTAAGCATTACCACATGGGAGAACGTCTTGTCATAGTCAATACCATAATGTTGGCAACACCTCTTGGCAACCAGACAGGCTTTATAGATCTCTATCTTTCCATCTGCACCTCTTTTTCTTTTGAAGGCCCAGTTACACCCAATGAATTTAATTTCTTCAGGTGGGTCAACCAATATCTACACATCGTTGATCTTTATGGACTTCATTTTGAATTTCATAGCCTCAAGCCATTTCTAAGAATCAGGTCTTTACATAGCATCCATATAGGTGATTGGATCCTCATCGTTCTCATCGAGTTTGATGGGATCACCATTCTGGACCAAGAAATCATAGTATGTGTCTGGGTGATGTGGTACTCTACTGGATCGCCTTAATGATGCAGGTAAATTAGGCTCCAAATCTAATCTAATTAAATCCAACTCAGGTTCGACTATAGGTGTTGGTCTTTCTACCTGTTGAACTTCATCAAGTTCACTCCAAATCTAATCTAATTAAATCCAACTCAGGTTCGACTATAGGTGTTGGTCTTTCTACCTGTTGAACTTCATCAAGTTCAATCTTAGAGGCAACAGTTCCTTCACCAAGAAACTTATTTTTCAAAAAGGTTGTCTTAAGACTAACGAACATCTTTTGTTCATTAGTATGATAGAAATAGTATCCTTTGATCTCTTTTGGGGATCCTATGAATGTGCACTTGTCAGACTTAGGTCTAGGTTTGTCTATAACTAACCATTTGACATAAGCTAGACACCCCCAAATCCTAAGATGTGAAAGTACTAGCTTACGTCCTATCTATATCTCATATGGAGTCTTAACTATAGACTTAGTTGAAACCATATTTAATAGATAGCAACTCGATTCAAGTGCATATCCCCAGAAGGATATCGGCAAGTTGACAAAATCCATCATGGATCGAACCATGTCTAATAGAGTCCGATTCCTCCTTTCAAACATACCATTATGCTATGTTATTTCTAAAGGAGTCCATTAGGAGAGAATTTCATTCTCTCCTAGATATGTGAGAAACTCATCAGAAAGGTATTTTCCTCCTTAGTCAAATCGAAGAGTTTTAATACTCTTTTTAATTTATTTTTCTACTTCACTTCGAAATTGTTTGAATATTTCAAATGAATCCAACTTATGTTTCATCAGATAGACATCCATATTAGGATAGATCATTTATGAAAGTAATGAAGTAGACATATCCACCTCTAGCACCTGTGCTTATTGGTCCACATACATCAGTATGTACTAGAACCTAAGAGCTCATTGGCTCCGTCCTGCATATTGGCATTGAAGATGGCATAACTAGTCTTGTTTCTTTAAACATCATTGAGAGTGCCAAAAGAATCCTCCAATACTTGAAGCATATCTTTTGGCTGAGCCATCTAGAATCTATGATTGAACTCGTCGCTCATGGCAGCCAGCATAATGTAGCGCACCGTGGTTCGATCACTTGAGCCACTTTTGGTAAGTATCTCTGACTGTTCTACATGCATTGGCAGCTAGCACCTTAGGTGCAGGATTCGTCAACACATACAGAATCTGTTCATGCCCTAAGAATCCTGTACATACAGAATCTGTTCATGCCCTAAGACTATCTTTAACTTTTGGTACCAGCTACCGAAGTTGGATCCCACCAACTTATTGTTGTCCAATAATGATCGGAGCGATAGAGAACTAGCCATATCTACATAAAGAAAAATCATAATCTAATTAGTAATTGATTCATTAAATCTAAAGATTTGGACTTTAATCAAAAGATTCTTCCACTATTTTATTCGAATTGATAGCCTCTACCTCCAAATTGAGAAATTATCCTAATTTCTTAGTGGGTACTAAAATCTACAAAGATTGCACACGAGCCCAACTTTGGTTGGCCAATCCATGCACATTTAAGGGTAGGTTCATAACCAATTATTTCTCCAAATAATTTTTAGTAATTTAATTTTTATCCTAGTCCCTAATCAGTAGGCTTTGACCTCCATTAAAAAGGTTCGGTTAGGTCCAACCATTAACATGACCATACTTGGTCTATCAAACCAATGAATGATTAGGCCCAACTTTAGTTGGCTAACCTAACCACCATTTAGAAAGATACAGTCAAAAAATCATATAATGAATGATAATTTCATTAACCCATAAGCACCAAGCTTTTGGGCTTCCAATGATTATCGAACTAATAGACCCATTATCATCCACTTAATGGGAGGCCATGCTCTAGCTATCACAATAACTATTTCATTTTAGGGATCTAATAATTTTAGAGGATTTAATTTTAAAGAAGAGGGAAGGTCAGATGATCCAGCTTGACATGATCCTCCTACTGTCTTCATCAAGTTAGCTTAAGGAAGATCATTAATAGGCTGGTCTAGGAGCATCTAAATCAGTCACACTAGTTTGCCTAGCTGACATGGGTCAGCTCGAATGGTCAAGTAATCCAATCAAAATATAATTTTACTAAGAGATCAGATAAGTTCCATTAGTGGGAGGGTCTACTAAAGCTTGTCTTAGACACCATCAGAAATGGCCAGGTAAGTGGGCTGCTAATTAAAGTGTTGAAAATTGTATCCCAAAATCACTCATCAATCTATTGATGGTTGAGCTATTTTATAATTATAATTAATTTATTAATTAATAAAAATATTTTGGCATCATTTTCATCATAAGTTTACATCTTCTAATGAACTCCATTGTTGTGATGAAGTTGTTATGACTATTTAGTTTTGATAAAGAGAGGATTTATCGATTAGTCCTTAAATTTATTCATGATCAAATGATAGGCTGTTAATTAGGACGATAATATCTATTGAGCATAGGTCGCTATATGCCATATAGGTTGGTTGTCCTTTTAACCAAGGACTATAAAGATATTGGTATGGCATACAGATGAGATGTATGGATATATCGTCATTGAATATGACCAACTCCAGATCATTCTACTATCAAAAATATCTCTGATGGGATATAAGTATAAGTATCTCTTAGACCTGAGATCACCTCAGTGACTTGCTAAGCAACTCACTATGCTTTGGTATCCAGACTAAACTGAAATTTCTTAATTTAGCAATGGAAAAACTTCTGGGCACAGTTAAGTACTTGTGAAGTCGAGAATATGATCAAGATAGAATTGAACCACTCCAAGAGTTGGAGAAGAATATATCACTATATTTCAATATAGCAAAACCTTGGCCAGGATAATCTATCAGATGGATTTGATATTTTGAAATACAATGTGGACAACCTGATCAGAGTTGAATAGTTGAACTCTGATGTATGTCCTACAAGCATTGTGGTCAAGAGGATAAATTATATGAAAACTATATCCGCATGGATTCTAAGGATGGTGTTCTACACCTTCGACCTATCCTGACCATGTCAGATATATCATTGCTAGATGGTCACTTCGATTGGTATAGAAAATTTATTCTTATGCTATTGACTTAGGTTCAAACCTATGAGGTCATACACATTAGAGCTTATGATCTGATCGGATGGTTGATCAACGATTAAGAATCATTCTAGGATTAAACAATCAATACGATTGGTGTTTAACCTAGTATGCAAGTAGTTGTAGGAGGACCAATTAGTAATTGGATTGCTAATTAGCTTAATTTGATTAAGCCAATAGACTTGAGATTAAATTTAATTAAATATAATTTAATTAGAATTTAGTTTGGGCTTGATTGGATCAAGTCTAATTGATTTATTGGATAAGCCAAGTGCAAGGAAGAACTAGTCCTAGTCTAACTAAGACTCGAAATTAATCCTAATTTTCTTAATTTGAATTAAAAAATAAATTAAAATTAAATCTTAATTTAATCTAATTTAATTAAGTTCTTAAATGAGGTTAGGGCCTTTTATTTAATTGGGTTGGTTTAATCTTGATTTTATTTGGTTAAAAGATCTTATTTGACCAAGTCAAAATAGGAGTCCTAGTGTGACTAGGACTCCCTATCACTTATGCACCACTTAATCCTCACGCCCCAATGCCCTTTTTATTTTGTTTCTTATATAAAAATTCTTCCATTCACCCATGGCTTCTCAATCTCCTCTTTCTCTCCTTCCTTTTCTCATAAGGCAATTTGTTGGAAGACCAGGTCAAAAAGAGGAGTTAGTTTTGCTTAAGATTCTATGAGATAGAATCCTTATTGACCAAAACACCTTTCCCTTGAGTGTCCGTCCCCTCTTTTAATTAATTATTCTCTTATTCCATGAAAATAACCTCCTTTTTTGTGCACCCTCCCTTACTGGTCCATGCCAATAATTATGGAGGAGGCACCCAAGAGTTGGGCGCCCCAACAACTTTCCATGTTTGGATATTCCTAGTCTAGGATTTTAACTTAACTTGGACTCTTCTTTTTCTCTATTTATTGGATGAATTTTATTCTAATTTTTTTCTAACATATATAGGTTTAGGAGTGGTTTGAGGTGTGCAAAAATTAGAGAAAGAGGGTCCTTGGGCATGGGGGTTTCCATAAGGCACCAAACTAGGTGTCTAGGTAAGAGAAAAGAGAAGAAGAAGAGGGTCTTCTTCTAAGGGCTATTTTATTTTCAATCTCTTCCTCCTCCTTTTTGAGTTTCTTTCTGAGAGAGAGTCTTAGATTAGTAAACTCTCATCTTTCTTCTTCATATTTTGAAGAGTCCAAATTTTGAAGAAGAAAGCATCGGATCGATCGTCGAAGAAGGATCAGCATAGTACTAGCATGCTGTGCTGATTTTCTGCATGGGACTTTAAATCAGAGATCGTAGGCTCGTGTGGATGACTCCTAGAGGTCGGACGTGTGTGCGGCTTGTGACTTCATACTTAAGCCTAGATCAGCAAGTTAGAATATCTAACTTGCATAGATAAAAGATCTAATCTATTGGTTTCATATCTGCATTTGATGTAGTGTAGATTTAGGTTGATTTGACCAATCTTTTTCTTTCTTATTTAATTTTAATTTTTGATTTAATATCATACCTTGATCATGTAATAGATCTAAGATCTAGATATTTATATATTTATTTAAATAAATATTTAATTTATTTAAATCTTTTCACTGCAAGATCTTGAAAAAGTTTCAAGATCTATCCTATGAAAATCCCTAGATCTGGTTCCTTCATAAAGACCACCGATCTGATTTATCTTTAGATATTAACTAATTTAATTAGTCTTGAATTAAATCAACCTAACAGTTCATGTTAGACCGCATAGTTAAGAATCAAGTCCATCTTGGATCTTGTTAAAGACATGGTCTTGATCAACTACAACCATTATAATTGATCTAGAGAATCCTTGATCTAATCTAAGATAATAATTAATTAGATTTAGTCAATTCTATAATTAAGTCTATTCTTTAATCTAATTCCTAGGTCTAACCCAATTAATGAACCTAATCCCCACCAACCCATTTAATCCAATATGTTATGATTTGTGTCTTAGGATCTTCAATTCACAATTCTAGATCCTAATTAAATAACTTCTTTATTCTTAATTAAGTTTTGGATTGAGGGTTGGGGTTCGACTTATCAAAAATAATTTTTATGTTCATAAAATATTTTAAAATATGATTCTACCAACCAAGTTGCATGTTTGATTCATAATCAATATGCAAATAAAATAAGCATGAAACTACCTTTAGATATAATCTAAATAGGTTCATGTAATTAAAATAGTTTCAACTCCAATCAATCATAAATTACCTTAGATCAAATCTAAAAAAATTATGATGATTAAAATTAGATTAAAATATTTTTAATTAGATCATAAAATTTTTTAGATCTAATCTAAAATTTTATGATCAATGTTTTAGATCAGCTCATACTATGACAACCTCTCCACTATAAGGAGTAAACCTTACCACAGGACAATCTTATAATCAGTCCGTGCAATCTAAAACTTTTATTTTTAGATCTAAAACTCTTTTAAATTTAATAAATTATAAATAAAATTAGATTATATCTAATAAATTTATGATAAGAAATAGATCTACATGAACTAGGATAACCTCTCCACTGTAAGGGATAAACCTTACAACAGGACAACCTTATAATTAGTTCGTATCATCATGATTTTTAATTTTAGATTTCATAATCAGATTATAAATTAGATCTAATTTAAGAAATAATCTAAATATATACATAAAATTATGTAATAATTAATCTAGGCTCTGATACCAATTGAAGGAACCAGATCTAGGATTTCAAAGCTAGAACTTGAAACTTTTTCAAGATTAGGTAATGGAAGACTAAAATAAATCAAAATTTATTTATAAAAATTAGAGAACTCCTAGATCTAAGATTCTATTATATGATTATAGCATGAGATTAAATCAAAAATTAAAAATACTAGAAAGAAAAATATATTGATCATATCAACATGCATCAACACTACATCTAATGTAGGTATATAATAATAGATCAGATTTATATTACCTGTGCAAGTTAGACATTCTAACTTGCTAATCCAGGATGAAGGATGAAGCTCCAAACCACACATGCATCTGACCTCTAAGAGATATCCACACAAGCCCACGAAACCTTGATTAGAAAGTTCGATGCAGGAAAATCAGCATAGTATGCTAGTACTATGCTGATCCTTCTTCGAATGGTCGATCCGGTGCTTCCTTCTTTAAGACTTAGATACTCTAAAAAATTAGAAGAAAGAAAAAATATTTTGGATTTGAAATAACACTCAAAAATCTCTATAAAAGAGAAGGACAAAGGAAGAGCAAAAGATCCTCTTCTTCTTTTTTCTCTCGCCTAGACACCTAGATTGGTGTCTATGAAATCCCCATGCCCCAAGAGTCTCTCTCTCTCTCACTTTTACACACCCAAGAGCCCTTTCAATGGTAGTGCAAAATTTAGCTCAAAAAGACCACCTTATAAAGAGATATGGAAGAGTCTTTGTTAGGTCAAATTCCTACACAAGGTAAGAACACATGGCAAGTTGTTAGGGCACCCAACACTTGGGCACCCCCTCCTTTGTTTTAGGCATAGACCACCAGGGTAGGTGCACAAAAATTTCTCCTTTTAACCATGAAAATTAGAGGAGAAATCAGGGTGGGACGGCACACATGGGAAGAGATCAAGTTTGTTGGGATTCTATCATATAGAGTCCAACAAACTTCAACAACTTCCCATCTATTGACCCGGTCCACAACTTAATGCCATACAGGAAATAGAGGAGAAGGGTGGGCATGCATGATGATCAAGGAGAGATGAGATTTGTCATCAAAAATAAGAGAGAAAAGGCATGGGGGGCATGGGATATAGGTGGTGCAAGCAAGATGGATCCTAGTCTTACTAGGATTTCATATTTGACTTGGTCAAATATGGTTTCTCAAACCAAATCAAACTAGAAGTAACTCAATCCAATTAAATTAAGCTCTAATCTAACTAAAAACTTAATTAAATTAGATTAAATTAAATTAAATTAAGCTCTAATCTAACTCAACCCAAGTTCTAGTTGAACTAGGACTAGTACTTCCTTGCACTTGGCTTATCCAATAAATCAATTGAACTTGATCCAATCAAGTCCAAATCAAATCTAACTAAATCATATTTAATTAGACTTAATCTCAGCCCTCTGACCTAATCAAATTAAGCTAATTAGCAATCAAATTGCTAATCAATCCTCCTACAATATTTGCACTAGTTTAAACATCAATCGTTTTGATCATTTAACCTTAGAACGATTCTTAATCATTGATCAATCTTCCGATCGGATCATAAACTCTAATGTGTGTGATCCCATAGGTCTGAACCTAAGCTGATAGCATAGAATTAAACTTCTATACCAATCGAAGTGACCATCTAGATATGAGGGATGCTTCTGTTGCCCAGATGTTGCAACCCAAGAGAGGGGTGAATTGGGTTCTTATAAAAATTTTAATCAAATTTGAAATCTATAGAAGTATATGCACTTAATTAGGCAAACTCAAGTATTGGTAAAGTGCATACAATGGAGCAGCGGAAATAGGATATAAAGATTGCAATTCAAGAATTAAAACTAAGTAAGCAAGAATTGAATGTAAGAAAGATAAGCTGGACAAGGCACAACACAAACACACAAGAATTTTATAGTGGTTCGATGCAACCTACACCTATATTCACTTTCTAAGCTTTTCTTAGAATTTTTACTATAATCTACCTTTGATTATAGTGTGTTTATTTTCTCAGGCTCACAAACAAACCTAGTTGGTTTTCATAGAAGCACCAACCAAAATCTTACACCATTAGTTTTTCGGATTCACTAACAATCTAGTTGATTTTTTGGGCTCACCAATCAAAATCTAAAATATCCAATTCCAAACTTGAATAGGCCTAATCTCCAAGTTTCTTTCCCCTAAAGAAACTTGTAAAGAAAATAAAATATAAGATATAAATTTCAGCATAAATAAAAGTAAAAAGCTAAACTGTTATAAGCTAGAAGATGTTGCTGATGAATTGCACAAAGGATGCTTCAACTTCTATTGAGTAATACTTGAGAGGATGAGGATGAAGTTGGAGGTGATTTATCTTAAAGTGCTCTCAATTCTGTGCACCAATTTTTCTCTTTTCTTCCTTTCTAATTGGTATTCAATAAACTTCACTTAGTTTCAAGATTTTTCTTTTTAATCTACTTTTCTTGCTTTTTTCATTGAGTCTCTAGCCTTTTATATGCTTGAAAGTGGCTAAAAAATGAGTTTTAGCTATTGGAAGGGCTGAAATAGCTATTGAAGTAAAAAACTAGCCATTTGAAATAGTACAGTAAACTAGTCATTATAGTCACTGGGCTGGCTTAGTTTATGACTAGGCTGGCTCAGTCCAAACTATATCGGCTCAATTTTCAGCTGGGTGGTTCAGTCTCCTAGATCTTAAAAATCTAACTTTCTGCACTTTCTATTTTTTGCTTTCATTGAGACTAGGTTAGCTTAGTTCTAGACTAGGTCGGCCCAGTTTGCGTGCCATGTATGCCAAAGATTATTTGTGACTCTTTCTTTTCCAAATTAATTTGTAGGCTAGACTTGCCTTCTTAACTTGATTTGACTTTATTAAGATATTGGAAAATACTTGAAAGATTGTGAGCACTTGAAATTTTGAAACTACACATCCTCATAAACATAATTAGATTTTATAACTTATACTCAAAAACTCTTTGTCATCATCAAAATCAATCTTTGGGTCAATAATCTTCCTCTTTTTGATGATGACAAAACTTTTGAGTATATGCAAAATAATATATAGTGAGTTTCTAAGAAATTACTTATTTATAAAGCATAAAATCATTAAACAATAAAAACATACTTCATTCTAGTTAAGCTCAAGCATATACTCAATAATAACCCTTCCCCTTTTTGACATCATCAACTAAAAACTACTCTTTCCTTGTTTTGAATAAAAATTTACTGCCCCTTTCATGATAAAATAAGATGCCAACATTCAAAATATATAAGAGTCATACATTAATTAAATAATTTTAGCCAAAATATATAAAGATGTGACATGGAGTTTATATTAGATATTAGAAGTATAAATAGTTAGCCATACAAGATAAGCACCATATACAATTAAAATTGGCCAACATGTATCATGAAATAATTGATTAAATATACGAATGCATACTTCATGAATATTCTTAATTTATCTTTAGTTCATTGCATATTTTTTATATACCCATTACATTATAATATCTCAGTTCAAATCAATGAGTATTAAGATTTCAAGCATCAAAATATTAAGTATTTTAAGCATCAATTCATTAAGCATAAACTCAACATTCCTCTTCCTATTTTTGATGATATTGAAAAAGCTTATGGAAAGGATTAATAAAAACCATCAAAATCAACAAGATGTTAGAGTGTGTGAAATGAAATGTGTATCAAATTCAAAAAAATGAAGTCAAATGAATCATCTCTACTTTGAAAACTTGTCTTTTGATTTAAAACATACTTAAGACATCATTTTTCTTTCAAAAATTAGCTTGAATTCAAATATCAAAGTTTGAATAAGTATAACTCTTTGATTATGATTTTTAAATATATACTTTTAAGCTTTATGAGGAATAGAGCTTTTTAAAAGATTTGAACATAAAATCAAGCATAATATATACTCTAATATTTATTTTTTTAAAAAAAATTAGTCAAATAAATTTAGAAAGGATATGCATCGAGTATGTATCGAGCAAGGTGAAATGAAATAAATAGTATCAAAATAAATGATAGTCATATTTTTAAATTTATTACTTTGAGTAAAAATTGCTTCAATATAAATAAATCATAAGAATTTTGTAATACACGTCAGAAATTTAGTATCAAATTTAAATTTTTAAATAAGTTTTAAGATTAAGTTTAGAAATTCATTTCTTGGAGTAGGAATATGTTGTAAAGTCAATTTAACTCTCATTTATCATTAAAAATGATTTGGCAATTAAATCAAGTAAATAAAATGGAATAAACACATGAAAGCATAAATTGAAAAGAGTATAAGGCATTTGATTTAGAGTTTAAAATTAATTAAAATAAAGTACAAATTTAAGCAAATTATAAGATAAATGATTCAAAATTTGAGATTAATATCAATATTTTCAATACCAATTTGCAACAAATATCTCTTCTTTTATTTTTAAAACTGAATACCATAAAATTCATCACATGATATTTTTAAATTTATTTTCCTCCTTTTTTTTCAAGTTAAGCACCATTAATTAATACCATTTTAATCTTTAATTAATATTAATTTGACTTTTGAGCTTAGATATTCAAATTTGATTGATACCAATGTTGCCCAGCAAGACAACCTAAGAGGAGGTGGGGGGTGAATTGGGTTTTTCAAAATTTAAACAAGTTATGCGGTATTTTCAAAGTCTAGTGAAGTGATGGAGTGTGTTTTGGTTCTAAGTGACTAAGTATGCAGGAGTGTAGAAATATAAATGCAATGAAAGGAAAGAGGTGTTGCCCAAGTATGGCTACCCAGGGGGGTGAATTGGGTTTCTAAAATTTTGACCAATTTATACTCTAATGCAAATATATGTTTCTAATTAAAAGAACTTGAATGCTTATGGTGAATAAGCAAGGTTGAGTAGTAGAATTAAAAGCAACTAGATAAAGCAAATAAAGAAAATAAGAAAAGCAAAACCACAATACAAACATAAATTTTATAGTGGTTCGGTGTAACTCCGCACCTATGTCTACTTTTCAAGCACTTTTTGAGAATTCCACTATAATCCCTAGATTATAGTACATTTGTTTTTACTCGAGATCACAAACAAATTCAATGCCAGGCTCACCAATCCTAATCCTACATTGATAGTTTTCTCGAATTCACTATCAACCCGATTGATTTTAACCTAGGAGCACCAACCATAACTTTTACACTATCAAATTTTTGGCTTGGACCAATCTACATCCCAAGTTTCTTTCTTCTAAAGAAACTTGTAAAGAAACAAAAATATAAGTATAAAAATTTAGCACAAAAATAAAAAGAATTTTTTTTTAAGTTTAATGGAGAGGCTGAAAAATGGCTCTTGAAGATTTGTATTCTCTCCTTTGAAGGCTGAGAAAAACTTGAATGAATGAGGATGATCACACTTGGAAGCTCTCTGAATTTGATGCACAAAGTCCTCATTTTTCTCTTTGTTCCTTTAGATATTCAATGAATCTCATAATTTGAATGATTTCTACTTTCAATCCACTTGATCTCTCTTTCCAAATATTTCTCTAGCCTTTTATACTCCTTATGATAGCTTGAGGATCAGTTCTAGCCATTAGAAGCCTTGAAATAGTCGTTGGAGTGAAGAAATAACCGTATAAGTCATGAAAATATATGCATAAAAATATAATTTAATGTGTTTCAATAAATTGGTTAGTATAAGTCATGAAATGATAATATATATAAATATAAATACATACTTCATGAAAGCTCCAATTAATGTTTCACATAATTTATATACTTATATCAAAATAATATTTCAATTCAAAATAATGAGTATTAAGGTTCCAAGTATGAAATTCATTGAGTTTCTTAATTACTAATTCTTTAAGTATATACTCAATATACCTCTTCTCTTTTTTGACAATATCAAAAAACTCATGGGAAAGAACAGAAAAAAAAATCATCAAAATCAACATCAAGATATTAAATTGAGAGATGTATCAAATTCATAAAGTCAAATAAAAAAAATCATCTCTCCTTTTGAATGAATATTTTTTTAAAAAAAAATTAGCTTGAATTCAAATATTATAGACTCCTCCTTTTTAAATGAATACGATCTTTTAATATTCATCAAAAAGGAGAATAGAGCTTTTCAAAGAATTTAATCATGAAATCAAGCATAGTATATACTTTAATATTCAATCTTTTTTTTCTTAAAAAAGTTTTAGTCAATTAAGTTTGAAAAAATTATGTATCAAGAATGTATCGAGCAAAATAAAATAAATAGAATCAAAGCAAAAGATAGACATATTTTCAAATTTATTGCTTTGAGTAAAAATTACTTCAATACCAATTATTCATAAGAATTTTGCAATGCACATCAAAAATTTAGGATCAAATTTAAATTTTCAAATGAGTTTCAAAATTTAGTTTAAAAATTTATTTCTTGGAGTAAGAATATATTTTTAAATTTAATTTAACTTTAATCATTTGCCAAAAATGATCATGCAAATCAAGTTTAAAGTTTGGCACATGAAAAATTTAATATTATATTTATCAATGAGCTTCAAAATTATAAGAATATATCAAAATTAATTTATTTAAAGTAACAATATATCTCAAACTTTTTTTCACTCTAAATAGTTTTTAAAAATGATTTGACAATCAAATCAAAAGCATATAGATCAAATGGAATCATGATATTAAGGCTTAAAAAGTATAATGAAATCAAAGTTCATTTACCTTAATATAAGCTAATTAGAATTTTGAATCAAAGCTAGATAATATCACTCTTCTTATTTTTCATAATTAATGTTGGATAAATTTATTTTTTAATTTTTCTCCTTCTTTTTCTTTCAAATCAAGTAGATTAAACATGAATTTAATTACTAAATTTAGATTTTTTAAATTTAAAAGATATTTTTATTTTTAAAGATTTTTTTAAATAATTGATTTTTTTTTTAATAATTTTTTTCTCTTACTTTAGTAAATAATACTATTTTAAAATTAAATATAATTTAAAAGTATAAGCATCAATTGAGTGAAATAAGCATTAATCAAATAAAATATTTACTCAATTAAGTTTAGAAAAATATATGAGATTCTTTGAATTTGTCTCAAGAGATATCATATCAAATGATTTAGCAGTGCAAAATTAAATTTGAAATAAAGACATTCTTCTCTTTTTGCCAAAAGATAGATCAATTAAATAATGGCAAATAATAAAATATTTGATACCAATCACTTAAAATTGAAGTCCTATTTAAAGATTTAGCTCTAAGGATAAATGATAACTTTCTTGTAATATTTTGTTACTTATCAACTTCAAAAGATTCAAGAAGATCATTTTTTAAATTTAATTTTTAAAATCAATTAATTAAAATAAAATAAGAATGTTCATCAATAAATTTTTCTTTAAGATCAAAGAGTCAATCAAATTGATGATCAACAGAGATATTCAAGAAAATTTAGAGGATCATAAAAAATAATTAATTAGGGGGTTCCTGTTGAAAATTATGTTCCAAAGTCAATCATCAGTCTGTTGATGATTGAGATATCATAATTAATTTATTAATTAATAAAAAATATTTTGGCATCTTTTTTCATCATAAATTTATATCTTTTGCCATTATTGTCCATCTGGACTATGAGATCTAGCAGATAGATGTGAAGATAACTTTTCTAAATGGAGAGCTGATCGAAGAGGTGTATATGATACAACCTAAAGGGTTCACATTCATAGATGAGTTCAACATGTGTAAGCTTCAGAGATCCATTTATGGATTGAAGCAGACATCTTGGAGTTCGAACATGCATTTTGATAAAGTGATCAAAACGTATGGCTTCATTAAAAATGAAGAAGAACCCTGCATTTATAAATGGACAAATGGTCCAGCAGTGGTATTTCTTATTTTGTACGTGGATGATATTCTCTTAATCTGAAATGACATCCCTGCACTATGAGAAATAAAAGTTTGGTTGTCATTACAGTTCTCCATGAAGGACTTGGGTGAAGTATCCTACATCCTAGGGATGAAGATCTATAGGGATAGATCTAAAAGGATGCTTGGTATATTCCAGTCCATATACATAGAAACTATGCTGAAGAAGTTCAACATGGAGAATTTCAAAAGGGGCTATCTTCCGATAGACCAAAAAATTTCTCTCTCTAAGAAGGATTGTTCGACAACTTCTGAAGAGAGAGAGAGCATATGAGTAGAATTTTATATGCTTTGGTAGTGGGATCTATTATGTATGCAATGATATGTACGAGATCAGACATGGCATACTCACTAGGAGTAGTGAGTAGATACCAATATGATCCTAAAGAAAATTACTGAAAGGTGGTTAAAATGATCCTTAAGTATTTAAAAAATACTAAGGATCAATGGTTGATTTATAGTAAGTCAGATCTAAAGCTTGTGGGGTTTATAGACTCCAGCTTTCAATCTGACCATGATGATACTAAAAGTGTGTCGGAATATATCTTTACTCTAAATGGTGGAGCCATCTACTAGAAAAGTTCTAAGTAGCATACAATGGCTGACTCTGTTTGCAAAGTAGAATACATGGTAGCATCAGATGCAGCAAAGAAAGCTGTGTGGCTGAAAAAGTTCATCATCGAGCTCAGAGTAGCACCCTCCATTGATGGTCCAGTCCTACTCTACTATGACAGTACTGGCGCCATAGCTCAAGCAAAAAAATTGAAGGCACACCAATGGACAAAGCATATTCTGCATCGCTTCTGTTTGGTCCGTGAGATCATGGATCATGGTGACATCGACTTTTAGAAGATCGATGGAAAGAAAAACCTAGCCGACCCCTTCATTAAAGCCCTAGCAATCAAGGAGTTCGACAACCATAAGTCAAAGATAGGTATTAGATACTGTGCCGAGTAGCTTTAGGACAAGTGGGACTTGTTGGAAATTATGTCCTAAAGCCAATTATCAGCCTGTTGATGGTTGAGATATTGAAATTAATTTATTAATTAATAAAAAATATTTTGGCATTTTTTTTTAGCATAAATTTACGTCTTCTAATGAACTTCATTGTTGTGATGAAGTTCTTAGAACTATTTAGTTTCTATAAAGAGAGGATTTATCGATTAGTCTTTAAATTTGTTCATGACCAAATGATAGGTTGTTAATTAAGATGACAGCATCTATTGAGTATAGATCGCTATATGCCATATAGGTTGGTTGTCCTCTTAACCAAGGAGTGTGGAGACACTAGTATGGCATACAGGTGAGATGTATGGGTACATCATCATTGAATGTGACCAACTTCAGAGCATTCTACTATCGAGAATGTCTCTGATGGGATATAGGTATAAGTATCCGTTAGACCTAAAATTACCTCAATGACTTGCAAACAACTCACGATGCTTTAGTATCGGACTAACTAAATTTTTAATTTAACAATGAAAGACTTCTGGGCATAATCAAGTACTTGCGAAGTTGGTGTATGATCAAGATGGAATTGACCACTCCAAGGATTGGAGAAGAATGTATTACTGTATTTCAATATAGCAAAACCTTGCCCAGGATAATCCATCAGATGGATTTGATATTTTGAAACACAATGTGGACAATCTGATCAAAGTTGACAGTTGAACTCTAAGGTGTCTTACAAGCATTGTGGTCAAGGGGATGAATTATATGAAAACTATATTCGCATGGGTTCTAAGCATGGTGTTCTACACCTTTCGACCTATCCAACCATCGGATATCATTGCTAGATGATCACTTCGATTGGTACAAAAATTTATTTCTATATTATCAGCTTAGGTTCAGACCCATGAGGTCACACACATTAGAGTTCATGTTTCGATCGGATGGTTGATCAACGATTTAGAATCATTCTAGGGTTAAACAATCGATACGATTGATGTTAACCTAGTGCAAATATTGTAGGAGGATTGATTAGCAATTGGATTGCTAATTGACTTAATTTGATTAAGCCAATAGACTGAGATTAAGTCTAATTAAATATAATTTAATTAGATTTGATTTGGGCTTGATTGGATCAAGTCTAATTGGTTTATTGGATAAGCCAAGTGCACGGATGAACTAGTCCTAGTCTAACTAAGACTCGGATTAACCCAATTTTTTAATTTGATTAAAAAATAAATTATAATTAAATCTAATTTAATCTAATTTAATTAACTCCTTAAATAGATTTGGGCCTTATTTAATTAAGTTTGTTTAATCTTGACTTTATTTGATTAAAAGATTTTGTTTGACCAAGTCAAAATAGGAGTCCTAGTGTGACTAGGACTCCGTATCACTTGCGCCACTTAATCCTCACCCTCCATATCCTTTTTGTTTTATTTCTTATGTGAAAATTTTCTACTCCCATGGCTTCTCATGCCATCTTTCTCTCCTCCTTTTCTCATGAGGTAATTTGTTGGAAGACTAAGTCAAAAGAGGAGTTAGTTTTGCTTAGGATTTTATAAGATAGAATCCTTGTTGACCAAAACACCTTCCCTTGAGTGCCGCCCCTCTTTTAATTAATTCTTCTTTTATTTTAGAAAAATAATCTCTTTTTTTGTGCACCCTCCCTTGCTGGTCCATGCCAATAATTGTGGAGGAGGCGTCCAACTCTTGGGTGCCCCAATAACTTCCCATGTTTGGACATTCCTAGTCTTGGATTTTGATCTAACTTGGACTCTTCTTTTTCTCTATTTATTGGATGAATTTTATTCTAATTTTTTCATGAAATATAGAGCTTTGGGAGAGATTTGGGGTGTGAAAAAATCAAAGAAAAAGGATCCTTAGGCATGGGGGTTCCATAGGCACCAAACTAGGTGTGTAGATGAGAGAAAAGAGAAGAAGAAGAGGGTCTTCTTCTAGGGCTGTTTTATTTTCAATCTCTCCTCCCTTTTTCTGAGTTTTTCTAAGAGAGTTTCAGATCAATAAACTCTCATCTTCCTTCTTAAATTTTGGAGAGTCCAAATTTTAAAGAAAAGAGCATCGAATCGATCATCAAAGAAGAATCAGCACAGTACTAGCATGCTGTGCTGATTTCCTACATCGAACTTTAGATCAGAGATTGTAGGCTCGTATGGACGACTCCTAGAAGCCAGACATATGTGCAGCTCGTGACATCATCCTCAAGCCTGGATCGGTAAGTTAGAACATCTAACTTGCTTAGGTAATAGATATGATCTATAAACTTCATACCTGCATTTGATGTAGTGTAGATTTAGGTTGATTTGATCAACCCTTTACTTTCTTATTTGATTTTAATTTTTGATTTAATATCATATCTTGATCATATAATAGATCTAAGATCTAGGTGTTTATATATTTATTTAAATAAATATTTAATTTATTTAAGTCTTTCGCTGCATGATCTTGAAAAGGTTTCAAGATCCACCCATGAAATCCTAGATCTGGTTCCTTCAGTTCTGATAATCAAATAGGATAAGATCAAATTAAAAAAAAACTAGATGAAGGCTCTATGAGTTCAATTCAACTAGTGAGTTTTGAAATCATTAGGGTTAAGTTAATATGCAATGTAATTCAATACATCAAGCACTTGAGTTTTATGAGTAGATGTTTTATCTTCATATACTTAGATCATGCAAAGTTTTGAAAAAAATTAATATTTAAGTATCTTATGGGGGGAATGCCAAAAATCAGTTTTAAATATATGTTCAGCAACTTAAAAATATTCATATCTAATTAAGCATCTTTTAATTTAAGTTTATCAATTACAAAATTGATATGAGAAAGCTATTATATCATGTTGAATTCCAAGATAATTTTAATTCATATCATAACAAGATACTTAGAGAAGAGCATATTAAACTTTTAAAATCTAAATATTCATCTCATTTCAAACATCAAAATCAATCACACTAAAATTATTTCAAGCAAATAAGCAATAGAATCAACCAGTCAAACAGGCATTGATGGTACAATGTAAGAAAAGTTTAGATTATACCAAGCATCATCATCCATGTTCTTTCATTTCCAAGGCATCCATAAAAATTTTCTTTCTTTTATTTTATTTGGATCCTTGGTGCACCTGCAAAATCATTTACTAGTTTTTGGTACCCAAGTCATCCTGGATCCATGGAGGTTAGAGCTCATGGTTTCTTTTGGAACCCAAATTTATTTGATATAAGTTTGGCCATTTCTTTTAATGTTGCATTCAAAAAATTTATGGCCAATTTTATTATATTTAAAGCACTTAATTGAAAGATTTTTAGTTGAAGCTTTGTTGAGCATATTTTTGTCAAACTTTTATTTTCTTATTGAATCATAACTAATTCCATGTTTGTATAAAATAGCTCTTTGATCATTTAAAATGGCTTGAAGCTTTTGAGACCCAATTGTAAACTTTTCAATTATGGACTTCAAGCTTTCAATCTCTTTCTTTAGTTTGATATTTTTTTCTAAAAGAGATTTTCAAATTTACTCTTTTCTTTAGCAGAAAATTTTAGTTTATTAAGTTCTTCTTTCAACTTAAGATTTTCTTCAATCATAGATTTTTTAGATTTTAAAAATCTTTCCTTTTCTTTAACTAAAAAATTTTTAGATTTAACTATATTATCATTTTTCTTAGTTAGAGTTTTAATTTGTTTCAAGAATTTTTTTTTTCTTTGGCCATATTTTCCATATTTTTCAAAAATTCTTCTTTTTCACTTAAAATCTTATCTTTTTGTTCAGCCAAAGAAAGATTAAATTTTTTAAGTTCTTTATTTTATAGCCTTACCTTCTTATGTTCATCCATTAACTCATTGAAGGCTTCATATAATTCATTAAAAGTAAATTCAGAGGAGTGTTCATGATATACCTTGTCATTTTTAGCCATGAGACAACAACTTGCTATACCTTTCTCCTCTTTCTCATTCTTCTCTTCTTTGCTTTGCTCCCCCTTAATCAATGCTTTTTTTTTCCTTTTGTTTCTTCTTTTTCTTTTCTTTTCATCCTCATAAACCAAGAGGCATATGCTCGGGTGAGCTTGATTATCCTCTCGGAAGCTTGGTTCTTCTTTTCGATCGGCTCCCTCAAAAGTCATTTCCAATTTCTCCCAAACTTATTTTGTTGAAATACAAGTAGAAATTAGATTAAACTCATTTATATCTAATGAACAATAAAGTATATTGAAGGCCTTAGCATTTAATTGTATTATTTCTTTATCATGAATCAATGCATCGAGTGTGTGTAGGTCATTGATTATAATTTTTCATAAATTATAGTCATATGCTTGAATGAAGATTTTCATTCTAATTTTTTAATGTATGTAATTTGATTCATTTAATAGTAGTGGTCTATCTATAGAATGACCTTCATTAAACAAAAACTTCATTTGGGTTGCCATTGATCTTTTGCCTTTTGACTGCTAGGTCAACAAATAAATATTAGAGCACCTGCTCTGATACCACTTGTTGCCCAAGTATGGATACCCAAGAGGGGGGTAAATTAGATTTCTAAAATTTTGACCAATTTATACTCTAATGCAAATATGTGCTTCTAATTAAAAGAACTTGAATGCTTGTGGTGAATAAACAAGGTGGAGCAGTGGAATTAAAAGCAACTAGATAAAGAAAATAAAGAAAGTAGAAAAAGCAAAACCACAATACAAATATACAGATTTTATAGTGGTTCGGTGCAATCCCACACCTACGTCCACTCTCCAAGTACTTCTTGAAAATTCTACTATAATTTCTAAATTATGGTGCATTTGTTTTAACCCGGGATCATAAACAAACTCAGTTGATTTTGCTGGGCTCACCAACCATAACCTTACACTGATAGTTTTCTCAAGTTCACTATCAACCTGGTTGGTTTTAACCTAGGAGCACCAACCACAATCTTTATACTATCCAATTTTTAGCTTGGACCAACCTACACCCCAAGTTTCTTTCCTCCAAAAAAACTTGTAAAGAAATAAAAATATAAGTATAAAAATTTAGCACAAAAATTAAAAAAAAAGAATTCTTTTTGAAGTTTGATGGATAGGCTGAAGATGGCTCTTGAAGCTTTGTATTCTCTCCTTTGAAGGCTGAGAGGAAGCTTGAATGAACGAGGATAATCATACTTGAAAGCTCTCTGAATTTGATGTACAAAATCCTCTTTTTTTTCTCTTTTCCTTTAGATATTCAATAAACCTCATAATTTGAATGATTTCTACTTTCAATCTACTTGATCTCACTTTCCAAATGTTTCTTTAGCCCTTTATACTCATTGTGATAGCTTGAGGATCAGTTCTAGCCATTGGAAGCCTTGAAATAGCCATTGGAGTGGAGAAATGATCATTTGAAAAAGCTACTGAAAACTAGTCGTTACGATCATTGGATCGACTCAGTTTTTTATCGAGTCAGCTCAGTCCTAACTGGATCACCTCAGTTTATAGCTGGATCGGCTTAGTCCCCTAGGTCTTGAAAAACTAGCTTTCTGTACTTTCCATCTTTTGCTTCCACTGAGACTAGGTTGGCCCAATCTTAGACTGGGTCGGCCTAGTTTGCATGCCAAGCATGCCGAGCAATCCATTTCGAAAGGAGATGATCTAGGGGTCATTTCTTGGGTTGACATTTTTGCTAAAACCTGATTTTCTTCTAATTTATGCATCCAAAAGTTATGGGACTACCTCCAAAAGATCAAAAATCTTCTAAGCTTGTTCCTGAGGCTTCCAAAATAGATTTTCTTCAACTTTATAAAATTATGATTTTACCTCTAGTTACTTTTTCTTGATCTCCAACTTGATGAAATTATAATTTTAATTTGAAAACCTAAAAAGATCTACATCCATTCTTGAAACACATGGTTAAATACTTAAACACTCAAAGTTTGACAATCATCAAAATCAATCATGAGGTCAACAAGAGGCAAGGCAATCACAAACACAAAAAAAATTATAGTAATTCGGTGCCCCTTGCACCTATGTTCACTCCCCAAGATCTACTTAAAAATTTTACTATAATCTCTCTAAGATTATAGCTAGATAGTTTTTCAAGACTCACTATCCAAAATCAAGTTTATTTTATATAGGATCACCAACCACGACCAAACTCCAAGCCAATCCTTAGCTAACAGTCCAATTCTCATGCTCGGATAGGCCTTTTCCTTAGCTTCAATACCTTATTGATGCTAAGTTACAAGTGGAATAAAGATTACACAATAAGAATGAAAAACCAAGCTCCTTAATGAGCAAAAGAATCAATAAGGCTTGTAGAATCTTCTTAATGGAGGCTTTTTTGTAGATTGAGCTTGTCTTCTTGCTGAATGGAATCACTTGATTTGATGTTTCTTGGAGTTGAGAGTGGAATGCCTTCTTTTCAAGGCTTTTTGGACTTTCTCTCTTCACTATTGATTTCTTTCAATGATTGAATGGTCATATCACTTTTTTCAAGTATTTTGGACCTTATTTCCCATGTTTGGTAGGCTAGAGAATGATTTTTGATTATTAGAAGATTGAAAATAGCTGTTTGGAACTAATCTGCACACTTTTGAAATTTCTACAGAAACTAGTTGTTGGAGCTTGAGTCAACTCGACCGTTAGATTGAGACCATTCTGCAATTTGTCCTGAAAAATCACATTCTCTATATTTTTTGAGACTTCGACTCTTGGGGCCCGAGCTAAAGCTCGAGTTGACTCATCCCTTTGCTCTAGGCCTTGTTGAACTATGTTCCAAAAATTTCATTCTCTGTATTTTTCTACAACCTCAACTAGAGCAACTCGAGTCGACTCAGTCCTCTACTTAAGACCATGCTAGCTGAAACTTTTGTGTGCCAGTCTTTTTTTTTATGCCGTATCAGCTTGAAATAAATAAGGATCGACTCGAGGCCTGTTTATACTGAAAATTTTTATTTCAACCAATTGATTTTCTCTTCAATTTTAGTTTTAAGATATTCTTTTAGGCCTTGTTTTAAGTGTGATTCATGTCTCAAAAGTCTCCAACTTTTCTTTGTTAACTTCCAAATGCATTTTTAGGAATGTCTCATTTGATCCTCTAAAATGCATCCTGAAACAAGACATCAACAAATTCATTAGTCCAAACATATACTCAAATATTTTATTACTCATCAAAATTAATCCTTGAGGTTAACAATCTCTTCCTTTTTGATGATGATAAAACTTTGAGTATATGAGCAAGAAATATATAATATTAATGTATTAAGAACATCTTCAATAAACTAAAGATTTAATCCTTTTTATAGTTTCATATTTAGCTCCTCTTCAAATCATGCTCACATTTTTAATATATCTTATCAATTCAAAGCTAAAATTTTTGCTTGTACTTATTTGAATGGTAAATTATTAGCATATATCAATATGTGTGCCAAGCATCAATATTAAACAATCAATATTTTACATGAGTGAAAGCATACATTTGATACATAGAGGATGTATAATGATACAAATTCTAAACTCATAATGCACATCATATATGCTGAAAGTTTTAACTTTAACATATTTAAAGTAAATGAATCATAAGGTAATTGAATATAAGTTCATATACATATTAAGCCAAGATGCACATTATATATCAAGATAAGTAAATGTATGCTCATATACATATACACTTTAAGCCATATTCAAAATAAGTAAATATATGCTCATATACATATTACTCTCCCTTTTTGTCATCAATCAAAATGATAAAATAAAGACAAACATTCCATGAGATCAACTCAAGAGATTGAAATAATGTAAGGATAAATAATCATGAGTTTCATTGCATTTATAAAATGAGTGTGTTTTATCTCAACACACCAAGATACAATGAAACACCAAGTTCAAAATAAGACCAAGTTAAGACATTTCATATATAAGTGTCAGAGAGGCATCTAACATAGAGTCAAATACAAACATATATTCCTAATATATAAGTCTAAGAATATCAAATGACTAGACATCAGCTCCCTATGATGCTACTCAGCATCTGAAGGGATCTCTAATGTTTGGGAAGATGAAGCTCTGGATGTGGATGGCCTAGCTTTCCTACTCTTGGTCCTAACTGATGATCCAGTCATCTATGAAGGAGTAGCCCCACACGAGTATAGACTCGGAGTGGTGGTCTACTCATACTAGTGGACACCTAAGTTTAAACTAGGGACACGGGTGGAGGAGGTGGAGGTCGAGGCATGGCTACCATGGTGGCTGCATCTGCCGCTGATGCTGCTGGTATCATACTTGGAGCATGCCTCTCTATCTTTTCAACCAAACTGTCCATAGCTTCAAGTACTAAAATGATGCCCTGCTGTTGTGCCTGACCTAGTCCACTGATAGCTGTCATTATCTCAATCCCACCTGACTCAGCCCTTCTCCTGAGTTGAGCAATCTCCTCAACAATACTAGAGTGGTGAGTGGGCATGTCATGTGTTTGCTCCCTCTGCTCTAGAGTAGTGAGCCTCTAAGAGATAGACCTCATCTCAGTCTGCACGCTCACTACTCTCTCAAATAAGACCTGAATCTCTCGACTCACTTTGGTAGAAATCATATCTGCTAGTCTCTCCATAGATGTAGAGTCAGTAGGTGGTGGCTGTGGAAACTTATCTATGGGTGGAGCTCGAGGAGTCATAGGCATACTGGGGTCAGGTACATCTCTAGGTGCAATAAGGGTAGAGGGCTCTCCTGCCTCTACTACTCTCGGTACTCTCCTCTCTTGACCAAAAATATTCTTTACCCATCTTTTTTCTTCTACATGATATTGTATTTTGGTCAGAGCTCTTATATCATAGACATCAAAGTGAGACAGCTTCTTACAACCTTCATTCTTTAGTGGCACTTCTGCTATCTCAAAAATCTTGGTCAAAGCTATACTATAAGGCAAACATACTTTGTTCCTAGAGGCTACCTCTCTCATCTGATGCACTATGATCCTTGACAAATTTATCTGAGTCTCCTGAACCATAAGATACATCATAGACGGTTCTCTCTCCGAGACAAAGTCATGCCTACCTAACTTAGGAATGAAAATCCCATTAATAATGTGATGTAGTACTCTCATCTCCATAGATAAAGTGGGTGCTAGGACATCACCCACTATGTCATCTCTCCCGATAATAACACTTAGCCCTTCCTTCTTGTCAGATAATTTGTTCGGAATGTGCCCTTGTTTAGTGACCCCAAAGATGTGTGCCAAACTATCCTATGATACTTCAATTTATATTTCTTTCATTGTTGTAACAATTTTAGAAAACCTCCTTTTAAGGTTTTCATAAAATTCCCTAACTAACTTAAGGTACATGGGGATGTTCATTGTGCAAAAATTTTTCCACCCCATCCTATCTATCCAAGTCTCAATAGAGAAATCATAACTTTCAAAGAACTCAAAATCAATCCTCCTTCCCATTGCAATAGCCCTAGTAGCCATCCTACCAATAGGTGAAGGCAGTGGAGGGGGTGATTCCAGTATACCTTGGTTTGGTTGGGGTTCATCTTGCATGGGTTACATAGAAGGTTGAGAGGCCTCTGAAGGTTGGGATGAAGCTTGTCCCATATGGGATTTTTTCCTTCTTTCCCATTCCTCCGCAACTCGTGCTGAGGACATCTTTTGCATAGTACCCAACTCTTGAACCATTCTTACTCAAATTCAATCTAAATTTAAGCAAATCTAGGGAGATGGAGAGCTAGGTTGTGGCTAGGAACTATTTTAGGGAGTTCTAGAGGACGAGGGACCCTTTGCTCATCAAAATGAAGAAGTTCTAGGGCATCGTGAACAGTCATGGGTTAATTTTAATCGTCTGTGGTCCCAACCCTCGAGTCGACTCATGAATTTCAACTAGGTTGCTCAAGCATAAGTTCTAAAACTTTTAAAATTTCAAAAAAAAATTGATATTCAAACAATCTCCAGATATTTTCTTTAATATAATCAAAATTAATTCTTTGAATTTAATTTGATTTATTTTGAGTTATGTAAATGATATTTATTCTTGTTGATAGCAAAGTCCTAGTTCTCTTCTAATGATGTTGAATCTTTCTTCATTAAGAGATTTTGTGAATATAATTGAAAAATTATTCCAAAACCAATCGTCAGTCTATTGATGGTTGAGCTTATTATAATTATAATTGATTTATTAATAAATAAAATATATTTTTGATATTTTTCATCATAAAATATTCATCTTCTAATGAACTCCATTATTGTGATAAAGTCCTTAGGACTATTTAGCTTCGATAATGAGAGAATTTATCGATTAGATCTTAAATCTATTTACGACCAAATGACAGACTGTTAATTAGGATGATAGCATCTATTGAGCATAGATTGTTGTATGTCATATAGGTTGATTGTCCTCTTAATCAAGGAGTGTGGAGATATTGGTATGGCATATATGTGAGATGTACGGATAAATCATCATTGAATGCGACCAACTTCAGAGGATTCTACTATCGAGAATGTCTTTGATGGAATATAGATATATCCCTTAGATCTGAGATCATCTCAGTGACTTGCAGGCAACTCACTATGCTTTTATACCAGACTACTTGAATTTTAATTCAATAATGAAAAGCTTTTGGACATAGTCAAGTACTTACGAAGTCAGAGTATGATCAAGATGGAATTGACAACTCCAAGAGTTGGAGAAGAATGTATCACTGTATTTTAATATAGCAAAACCTTGGTTAGGATAATCCATCAGATGGATTTGATATTTTGAAATACAATGTGAACAACTTGATCAGAGTTGATAGTTGAACTCTGAGGTATCCTATGAGTATTTTGGTCAAGAGAATGAATTATATGGAAACTATATCCGCATGGGTTCTAAGGATGTTGTTCTATACATTCAACCTATCCGATCATCGGGTACCATTACTAAATGGTTCTTCGATTGGTATAAAAATATATTCTTATACTACCAGCTTAGATTTGAACCTATGAGGTCATACACATTAGAGCTCATGATTCCATTGGATGGTTGATCAATAATTAAGAATCATTCTAGGGTTAAACAATCAATATGATTGATGTTTAACCTAGCGTAAGTGTTGTAGAAGGATCGATTAGCAATTTGATTGCTAATTGACTTAATTTGATTAAGCCAAAGGACTGAGATTAAGTCTAATTAAATATAATTTAATTAAATTTAGTTTGGTCTTGATTATGTCAAGTTCAATTAGCTTATTGGATAAGCCAAGTGCATGGAAAAAACTAGTCCTAGTTCAACTAGGACTTGGGTCAACTCAATTTTCTAATTTGATTAGAAAATTAAATTAAAATTTAATTTAATTTAATTTAATTTAATTTTTAATTGGGTTAGAATTTAATTTAATTTGGTTGACTTGGTTTTGATTTAATTTAGTTTGAGAAACCATGTTTGACCAAGTCATAGATGGAATCCTAGTGAGACTAGGATTACACCTTGCGCCACCTTAGCCATCCATGCCCCCCATGCCTATTTTTTAGGATTTTTTCATGAAAATTCTCTTTTCCCTGATCTTCATGCATGCCTCCTCTCTCCCTCTCTTTCTCATATGGTAATTTGTTGATTGACCAAGTCAAAAAGAGAAGTAAGTTCTGATCTAGGATTCTATGAGATAGAATCCTTATAAACTAAAACACCTCCTTCTAATTATGCTGCCCACACCTTCTTTATTTTCTCTGAATTCCATGGTAAAAGAAGAAGTTTTTGTGCACCCCTATTGCTGGTCCATGGCAGAAAATAAGGTGGGGGCGCCCAAGAGTTGGGAACCCCAACCATTTGCCATATTATGTCCTTTCCTTGTCTGAGTTTTTGACCAAACTTGGAATCTATATATCTTTTTATTTTGGATAAATTTTGGCCTAATTCTTTTATGGAATACAGACCATTAAGAGATCTTTGAGGTGTGTAAAAATTAGGGAGAGAGAACATCTAGGCATTGAGTTTCAATTGACACAAAACTAGGTATCTAGGTGAGAGCAAAGAGAAGAAGAAGAGGGTCTTCTTCTCAGGTTGTTGTGTTCATCTCTTTCCTTCCTTCTTCCTTGGATTTTCTAAGAGAGTCTCATATCTAAAACCTCCTCTCCATCTTCTCCTCTTTAGAAGAGTACAAATCCAGAAGAAGAAGGCATTTGATCGACCATCAAAGAAAGATCACCATAGTACTAGCATACTGTACTTATTTTCTGCATCAGGATTTCTGATCGTGCTCATGGGCTCGTGTGGATGACTCCTAGAGGCCGGATGCGTATGCGGCTCATGATATCATCCTCAAGCCTAGATCAGCAAGTTAGAATATCTAACTTGCACAAGCAATGGATCTGATCTATTTATTTTATAGCTTCATTAGATGTAGTATTGTAGCATGTTGATGAAATCAACATGTTAATCTTTCTTTTATGTTTTTTAATTTTTGATTTAATATCATAACTTGATCATATAATAAATCTTAGATCTAGGGTATTTTCATGCTTATTTAAATAATTATTTAATTTATTTAAGTTTTTCACTGCCTGATCTTGAAAAGTTTCAAGATCTATCCGTGAAATCCTAGATCTGATTCATTCAAATATATCAGCTAATTATTTATCAATATAGATAAATTCAAGTGTCACATCATTATTTTGAACATAATCTCTTATGAAATGATGTCTTATTTCAATGTATTTAGATCTTAAATATTGAATTAGATTTTTGGTTAAATTAATTGTACTTGTATTGTCACATCTTATTGGTATTTTGTTAAGTTTGAAACCAAAGTCTTCTAGTTGTTGTTTGATCTAAAGAATTTGGCCACAACAACTTCCGACAATAATATATTTGGCCTCAACCATAGATATTGCTACCGAATGTTTCTTACAGAATCATGAAATTTAATTAACTCCTATGAATTGACATGTGCCACTAGTGCTTTTTTTATCAAGTTTACAACTAGCAAAATCTGCATCAAAGTATCCAATTAATTCAAATTGAGATGATCTATCATACCATAATCCTACATTATATATCTTAGATAAGTATCTAAAGATTTTTTTAACAGCAAGTAAATATGATTCTGTAGGATCTGATTGATATCTAATATACATACAAATACTAAAACTATATCTAGTCTACTTACAATAAGATAAAGAAGTGAGCCCATCATACCTCTATATAATTTAATATCTACTTTCTTATCCTTTTCATCATTGTCAAGTTTGCAAGATGTACTCATTGGTTTGCCAATTGATCTCGAGTTCTCCATTCCAAATATTCTAAGTATCTCTCTTATGTACTTTGTTTGGTTAATGGAGATCCCTTCTTCATTTTGCTTAATCTGGAGTCCAAGGAAGAAATTTAATTCTCTCGTCATGCTCATCTCGAACTCATCCTACATTAGCTTAGCAAATTCTTGATAAAAGAATTCATTAGTGGCACCAAAAATGATATCATCCATATATATTTATACAACTAATAGATTGTCATCTTTTCTTTTTAGGAATAAGATTTTATCAACATTTTCCCTAGTAAATTCAAGAATTTACTTAATCTCTCGTATCATGCATGTGGGGCTTGTTTTAGTCCATATAAAGCTTTATATAATTTAAACATATGATTCAAAAATGTATGATTTTCAAATTCAGGTGGTTGTTTAACATACACTTTCTCGGCTATATAACCATTAAGAAATGCACTCCTTACATCCATTTGATATAATTTGAAATTCATGAAATATGCAAATGCAAGCAATAGTCTAATTGCTTCTAATCTATCTATTGGAATAAAGATTTCATCAAAATCAATGCCTTCATCTTGATTGTATTCTTTTGCCACTAATCTAACTTTATTTCTTATGATGGTATCATGTTCATGTAATTTATTTTTATATATCCATTTAGTTTCAATTATTGGATAGTCATTTGGTCTATCAACTAGAGTCTAAACCTTATTTCTTTCAAATTGATTTAATTCCTCCTGCATGGCATCTATCCGGCATGGGTTATTTTCAACTTCTATTGATTTAGGTTCAATTTGTGAGACAAAGACTAAGTAATTATTTATATTTCTAAGATAAGATCGTGTTTTTAGTCCTTATGATGGATTACCAATTATTAGATCTTTAGGATGTCTATGTGCATACTTTTATTCTTTTGGTAACTTCTCTCTTAGGCTATAAGAAGGCTCTTCATTCTTTTCTTCTTCATTATTTTGAGGTGGTGCATCTTTTAGTGTGATATTATCTATCTTATCATTTAGATCACTTATATCCTCATCTAAGATATTTTCATTTCTAGACAATTTATCACTATATTCATCAAAGATAACATGAATTGATTCTTCAATAATGAGAGTTCTTTTGTTGAAGACTCTATATGCCTTTCTTGATAAGGAATATCCCAAGAAGATATCCTCATCTGACTTAGCATCAATTTTTTTAAAGTTATCTTTTCTATTATTAAGTATGAAATACTTACAACAAAAAATATGAAATTAGTTGATATTTGGTTTTCTATCTTTCCAAAGCTCATATGGAGTTTTCTTTAAAATAGATCTTATTAAAACATGATTTAATGTGTAATATGTAGTATTTATTGCCTCAACCCAAAAGTCTCTAGTAAATTACTTTTACACAATATAGTTCGTCCCATTTCTTCTAATGTGCGATTTTTCTTTTCTACTACATTTTACTGTGGAGTTTTAGGTGCAAAAAAATTATAATCAAATTTTTTTTATTATAAAAAATTTTAAATTATTGATTTTTAAATTTGGTACCATGATCACTATGTATGCATCCAATTGATATGTTCTTTTCATTTAAAATCTTTCAATAAAATTTTGAAAATACATTGAGGGCTTCATCCTTTTGTGCTAAAAACATCATCCAAGTAAGTCTTGAAAAATCATCTACAACTACAAGACCATACTTTTTGCCTCCTAGACTAGTAGTCCTTATGGGTCCAAATAAATTCATGTGTAGTAACTCTAGAGGTCTAGAAGTTGAAATCATGCCTTTTAGTTTGAAAGAGTTTCTAGTTTGTTTTCCAAATTGACAAGCATTATAAATTCGACTCTTTTCAAAAGTTAGTTTTGGCAATCCTCTTACAAGATCTTTTTTAATTAATTTTGGAAGTAAATTCATACTAGCATGACCTAATCTACAATGCCACAATCAACTAGTCTCATTGACTTTGGTATCCATTGCTACAAGACATTGACCATTCTTCATGTGTAGATCATCTAAATCCACCATGTAGACATTGTTATATCTATGTCCTATGAACATGATGCCATTATCATTGTGAGTAGAAACTATGCATAATAAAGATTCAAATGTAACTTTAAATTCTTTATCACAAAATTGACTAATACTAAGCAAATTATGTTTTAACTCATTAACTAACAATACATTTAGAATGAAAGTGGAAGGAGTGATACGAATGTTATCGATGCCAATAATGCACCCTTTCCATTGTCACCAAATATAACCACTCCTTCTTTAGGCTCAAAAGTAACAAATTAAGATTAGTCACCCGTCATATATCTCGAATAGCCATTATCGAGATACCAAAGTCATTTCTTATCATGGGCTGCAGGACACTCCTACACAAAGAAATCAAGTTGAGTTTTTAGGTACTCAAGTCATCTTGGGTCCTTTGGGCATAGTACTCATAGTTCTTTTTGGAACCCAAACCATTCTAACCATTTTTTCATTCAATTTTTTGAAATCACATACATAAGATTCGTGATCAATTTTACCACAACAATAATATGAGATGTTTTGGGTAGAATTTGATGAAGCTTTGACAAGCAGATTTTTCAATAATTTTTGCTTCTTGCGAGGTTTGAATCGTAATTTGATCTTATTAAAAATAGCTCTTTGCTTATTTAATAATCTATTTAATTTTTAGAACTATAAGTAAATCTCTCTACAAATGGTTTGAGTTTTGCTAATTCATCATTTAATTTCTAATTTTCATGAGTTAGTAACTTCAGTTTTTTAGAAATGGTTTTCTTTTCTTGAATAAGTTCTAAATTTTGCCTTTTTAAATTTCTATTTTTCAAGATTATTTTTCTAAATTCAATCATAAGTTCAGTGAAAGCATCTTGTAATTCATCAAAGATGAAATCTAAAGAATTTTCTGCATTTACCTCCTCATGGTGTGCCATTAGGCAAAGGTTGGCTACTTCTTGTTGCTCTTCTTCAGAGCTAGAATCCTCATTGTCGCTCCAAGTGGCCATCATCATCTTCTTCTTAAACTTTTTGAATGTTTTCTTGAAAAAAGGATAGTTCATTCTAAAATGGTCTGGTTTCTTGCACTCGAAGCAAATGGATAGCTCCTTCTCTTTCTCTTTTTTCATTTTCTTTACTTGGCTCATCCTTGAAAGTCTTCTTCTTGAATCCTTGCTTCTTCTTTCTCATAAACCTCTTGAACTTTCTTGCAATTATAGCCAAGTCTTCTTCTTCCTTCTCTTCATCGGATTCTTCACTTTCATCATCCTTGGAGGTAGTTATCTTGAGAGTTATGGTCTTCTTTTCTTGATTTCTTCCTCCATATTTTGCCTCATATTTAATTCATGAGTAATTAGAGACCCAAGAAGCTCTTCCAATGGTAGCTTATTGAGGTCTTTGGCTTCTTAGATGGTGGTGACTTTTGCTTTCCAAGACTTTAGAAATGACCTAAGAATTTTGCAAACAAGCTCACTATTAGTATAAGATTTACCTAAGCTTTTCAAATTATTGATAATATCAATGAATCTAGTAAATATTTCAGAAATAGATTCATTAGTTTTCATTTTAAATAACTTATATTTATGCAAAAGCATATTTATTTTAGACTTCTTCACTTGATTAATACCCTCATGGTAACCTCTAGCCTATCCCAAATCTTCTTAGTCGATGCATATGTAGAAATTCTATTAAATTTATTAGGATCAAATGAACAATATAAAACATTCATGGCCTTAGCATTCAACTCTATCATTCTCATGTCATGCTCATCCCAACTCTCTTCGGGTTTAAAATTTTCATTGCCTTCTACTTTAATTGTGGGAGTGTGTGGGCCTTTGATTATCACTTTCCAAAGTTGATAATCAAGTACTTGAATATAAATGCGCATGCATGCTTTCTAATAAATGTAATTTATTCCATTGAACAAAGGTGGATGGTTAGTCGATTGCCCTTCGGCAAGGAATACACTCATATGGGTTGCCATTTGATCTTAACTCTTGATTGTTAAATCAAATGAAGTGACTACCAAGGCTCTGATACCACTTGTTGCCCAGCAAGACAACCTAAGAGGAGGGCTGAATTGGGTTTCTCAAAATTTAAACAAGTTATGTGGTATTTTCAAAGTCTAGTGATAAAGTGTGTTTTAATTCTAAGTGACTAAGTATGTAGGAGTGCAGAAATATAAATACAATGAAAGAAAAGAGGCAAGATAATCATAATATAAGAAAATTTATAGTGGTTCAATGCCCCTTGCACCTATGTGCACTTCCTAAGACTCATTTGAGAATTTTACTATAATCTCTCTAAGATTATAGTTGGATAGTTTTCCAAGGCTCACTATCCAAAATCCAGTTGATTTTATACTAGATCACCATTCACAACCAAATCCCAAGCTAACCCTTGGCTTACAATCCAATTCTTAGGCTTGGATAGGCCTTCCTCTTAGCTTCAATACCTTATTGAAGCTAAGTTACAAGTGGAATAAAGATTACACAACAAGAATAAAAAACCAAGCTCCTTAATGAGCAAAGGAATCAATGAGGCTTGTAGAATCTTCTTGATGGAGGCTTTTCAGCAAATTGAGCTAGTCTTCTTACTGAATAAAATCACTTGATTTGATATTTCTTGGAGTTGGAAGTGGAATGCTCTCTTTTCAAGGCTTTTTGGACTTTTTCTCTTCACTATTGATTTCTTCCAATGATTGAATGGTCATGTTACTTTCTCCAGGTGTTTTATAGTTTATTCCCCACGTTTGGTAGGCTAGAGAAGGATTTTTGACCGTTAGAAGATTGAAAATAGCCATTTGAAATCAATCTACATACTTTTAAAATTTCTGCAGAAACTAGCCATTGGAGCTCGAGTCGAAGCTCGAGTCAACTCGACCCTCAGCTCGAGACCATTCTGTACTTCATTCTAAAAATTATGTTCTCTGTATTTCTTGAGACTTCAACTCGAGGAGCCTGAGCTGAAGCTCGAGTCGAAGCCCAAGTCAACTCATCCCTTTGCTCGAGGCATTGTTGAACTGTGTCCTGAAAATTCCATTCTTTGTATTTTCTTGTGACCTCGACTCGAGCAACTCGAGTAAACTCGGTCCTCTGCTTGATACCATGCCAGCTGAAACTTTTGCATGCCAATCTTCTTTTTCATACTGTATTAGCTCGAGCTGAATAAGGGATCGACTCGAGGCCTGTTTATGCTGAAAATTTTTACTTCGATCAATTGATTTTCTCTTCAATTTTGGTTTTGAGACATCTCTTTTAGATCTTATTTTGAGTATGATTCATGCCTCAAAAGCCTTCAACTCTTTTTTGTTAACTTTCAAATATATTTTTAGAAATGTCTCATTTGATACTTTAAAATGCATCTTGAAACATGATCTCAACAAATTCATTAGTCCAAATATATATTCAAATATTTTGTTACTCATCGAAATTAATTCTTGAGATTAATAACCAATTTAATAACTAACTCATCTTAAATGAATTGTCCTCCTTACTTTTGTAAATAAAGATATTTTCAATTAAATTTTTTTAAGTATTTTCTTCCTCTATTGCACATATTTAAAGTAAGCATAGTGAGTTTTAAATAATCAACCATCAATCAAATAATTAATCATAATCATGATACAGTGAATTTTTTTTTAAAAAAAATTGCTTTCATTGATTTTAAAATGAAATATTTACAATAGGATATCTTCAATCATGACAATATCAAAATGATCAATTGATGTAGAGTATTTTTGAAATATTCATTGATCATTAGAAATGATGACACAATCAAATCAATCAAAGTATGAATCGATAAATTAAAAAATATATAAATGCTTAAATTAAAGATGAACAAATCAAGCAATATAAGTGATCTTTTTTCAAGGTTAAAAAATTATTTCTTTCAGCATAACTCAACCAAAATCAAATCAATCGAATTAAATTGAATAATCATATTAAGACTTAAGTTAAGAAGATCATAAAACAATCAAAATTTATTTTTCTTAGCTCAAATTAATTAAAATTTTCAATCAAGGCTAATTAGATAATATTTAATAAACAAACATCTCTCTCCTTATTTTTAAGATTAAATATCAAAAAATTTATTATATAATATTTTCTCTCCCTCATTTTCATAATTCTTGAAAAATAGATATTAACCTTTTTAAATTTATTCTCCCCCTTTCTCTTTCAAGTTAAGCACTTTTAATTAAGTGTATATTAATTTTTAATTGATATAAATAATTTAGTAATTAATTCATCTTGAATGAATTCTCCTCCTTATATCAAGATATTTTCAATCAAATACAGCATTCACTCAAGTAGACACAAATTGACCAAAATATTACTTTTCATTAATTAAAAAAAAAAATTACATAAGTTGTTTACAATGATAACATCTGAAAGTCCAAACAAAATATGTCATAAATTACTTTTCAAATTTTTTTCTTAATTTTTAATAATATATATTAAAAAATATTTTTTTCTTTCTTGAATAGTCTAGATTTAAAATGCATCAAACAAATTCTTAAATTTAATTACAAAATTATCTTTAGCTTTAAAGAACCAATAATGATAGAGATTTTAGAACTATGGATTTGAATAGATGATTCATAGCAAAGCATAAAACATGTTTAAATTTATAGAAATTATTTTTTTATCAAAAATAATATAATAAAGTTCAAGATAAGAATGATACCATTGATATCAAGTGTGAGAATTTTCTTAAGAAGAATCTTCTTGATACCAAAAAAAATCTTCTTTTATTTTAATAGCTTTGAAAATAAAGTCAAATAACAACTTGTCCAAAGATTTTCTTAATACCACTTGATTTGAAACTCAAACAATTTTGAGAATTTTAAACTATGATAAATTATTTTGAATTGATATCGACAAATCATCTAAGGTAAATTATGAATTAATTTTCTATTATTCTTTGAAAGATCATTTCATTTCTTTTCTTATGAAATACCAGGCATTTAAGTTTAGAAAAGGTATGAACTTTTTGGATTTGTCTCAAATGATGTAACATCAAGAATATAGCTTTGCAAAATTAGATTTAAGATAAAGATATTTTATTATTTTTATCAAAAGATAAATCAATAAAATATAAGGCATATTGTAAGCTATCTAATCCCAAATGAATAAAACTAAAATTCTCTTTAAATATTTGGCTTTAAAAGCAAATGATAACTTTCTTAAAATATTTTGCATGATATCAATTTCAAAAGATTTAAGAAGAGTATTTTTTAAATTCATTTTTGGATATATCATTCAAAGCAAATTATAAAGCGATTTGTTTAATTTTCTTAAAAAATATTTCTTTCTTTTCTTAAAAAATATTATACATTGAGTTCAGAAGAGGTATCAAATATATATAATTTATCTCAAGCACAATCATATTAAAAATATAGCTAAGCAAACTTAGATTTGAGATAAAGATATTTTTTTCTTTTTGTTAAAAGATAAAGCATTGAAGTGCAAGAAAATGATATGCTATTTGATAGCAATTGTGAAAATTTTGATACCAAGAGTTTTAAAATTCAAACGATATAATAATTATCATGATACCAATTAAACTAAAATTTAGATCAAATAATAATTTTCCTAAAAATTTGGTACTACTAAAAGGTTAGAGAAGATCAATTTTCAAATTTATTTATTAAAAGTAAATTTTACTTGATATCAAATTTTCAAATCAAAGTCAATTTTGAAATTTTGTTTGATGAAAATAATTCTTTCTATATTCATTTTTGAAAATCAAACTGAATAATTTGTTTAGAAATTTTTATTAAATCAATGGAACTAAAATTTAGATCAATTAATGATTTTCTTAAAAATTTGATACCACTTAAAGATTGAAGAAAAATTAATTTTTAAATTTAGTTTGATACCTATTATGAAAGATATTTTTCAAGTTTGTTTACGCAAATCATTTTTTAAATAGAGCTTAACACTAATTAATTATCGAAAAGAATGATGATATGATCAAACCATGTAGAGTGTGAAAGACTACAAATGACTTTTCATTAACAAATTGAGGCAATAGAAGTGTACAAATAAATCAATAACTTCTATTTTTCCTAAGTTCCAAAGTAATTTCTCCTTTAAGTTCTAATAATGTTATTTCCTCCTATTTTTCATAGTTAGTGCCAAAAGATTCACTTATTTTGATGCTCCCCCTATTCTTCCAAACTTTGCACATTTAATTAATTTCAAAAGAGTTTATACGAGATGATGTATATATGCAAAATAACTAAAAATTGGATTGCTAGGAAAACTATGATTCTACAATGAATGTCCTAGCATCCTAACAAAATAATCTACATATAACTTCTATATATTTAGTTTCAACTAGAAAACATTTGAATCCTTGGGGATCAACCTATAATGCAATGCAATTCAATATATCAAGCACTTGATTTTTATAATTGAATGTCTTAACTTCAAGTACTTATTTTATGCAAAATTTTTGAAAAATTTCAATATTTAAGCATCTTATAGAGAATGTCAAAAATTAGTTTCTCTTGTAGGTTTAGCAATTAAAACATTATACCCAATTAAGCATCTTTTAATTTAACTTAATCAATTATAAAATTGATATGGGAAGGCTTAAAATATCATGCTAAATTTTTAAGATAAAATCATTTCATTTATAACATGATATATACAGGAGAGTATATTAATTTAAATGTCAAAATATTTAAATTATAGTATACATCAAAATTAATCAATCATACCAATATATAACAACATTAAAAAGTATCTCAAGTAAGGATATAAAACCATATTGATAGATCCTAGAAACAATAAAATCAATTAAAATAACTTTGATAAACATTGATGGTATGATATAGAGAAAGGTTTTGCTTTTACCAAATATCATCACCTATTTTCTTATGTCCAAGCCATCCATTCATAAGAATTAGCTTTTTTTACTTTATTGGATGCTTGGTTTACTTACAAAAATTATTTTCTAGCTTTTGGTACCTAAGCCATCTTGGGTCCATTGAGGTTAGAGCTCATGATTTCTTTTGGATCCCATATTTGCTTAATCAAAGTATGACCAATTCTTTTAGTATTACATTCAAAAATTTTATGGCCAACTTTGTTGTATTTAAAGCAAACTATAGAATGATTTTTAGAATAAGCTTTGGTAAACATGTTATTCACAAATTTTTATTTTCTTAGTGAATTATAGCCAATTCTAGCATTATTAAAAATAGCTTTTTGATTGATTGAAATAGATTGAAGCTTTTGAGAGCTAGTTGTAAACTTTTCAAGTATGGGCTTTAGGATTTCAATCTCTTTTCTTAGTTTTTTATTTTCTTCTATAAGAGATTTATTTTTTTCTAATTTTTTTTTTGTTTCTTCAATGTAAAGTTTTGATTTTTCAAATTTTTCTTTCAACTTAATATTTTCTTTAACAAAAGAACTTTTAGATTTTGAAAGGATTTCTTTTTCTTTAACTAAGAATTTTTTAGATTTAACTATATTCTTCTTTTTCTTATTTAAATTTTTAATTTATTATAAAAAATCTTTCTTTTCTTTGATCATATTTTTTAATAGATCTTCTTTTTTACTCAAAATTATATTTTTCTGTTTAGCCAAAGATAAGTTAAATTTTTTAAGCTCTTTGTTTTGTAGCCTTACCTTTTTATGTTCATCCATTAGATTATTGAAGGCTTCATATAATTCTTCAAAAGTAAAATCAGAGGAATTTTTTATGTTTACCTTATCATTGAGAGCCATAAGGCAAGGATTTGCAATACTTTCTTTTCTTTCTCATTTAACTTTTCTTTAACTTGCTCCTCCTTAATTATTGCTTTTTTTCTCCTTTGTTTCTTCTTTTTTTTCTTCTTTTCATCCTTATGAGCCATGAGGCATACATTGCATAGGTTGCAGTAAGCTTTCTTTTCTTCTTGGAAGCTTGATTACTCTTTTTGATTTGCTCTTCGATAAATCATTTTTAATTTCTTCCAGACTTATTTTGCTAAAATACAAGAAGAAATTAGATTAAATTCATTTATATCTAATGAACAATAAAGCATATTTAAGGCCTTAGTATTTAATTAGATTATTTTTTCATCACTAATCAATGCATTGGGTGTGTGCGGGCCATTGATTATAATCTTTCATAAATTATAGTCATGTGATTGTATGAAGATTTTCATTCTAGCTTTCTAATATGTGTAATTTGTATTGAAAAATATATCCCAAAGCCAATCATTAGCCTATTGATGGTTAAGCTACATTATATCTATAATTAATTTATTAAATAAATAAAATATATTTTTGATATTTTTCATAATAAAGTATTCATCTTCTAACAAACTTCATTATTGTGATGAAGTTCTTAGAACTATTTAGCTTCGATAAATAAAGAATTTATTGATTAGTTCTTAAATTTGTTCAAGACCAAATGATAGACTGTTAATTAGGATGACAGCATCTATCGAGCATAAGTCGCTGTATGTCATATGGGTTGATTGTCCTCTTAACTAAAAAGTATGGAGATACTGGTATGGCATATAGATAAGATGTATGGGTACATCGTCATTGAACATGACCAACTTCAGAGCATTCTGTTATCGAGAATGTCTCTGATGGGATATAGGTATAAGTATCCTTTAGACTTGAGATCATCTCAGTAGTTGCAAGCAACTCACTATGCTTTGGTACCGGACTAACTAAATTTTTAATTCAGTAATGGAAGACTTTTGGGCATAGTGAAGTACTTATGAATTCAGAGTATGATCAAGATGGAATTGACCACTCCAGGAATTGACCACTCCAAAAATTGGAGAAGAATGTATCACTGTATTTCAATATAGCAAAACCTTGGCCAAGGTAATCCATCAGATTGATTTGATATTTTGAAATACAATGTGGACAACCTAATCAGAGTTGACAGTTAAATTTTGAGGTATCCTATGAGCATTTTAGTCAAGCGAATGAATTATATGAAAACTATATCCGTATGGATTCTAAGGATGTTGTTCTATAGATTCGACCTATCCGACCATCGGATACCATTGCTAGATGGTTACTTCAATTGGTATAGAAATATATTCCTATGCTATCAGCTTAGATTTGGATCTATGAGATCATACACATTAGAGTTCATGATTCGATCGGATGGTTGATCAGCGATTAAGAATCATTCTAGGGTTAAACAATCAATACGATTGATGTTTAACCTAGCGCAAGTGTTTCAGGAGGATCGATTAGCAATTTAATTTCTATTTTACTTAATTTGATTAAGCCAGAGGACTGAGATTAAGTCTAATTAAATATATTTTAATTAGATTTAGTTTGGACTTGATTGGATCAAGTTCAATTGGCTTATTAGATAAGCTAAGTGTAAGAAAAAAACTAGACCTAGTTCAACTAGGACTCCGATCAACCTAATTTTTTAATTTGATTAAAAAATTAAATTAAAGTTAAATCTAATTTAATTTAATTTAATTAAGTTATTAATTAAGTTAGGGTCTAATTTAATTAGGTTGGTTTACTTCTGGTTTAATTTGGTTTAAGAAACTACTTTGACCAAGTTATAGATGAAATCCAAGTAAGACTAGGATTCCTCCTTGCACCACCTTAGTCCCAATGCCCCCCATGCCTATTTTTTAGGAATCTTTTATGGAAATTATCTTTCCCCTGGTCTTCATGCATGCCCACCTCTCTCTCTCTCTTTCTCATATGATAATTGGATGGAGGACCAAGTCAAAGAAGGAGTTTGTTTTGATTTTGGATTCTATGAGATAGAATCCTAACAAACTCAAACTCTTTCCAATAGGTGCCGCCCCCTCTCTCTATTATTTCCTCTTTTATTCCACATGAGAAAGGTCCTTTTTTGTGCACCGCTCCTTGATGGTACATGCTGAAAATATTGGAGGGGGTGCCCAATAGTTGGGCGCCCCTTGACTCGCCCTGTTTGACCTTTCCTCATCTAGTATTTGACCTAGATAAAAATTCTTCTTTTCCTATTTATTTTGGATGAATTTTGGCTTAAAATTTTCATGGAATATAGATATTTAGGAGATCTTTGGGGTGTATAAAAATCAGAGGGAGAGAGTCCTTGGGCATTGGGGTTTCATAGGCACCAAACTAGGTATCTAGGTGAGAGAAAAGAGAAGAAAAAGAGGGTCTTCTTCTAGGGCTGTTTTGATTTTCTCTTCTCCTCCTTCTTTTGATATTTTTTTGAGAGAGTCTCAGATCTAAAATCTCTCTTCTTTCTTTTTATATTTTGAAGAGTTCAAGTCTTGAAGAAGAAAGCATCGAATCTACCGTCGAAGAGAGATCAGCACAGTACTAGCATGCTGTGCTGATTTCCTGCATCAAGATCTTAGATCGTGTTCGTGGGCTCGTGTGGATGACTCCTAGAGGCTAGACATGTGTGCGGCTCATGAATTTATCCTCAAACCTAGATCAGTAAGTTAGAATATCTAACTTGCTTAGGTATCAGATCTAATCTATTATTCTATAACTACATTAGATGTAGTATTGTAGCATGTTGATGAGATCAACATGTTAATCTCTTCTTTGTGTTTTTAATTTTTGATTTAATATCATACATTGATCATATAATAAATCTTAGATTTAAGATATTTTTATATTTATTTAAATAAATATTTAATTTATTTAAGTCTTTTGCTGCATGATCTTGAAAAAGTTTCAAGATCTATCCGTGAAATCCTAGATCTGATTTCTTCAATTAGTATCAGAGCCTAGATTCTTATTACATAATTTTCTTAAGTATATTTAGATTATTTATTATATTAGATCTAATTTATAATCTAATTATTAAATCTAAAATTAAAAATTTAGATCTCATGAACTACCATATGGTTGTCCTACTGTAAGATTTATCCTTTACAGTGAAAGGATTATCCTAGTTCATAATGATCTACTCCTAATTATAAATTTATTAGATTTGATCTATTTTTATTTATGATTTAATAAATTTAAAATAGTTTTAGATCTAAAAATAAAGTTTTTAGATTACATGGACTGCTATAAGGTTATCCTGCTGTAAAGTTTATCCCTTACAGTGAAAAGATTATCCTAGTATGTGCTGATCTAAAATATTGATCATAAAATTTTAGATTAGATCTAAAAAATTTTATAATCTAATTAAATATATTTTAATATAATTTTAATCATCATAAATATATTAGATCTGATCTAAGTTGATTTATGATTGATTGGTATTGAAACTATTTCAATTATACGAACCTGTTTAGATTAGATCTAAAGTAGATTCATGTTTATGTTAATTGCATTTTGATTATGAATTAAACTTAAAACTTGATTGATAGAACCATGTTGTAAAAATATTTTACAAACATGAAAATCATTTTTGAAAAATTGAACCCCAATCCTCAGTCCAAAACTTAATTAAGAATTAAGAAGTTATTTAATTAGGATCTAGGATTGTAAATTAAAGATCCTAAAACATGAATCATAACACATTGGGTTAAATGGGTTAGTGGAGATTAGGTCCATTAATTGGGTTAGACCTAGGCTTAGATTAAAGAATGAACTTAATTAGAGAATTGACTAAATCCAATTAATTATTATCTTAGATTAGATCAAGGATTGTCTAGATCAATTACAATAGTTGTAGTTGGTAAAGTCCATGTCTTTAATGAGATCCAAGATGGACTTGATTCTTGACTTCGTGGTATTGCTCAAACTGTTAAGTTGATCTAATCAAGACTAATTAAATTAGTTGGTATCTAAGATAAGTATGGCACATACAATCGGTAGTTTTTAATTGGCAGCCCACTTACCTGGCCATTTCTGATGGTATCTAAGATAAGCTTTGGAGACCCTCCCACCGATCTCACTTATCTAGCCTTCTTGGCGAGATTATGTTTTGATCAGATCACTTGATAATTTGAGTTCACCCATGTCAGCTAGGTAAATTAGTGTGATTGATTTAGGTGCTCCTAGACCAGCCTATTAATGGTCTCCCTTAATTTGACTTGATGAAGTCAGTGGGAGGATCATGATAAGCTGGTTCATCTGACCTTCTTCCTCTAAATCAAATCAATTAAATTTTCTAAAATTATTAGATCCTTAAAATAAAATAGTTATTATGATAACTACATCATAGCCTTCCACTAAGTAGATGATAATAGATCCATTAGTTGGATAATCATTAGAGGCCCATAGGCCTAGTGCTTATCTGCTAATGAAATTATCATTTATAATATGATTTCTTATCCGCATCTCTCTAAATGGTGGTTAGGTTGACCAACTATAGTTGGGCTTAATCATTCTTTAGTTAAATGGACCAAGTATGATCATGTTAATGGTTAGACCTAACCAAGATTTTCAGTGGAGGCCCTAGCCTATTGAAAAGATACCTGGGGCAAAATTAAATTACTAGAAATTATTTAAAAAAATAATTAGTTATGAACCTATCTTTAGATGTATATGGATTGACCAACCATAGTTGGGCTTGTGTGCAGTCTATGTGGATTCTAATACCCACTAAGAAATTAGGATAATTTTTTGAATTGGAGGTAGAGGCTATCAGTTTGAATAAAATAGTGGGAGAACCTTTTGATTAAAGTCCAAATCTTTAGATTTAATGAATCAATTACTAATTAGTCTTTTGATTCTCCTTTATGCAGTTAACCCCAAATCACAGTTGCTCCATTCACTGTTAGATAGTGACTAACTTATGGGATCCAACTTCGATAATAAATATCGAAAGTTGAATATTGTTCAGTAGCATGAAGTGGTTCATGCTGGGGCATCTATACCCAATTTAAACATAAGGTCCAAGAATAACCTAGATCGGGTAGAGTGCTTCTACTGTAAGATGCAATGGCATTGGAAGAGGAACTGTCCTTAGTATTTTCATGACCCCAACAAGCTGAATAAGAGAGATAAACAAGTAGTTGCCGATCAAAGATATTATATGATAATACCTTGTACTTTCTCTATTTGTGATATTTCTACTTGGGTATTGAATACCGAAAGTCTAGTCCATATTTGCAATACGTTGCAAGGACTTCAAGTTAGTAGAAAATTTGAAAATAATGAGTGATTTCTACATATTGGAGATGGAAGGTCTATTCTAGTTCTAGCTATGGGAATAGTTCAACTCATTTTCAATACTAATATCATTTCTTTAAATGAATGTCATTATTATTCTTCCTTTCTGATGAATATAATCTTTGTTGACCTTTTGGCCAAAAATGGTTATCATTTATCAATAAAAAAAGATTATTATGATATTATTATTAATAATGTTACAATAATGTAAGGATAATAAAGAAATGGTATTTACATTTTATCACAGCCTGTGAGTGTAATGTACACTTCTAGAAAATATCCTAGATTAGATAATGTCTCTGATATCTACCTATGGCACTGTAGGCTAGGTCATATAAATAAGAACAGGATAAACAGGTTGACTCAAGAGAAAATTTTCGAAGTCAGTGATTATGAATCACTTCTAATCTGTGAATCTTGCCTTCTTGGTAAAATGATCAAGTCATCTTTTACTGAAAAAGATAAGAGAGCTATTGAGCTCTTAGGTCTAGTGCATACTGATGTATGTGGACCAATGAACATAAATGCCAGAGGTGGATATTTCTACTTCATTACTTTTATAGATGACCTATTCAGGTACGGATATGTTTATCTGATGAAACATAAGTTAGATTCATTTGAAATGTTCAAAAGATTTCGAAGTGAAGTAGAAAAATAAACTAGAAAGACTATTAAAATTTTTTGATCGGATCAAGGAGGTGAATATCTATCCAGTGAGTTCTTGACATATCTAGGAGAGAATAGGATTCTCTCATAGTGGACTCCTCTAGAAATACCACAGCATAATGGTGTATCGAAAAGGAGAAATCGAACCTTATTAGACATGATTCGATCCATGATGGGGTTTTCTAGTCTGCCTATTTTATTTTGGGGTTATGCTCTTGAGACTGCATGTTATATATTGAATAATGTACCGAGTAAATCTATCGCAAAAACTCCATATGAGATATGGACTGGGTGTAGGCCTACACTCTCTCACCTATGGGTTTGGGATTATCCGACCTTTGTCAAATGTTTGCATACAGATAAGCTTAGACCCCGATCTGATAAGTGAATGTTTATAGGATATCCCAAAGAATGTACGAGTTACTATTTCTATCATGCTAAAGTGTTGGAAAACATGTAGGGTTTCATACATAGTTTCAAAACTTTTTCAAAATTTAATGCAGTGGAAGAGATAGATTAAACAGTTTAATCTACAAATGCTTGTAATCAAATTATAAAATCCTACATCAAGGATCTATAATATGTTATGATGCAAATATAAATCTAAAATTAAATTAATCATAAGTGGTATTGATCATATCAATACCTAGATCTAGAATAATTCTAGATCTAATCCTAAATCACATCTTAGTCACCAAGAGATCAAATCTCTTATCTTTGCACGGGTCGAGAACTCCATGGTTGAATCTATTATTGCCTTTGGATCCACACAAGCATCAGACCTCTATAAGTGATCCACATGAACCTGCAACATAGATCAGAGGTTCATCGAACGAAGATCCGCTCGAAGTGCTAGCTTCTTGTGAATCCCTCCTAATGATTAATCAAATACATGTTCTTTGAATCTCTTGGACACTCCAAGAGATGAAGAACATGAGGAGAAACAAAGAAGGAATCCAACCCTATGGATCTATCATAAATTAGAAAATAATAATAAGAAAAAATAAATCCTAAGAGAAGAAAAATCTTCTCCTTTAGGACATCAAAAGTTGATGTCTTGAAAATATCTCTATGCTAGGACAAGAGGAAACCTTCTTCTCTAGGATTTTTCTTAAGTTTCTAGATCTAATATTTTTTATTTTCATCATATAAAATTTTTGTAAAAATTGGAGAGGAAGGGTTCTCCAAGAAATCCTAAGAGAAGACCTTTCTTCTCTTCTCCTTCTCTCATTAGGACATAATCAGATCATGTCCAAAAAATAACACCATGCCCCAACAACTTGGAGCACTCATCCCCATACCCAAATCCTCTCTCTCTCTCTCTCTCTCAAATTTTTATCATATAAAAATCATAAATAAAATAGGAAGAGAGAAACATAAAAGAAAAATATAAGAGAAGACAATCTTCTCTTACCTTGTCTCTTCAAGATATCAACCTTTGATGTCTTAATTGAGGGCTGTTCTCCAAGAATCTTAGCACCACAAATCCTCCATGCCCTCTCCTCCTTCTTCTCTAATTTTTCATGATTTTTTTGGGATTATCACGTCCTCTTACCATCTCAAAGGAGGTGCCCCTTTTTATTGCAAGACTAGGTCAAAACGTAGTCAAAAAGGGAATTTCTATGGGGCGTCCAACTCTTGGATGCCCCTTCCACTTATTTTTTTATGTAACCACTGATTCTCATGCCCAAAACAAAGGAAAAAAGGGCTGAATAAGATAGATGGGCGTGGGTAGAGTTGGCGCACAAGAGAGGGAGGAGTTTGGGTTAAAGAAGACTCTTTCAAGTAGGAAACAATTTCCAACTTCCTTCTAGTTTTGACCAAGTCAAAATATATTCCAAATAATCTGATTGGTGGGGCATGGGAACCTCTCATTGGTGTGGAAATGTTCACATCATAAACCTCAAAAAAATATATGTGGGCGTGGGCTTTCTTAGGTGCAAGAATAAGAGAGAGAGTCCCAGTCCAACTGGGACTTCTCTTATTTGACTATGTCAAAATTATTTTAAACCTAATTTAAATCTTATTTAAACTAGATTAAATGTAATCCAATTAAGGGTGATCCTAGTCTAACTAGGAGCCTAATTAAATCAGATTAAATCAAGATTTAAATCTAAATTAAATCCTAAGTCAATCAGGTGCACCCAAGTCCTAGTCAAACAAGGAATTGTTCTTTCTTACAATTAGCTTATCCAATAAACTAACTAGACTTAATATAATTAAATCTAAATCAATTCTAATTGAATCTAATTCAATTAGACTTGATCTCAATCTAATTGCTCAATCAAATTGAGCCAATTAGCAATCCAATTGCTAATCAATCCTCCTACAACACTTGCATTAGGTCAAACATCAATCACATTGAATGTTTGACCTCGAAATGATTCTCAATCATCAATTAACCATCTGATCAGGTTACAAGCTCCAATGTGTATGACCCCATAGATTCGAACCTAAGTCGATAGCATAGGAATCAATTTTTGTACCAATCAAAGTTACCATCTGGCAATGGTTCCCGATGTTTGGATAGGTCGAATGTATGCAAAGCAACATTCTTAGAACCCTAGCCCATAGTTATCGTATAATTCATTCATTTGACCAATAATGTTCAAGACAACTTCGAATATGTTTTCAGCACTCATACAAGTCATCGCTATTATGTCTCAAAATTTTGCAAATTCCGTGACACCTCACGAGAATTATCCAGGTCTAGATTTTGCTAAATTGAAACACAGTGAGTCATTCTCTTTCTGAAGTTAATAAGGAGTGGTCAATCCCATCTTGACTCATACACCAACTTTACAAGTACTTGACTATATCCAAAAATCTTTCGAACCTTATATTAGAAATACAGGTAGTTTGGCACTAAAGTACAGTAAGTTGCTTGCAAGTTACCATGGTGATCTCAGGTTGGAGGGACACTAATACCCATTGGCCTTAGCTAGCTACTCTTGATAGTAGAGTGCTACATTGGTCACATTCAGTGCAGATGTACTTCTACATCTTATCTGGATGTCATACTAGTGTCTCTACACCACTTGGTTATGAGGACAACCAATGCATATGGCATACAGTGACCTACACTCGATAAGTTATCGTCCTTATTAATAACTTATCATTTAGTCGTGAACAATTTAAGAACCATCTGATAAATTTTTTTTTATCGATTGATTGTGGTTCTAAGAACTTCATCATAATTTAGGAGTTTATTTAAGAAAGATAAAACTTTTATGATGAACTAGCCAAATAACTATTATTATTAGATAATTTATATACTAATTTCAATCATCCACTACTTAGATGATTGACTTTAGGACACATTTCTCAACAACTCTCACTTGGACTAAAGCCAATCAGAATGATATCAAATATCCTATCGTTCACTTAAGTTCATAGAACTCCTTAGTTTCGAGGTCTTAGTAAATGGATCAGTCAAGTTCTCCTTTTCAATCAATCTTCTAAAGATCGATATCACCCTGATAAAAAATCAAAGGTGATAGCAATGCAGAATATGCTGGTTCTTTGGTTCTTTAGTCTGAGCTATGGCTCTAGTGCTATGATAGGACTGGACCATCGGTGGAGGATGCCACTCCCAACCTGCTAATGAACTTCAGCAACTATACAGCTTACATGGCAACATCATATGCCACGATGTCTCTACATCACTAACTAAATAGGCTAAAGTATCCTGCTTGAAACCTTTCCAGCAGATTGCTCCTACAATTAGGGTATGAGCCGACATTCTCTAGTTATCATCTTGTTTTAACTGAAATTAAAACATCCACATATTTTAAGTCAGTACTTTCATATTTGAGTCACTGGATCTTAGTATTTTTTAAATACTTGATTGTCTATACAATCTTCCAGTGGCTCTTACTTAGATCAGATTGGTATCTGCTCACTATCTCTAGTGAATATATCATATTTGGTCACGTACATGGAGAAATAAGATGACAGCTAAACCTTTATTCTTTGCAAAGCTGGGATGTCATTTCCGATTAAGAGAATTTCATCCACAGACAACACAAGGAATAACACTACAGAATATTTTGTCCAATTACAAATTTAGAATTTGTCTTTGTTCATAACAAAGGCATATGTTCAAAATGTATGTTCTAATTCTGAGGTAATAGCCAAACGGGCTTTAAGATCTTTACCTTCTCGTCTGTGCTACTCTGATCCTTTTGAAAATTTATTCACACCCAATGGATTTTATTCCTTCAGATGAATCAACTAATGTCCATACACTATTGGATTTCATGAACTTCAATTTAGATCATGTGGCTCCAGATAACTGCATTGTATCCCTATAGCTGATCGGATCCTTGTTGTTCTCATCGAGCTCAATAGGATCACCATCCTGGACCTAGATACTGAAGTATCTATCCAGCTGATGTGATACTCTACCAGATCTTCTTAAAGATGACACTTTAATGGGCTCCAAATTTGATCTAATCAAATCCAGTTCTGTAGGTTTACTAGATTACGTTGGTTCTTTTCTATCAGTCAAATATTTTTAAGTTCAACTTGATAGGCATCAGTTTTTTCTCTAAGAAACTTTTTTTCAAAAAAAATGCCCTATTGCTGATGAACATCTTATGTTCTTTAGCATAGTAGAATTAATAATCCTTAAATACTTATTAGACCAAGATCCAAGTTTATCTGTGTGCAAATATATGACATAGGCCAATCAACTACAAACCCAAAAGTGAGAGAGTCTAGGTCTATGTCCGATCCATATCTCATATGGAATCTATGCGACAGATTTACTCAGAACCTTTTTTAGAGTAAAATTAGTAGCCACAAGAGCACAACTCTAAAACCAGTAGATAAGTGTACCCTATAGTGGATTGAACCATGTCTACCAAAGTTCAATTTCTTCTTTCAGATACACTATGTTTCGAAAAAAATTTTACTTGAGAGAGAATCCAATTCTCTCCTAGATATGTCAAAAACTTACTGAATAAGTATTCGCCTTCTCGATTCGATCAAAGAGTTCTAATACCTTTTCAGTTTATTTTTCTATTTCATTATTGAATCATTTGAATATTTTAAATAATTTAGGCCAAATGCACCCATGCCTAGATAGGTCGTTTGTAATGAAATATTAGTATCTTCCTTTGGTACTTAAGTTCATAAGTCCACATACATCACTATGTATGAGACTTAGAACTTTATCAGCTTCTTCATCTTTTTCAGTAAAAGGTGACTTTGTCATTTTTTCAAGAAGATAAAATTCACAAGCTATCAGTGATTCACAATCATTGATATTGAGGTTTTCCTCTCAAGCTAATCCATTTATCCTATTCTAGTCAAGATGACTAAGCCTTAATGCCGAAGATAGATATCCATGACATAATCTAACTTAAGTATGTACATTACACTTAACAGACTGTATAAATATTAAATATCATTTTTTTATTATCCATGTATTACTGTAATATTATTTATAATAATATCATAATAATTATCTTTATTGATAAATGATAACCATCTCTGACCAAAAGACCATCAGAGATCATATTTATCATAAATGATGGACAATAGTGACAATCACTCAAAATGATATCTATTGAAAATAAGCTTGACAAAATTAGAACAAGACTTCCATCCCCAATGTTCAGATATTTCTCACCATTTTCAAATATCCCACTTACTTGTAGTCTTTACAATAAATTGCATAAGACTACCGGCATCTAATACCCATGTAGTAGAATTATTTATAGAAAAATTTTAAGGTGTTACCATATAACATCTTTAATGAGCAACTTTTGCTACTTTCTCTTGTTTAGCCTATTATGGTCAAGTAAAGTAAGACAATTCTTCTTCCTATGATCCTGCTTCTAACATTAGAAGCACTATATTTGATTTGGATTAACCTTGGACTAATTATTTTAACTGGACTTAGAAGCCCCAATACGAACCCATTCATATTGTTGAACCAAATTCAACTCTCGATACTAATTATCAAAGTTGGGTCCCATCAATCATCACTGTCTAACAGTGATAGGAGCAATTAGGGTTTAGCCTTAATTTGAGAAAAGAGAACATTGACCTAAGTATATGAATTATATTAAGCCTAAAGACTTGGACTTTAATCTAAAGGTTCTTTCACTATTTTATTCGAATTGATAGCCTCTACCTCCAATTCAGAAATTACTTTAATTTTCTAGTAGGTACTAGAATCTATATAGACTGCACACGAGCCCAACTTTGGTTGGCCAACCCATGTACATATAAGGGTAGGCTCATAACTAATTATTTCTTCAAATAATTTTTAGTAATTTAATTTTACCCTAGAAACCTAATCAATAGGCTTTGGTCTCCATTGTAAGGATCTAGTTAGGTCCAACCATTAACATGACTATACTTGGTGCATCTAACCAACGAATGATTAGGCCCAACTTTGGTTGGCCAGCCTAACCACCATTAGAGAGATATATCCAAGTCGTCATATGATAAATGATAATTCCATTAGTCAACAAGCACCAGGCCTTTGGGCTTCTAATGATTATTAAGTTAATGGACTCATTATCAAATACCTTAATGGGAGGCTATGACTCGGTTATCTCCATAACTTCATCATTTTAAGAACCTAATAATTTTAAAAAATTTAAATTATTAGTAATTTAAGGATAGAAAGGATATGGATCAATTTGCTTCCATTGACTTCACCAAGTCAGATCCTCCCACTGACTTCACAAGTCAGTGATGAGGATTATGATCAATTTTGGTCCATGGGCAGCTATATTAGTCTCATTGATTGTAATTAGTCTCACTAATTTTCTATGTGACATGGGTTAGCTCGAATCAATAAGCAACCTAATCAAAATTTGATTAACCACATTGGCCAGATAAGCGAGATCGTTGGGAGGGTCTGCCAGGACTTGCCTTAGATACCATCAGAAATAGTCAGGTAAATAGGCTGCCAATTAAAAACCATAAATCTGAAATGTCAGACTTACCTTAGACATCAATTGGTTTGTTAGTTTTGATTTGATTTGCCTAAAGACTCGGGCTCGACCACTGAGCCACATTAGGTCTATTTGTTAGATATATGGACTTTGATCAACTACAACATTGAATTGATCTGTAGAAAAGAAATGACCTAATCCTAATTAACTATTAATTAGGTTTGATCAATTTCTTAACTAAGTCCATATTTGATCTAACCCAAGGTCCAACCCAGTTAATGACCTGATCAGAACTAACCTATTTAACCTTTAACCCAAGTTTTATGAAATTGTCTTAGGATCTTTAAATCATAAACCTAGATCCTAAACAATCACTTAATTCTAAATTAAGTTCAAAGTTTGGATTTATGAAACCTCATAACTAATTTTTGATTTTATTATTTAAAATATTTTCAAATTATAAATAATTTACATTAAATCATATTCAATACATGATTTTAGATCTAATTTATTTCATTATTTAGATCATGTCCTAGAATTTTGAATCTAAGATTTTGCAGAAAGTAAATTCAATTTAAATTCTACAAAATAAATATGTCATACATATACATTCTAGATTCAAAACAAAAATTACATATCAATATATGCAATAAAAGAATCTAGATCTAAACATAAAATACATCATATGGATCAGATTATAAACTAGTTAAAATTAGATTTAAAATTTAAAAATAAATTATAAATTATTTTATATCTCATCTAACACATTTATGACTTAGGTTTCTTGGATCAGCATATACTAGGATAACCTTTTCACTGTAAGGGACAAACCTTATAGCAGGACAACCTTATGGCTATATGTGCAATCCTAATATTATTTAGATCTAATCTAAATAATCTAAAATAGATTAAATATCTATTTAATTTTAGATTTAAATCAAAAAATTAAATCATAAATTTTCTTAGGTCTAATCTAAATTATTCATGATTCAAATTCAGATCAGCACATACTAGGACAATCTTTTTATTGTAAGGGGTTAACCTTACAATAGGACAACCTTATGGCACTATGTGTAATTTTTAATTAATTTTAATTTTTAGATTTAATCTAATATAAATATAATCTGTTATAAAAGAATCTAGATGCTCTAATACCATTATTAGAAAACATGCAGGGTTTCATGCATATATTTCAAAACTTTTTTGAAATTTAACGCAACGAAAGATATAGATTAAACAATTTAATCTACAAATGCATGTAATCAAATTATACAACCCTACATCAAGGATCTATAATATGTTATGATGTAATATATATCTAAAATTAAAATAATCATAAGTGGTGTTGATCATATCAATATCTAGATCTAGAATAATTCTAGATCGAATCCTATATTGCATCTAGGTCACCAAGAGATCAGATCTCTTACCTTTTTATGGGTTGGAAACTTTGTGGTTGAATCCATTATCGCTTTTGGAGTCATACAATCATTCGATCTCTATAGGTGATCCACACGAACCTACAACACAGATCGGAGGTTCATCGAATGAAAATCCGCTCAAAATGCTAGCTTCTCGTGGATCCCTCCTGATGGTTAATCAAATACATGTTCTTCGGATCTCTTGAATACTCCAAGAGATGAAGAACATGAGAAGGAATAAGAAAGAAATCCAACCCTTTGGATCTCCCATAAATCAAAAAATAATAATAAGAAAAAATAAATCCTAAGAGAAGAAAAATCTTCTCCTTCAGGACATCAACGGTTGATGTCCTGAAAACATCTCTATGCTAGGACAAGAGGAGACCTCCTCTAAGATTTTTTTTAAGTTTTTAGATCTAATATTTTTTATTTTCATCATATAAAATTCTCATAAAAATTGAAGAGGAAGGGTTCTCCAAGAAATCCTATGAGAAGACCTTTCTTCTCTTCTCCTTCTCTCATCAGGATATGATCAGATCATGTCCAAAAAATAACACCATGCCCCAACAACATAGAGTACACATACCCACACCCAAATTATCTCTCTCTCTTATATTTTTATCATATAAAAATTATAAATAAAATAAAAAGAGAGAAACATAAAAGAAAAATATAAGAGAAGACAATCTTCTCTTACCTTGTCTCTTCAAGATATCAACCTTTGATGTCTTAATTGAGGGCTCTTCTCCAACAATATTGGAACCACAAATCCTACATGCCTTCTCCTCCTTCTTCTCTAATTTTTCATGATTTTTTTAGGATTTATCACATTTCTTACCATCTCAAAGGAGGTGCCCCTTTTTATTGCAAGACTAGGTCAAAACCTAGTCAAAGGGGGAACTTCTATGGGGTGTCCAACTCTTGGACGCCCCTCCCACATATTTTTTTATGTAACCACTGATTCTCATACCCAAAACAAAGGGAAAAAGGGATGAATAAGATAGAGGGGCATGGGTAGAGTTGGCGCACAAGGGAGGGAAGAGTTTGGGTCAAAGAAGACTCTTCCAAGTAGGAAACAATTTCCAACTTCCTTCTAGTTTTGATCAAGTCAAAAAATATTCTAAATAATCTAATTGGTGGGGCATGGAGACCTCTCATTGGCATGAGAATGTTCATATAAGCCTCAGAAAAATATATGTGGGTGTGGGCTTTCTTAGGCGCAAGAGAAAGAGAGAGAGTCCCAATCTAACTCGGACTCCTCTTGTTTGACTAGGTCAAAATAGTTTTAAACTCAATTTAAATTCCATTCAAATTAGATCAAATACAACCTAATTAAAGATGATCCTAGTCTAACTAAGAGTCTAATTAAATAAGATTAAATCAAGATTTAAATAAGATTTAAATGCTAAGTCAATTAGGTGCACCCAAGTCCTAGTCAAACAAGGAATTGTTCTTTCTTGCAATTGGCTTATCTAACAAACCAACTAGACTTAATCTAATTAAGTTTAAACTAATTTTAATTGAATCTAATTCAATTAAAATTGATCTCAGCTCGATTGCTCAATCAGATTGAGCTAATTAGCTATCTAATTGCTTAGCTAATCGATCCTCCTGCAATACTTGCATTAGGTCAAACATCAATCATATTGATGGATTGACCTTAGAATGATTCTCAATCGTTGATTAACCATCTAATCAGGTTATAAGCTCTAATATGTGTGAGCCCATAGGTTCGAATTTAAGTCGGTAGTATAGGAACTGATTTCTGTACTAATCAAAATGATCATCTAGTAATGGTATCCGACATTCGAATAGGTCGAATATATATAAAGCAACATTCTTAGAACCCTGGCCTATGGTTATCGTATAATTCATCCCTTTGACTAATAATGCTCAAGATGACTTCTAGTACGCTATCAGCACTCATACAAGTCATCGCTATTATGTCTCAAAATTTTGTAAATCCGATGACACCTCACGAGGATTACCCAGGCCTAGGTTTTGCTAAATTGAAACACAGCGAGTCATTCTCTTCTTGAAGTTAATCAGGAGTGGTCAATCCTATCTTGACTCACATATCGACTTTATAAGTACTTGACTATATCCAAAAATCTTTCGAACCTTATATTAAAAATACAGACAGGCCGACACCAAAGTACAATGAGTTGCTTGTAAGTCACCATGGTGATCTTAGATCGTAGGGATACTTATACCCATTAGCCTTAGCTAGCTACTCTTGACAGTAGAGTGCTACATTAGTCATGTTCAGTATAGATGTATTCTTACATCTCCCTTGGATGTCATACCAGTGTCTCCACACCACTTGGTTATGAGGACAACCAACGCATCTGGCATACAGCGATCTACACTCGATAAGTTATCATCTTTGTTAATAACTTATCATTTTTAAGAACCATCCGATAAATCCTTCTTTATCGATTGATTATGGTTCTAAGAATTTTATCATAATTTAGGAGTTCATTTAAGAAAGATAGAACTTTTATGATGAACTAGTCAAATAACTATTATTATTAGATAATTCATATACTAATTTCAATCATCTACTACTTAGATGATTGACTTTAGGATACATTTTCCAACATAAAGAATAAAAGATGTTCGTCAGCCTTAAGAAAATCTTTTTAGAAAAGCAGTTCCTTGGTGAAGGAACCGTTGCCTCTAAGATTGAACTTGATAAAGTTCAATAGGTAGAAAAACTGACACCTATAGTTGAACCTGAGTCAGATTTAATTAGATCAGATCCAAAACTCAATGTACCTGCATCATTAAGGTGATCCAGTAGAGTACTGCATCATCCAAATAGATACTATAATTTCTTGATCCAAGATGGTGATTCCATCAAACTCGATGAGAATGATGAGGATTTGATCACCTATATGGATGCTATGCAGAGACCTGATTTTGAGAACTAGCTTGAGGCCATGAAATCTGAAATGGAGTCCATGAAGGTCAATGATGTGTGGACATTGGTAGACCTATTTGAAGGGATTAAATCCATTGGGTGTAAATGGATCTTCAAAAGAAAAAGAAATATAAATGAAAAGATGGAGATCTATAAAGTCCAAAGGGTATCGTCAACATTATGGTATTGACTATGATGAGACATTTTTTTCTGTGGCAATGCTCAAATCTATTTGGATTATGCTTGCAATTGCTGCCCATCTGGACTATGAGATCTAGCAGATGGATATGAAGATAGCTTTCCTGAATATAGAGTTGTCTAAAGAGGTGCATATGATACAACCTGAGGAGTTCACATCTACATATGAGTCCAAAGTGTGCAGGCTTCAGAGATCCATTTAGGGATTGAAGCAAGTATCTTGAAGTTGGAACATGCATTTTGATAAAGTGATCAAAATATATGGCTTCGTTAAGAATGAAAAAGAATCCTGCATTTACAAATGGACAAATGGTCCAGTAGTAGTATTTCTTATCTTGTACGTGGATGACATTCTCTTAATCGAGAATGACATCCCTGCACTGCAAGGAATAAAAGTCTGATTGTCATCATAGTTTTTAATGAAGGACTTGGGTAAAGCATCCTATATCCTAGGGACGAAGATTTATAGGGATAGATCTAAAAGGATGCTTGGGTTATCCTAGTCCGCATACATAGATACTATGCTGAAGAGGTTCAGCATGGAGAATTTCAAAAAGGGCTATCTTTCGATAGGCCATGAAATTTCTCTCTAAGAAGGATTGTCCAACAACTCCTGAAGAGAGAGAGAGCATATGAGTAGGGTCCCATATGCTTCAGCAGCAGGATCTATCATGTACGCCATGACATGTACGAGACCAGACATGACATACTCACTAGGAATATTGAGTAGATATCAGTCTGACCATTGAAAAAACCACTAGAAAGTGCTTAAAACCATCCTTAAGTATTTAAAAAATACTAAGGACCAATGGTTGATTTATGGCGAGTCAGATCTGAAACTTGTGGGATTTACCGACTCTTGCTTTTAATCTGACATGATGACAGTAGAAGCATATCGGGATATATTTTTACTCTAAATGGTGGAGCCGTCTACTGAAAGAGTTCCAAGCAACATACTGTGGCAGACTCTGTTTGTGAAGTAGAATATATCACAGCATCAGATGCCATGAAGAAAGCTATGTGGCTGGAAAAGTTTATCATCGAGCTCGAAGTAGCATCCTTCCTTGATGGTTTGGTCCTGCTCTACTATGACAGCACTTATGCCATTGCTCAGGCGAAAGAATCGAAGGCGCACCAGCGAATAAAGCACATTCTATGTCGTTTCCATCTGGTTCGGGAGATCATGGATAGAGGTGATGTCGACCTTCAAAAGATCGATAGAAAGAAGAACCTGGCTAACCCCTTCACTAAAGCCCTGGCGATTAAGGAGTTCGATAATCACAAGTCAAAGATGGGTATTAGATACTGTGCTGAGTAGCTTTAGGATAAGTGGGAGTTGTTGGAAAATATGTCCTAAAGCCAATCATCAGCCTATTGATAGTTGAGCTACATTGTATCTATAATTGATTCATTAATAAATAAAATATATTTTTGATATTTTTCATCATAAAGTATTCACCTTCTAAGGAATTTCATTATTGTGATGAAGTCCTTAGGACTATTTAGCTTCAATAAAGAGAGAATTTATCGATTAGTCCTTAAATTAATTCATGACCAAATGATAGGCTGTTAATTAGGATGATAGCATCTATCGAGCATAGATCGCTGTATGCTATATGGGTTAGTTGTCCCCTTAACCAAGAAGTGTGGAGATATTAGTATGGCATACAGGTGAGATATATGGGTACATCATCATTGAACGTGACCAACTCCAAAGCATTCTACTATCAAAAATATCTCAGATGGGATATAGATATAACTATCCCTTAGACCTGAGATCACCTCAATGACTTGCAAGCAACTCACTGTGCTTTGGTATCGGACTTACTGAATTTCTAATTCAGTAATGGAAGGCTTCTGAGCATAGTCAAGTACTTGCAAAGTTAGAGTATGATCAAGATGAAATTGACCACTCCAAGAGTTGGAGAAGAATGTATCACTGTATTGCAATATAGCAAAACCTTGGCTAGGATAATCCATCAGATGGATTTGATATTTTGAAATATAATGTAGACAACCTGATCAGAGTTGATAGTTGAACTATGATATGTTCTATGAGTATTTTGGTCAAGGAGATGAATTATATGAAAACTATATCTGCATGGATTCTAAGGATGTTGTTCTATACATTTGACCTATCCGACCGTCGGATACCATTGCTAGATGGTTACTTCGATTGATACAGAAATATATTCCTATGCTACTGACTTAGATTTGGATATATGAGGTCACACACATTAGAGCTCATGATCCGATCGG
>QRFJ01000861.1:133607-219069 GCA_006176705.1 Cocos nucifera
GTTATTTTCTATCACAATGTGTATTTAGTGTTTGATACATCCTTTGAGTTAATGGTAATGATAATTCAATTTTCAAGAATTGAAAATTTAAGACATGAATAATCATTATTAACTATAAACAGCCCGACCATAGGATCATCACGAGGATGGTGATTGATCCGAAGGTTGGTGTACATCGCTTCTCTTTAGTAGATGAGTCTTGAGTCTACGTGTGGAGACACCTGGAGGAGATACAGGTACTCGTTAGAGAACGAGGGCACTGAGCGTGACCACCTCGAGTAGTCATTAGAGAGTCTACCTTCTCGTCAATGACGATGACTCGATGCGCAGTAGTGTGTCTGGTTCTTTGACCTGAGATGCATCGGAGTTCACCTTGAGGGTGTTATAGTTTGACTACACCATTACTCGGTCTCCTAGCCATATGGAACCCTGAGGTGTATGTTGGCTTGACATGTTCTTGTAGGAATGGATTGCATCAAGATGGGATCTATCTACCTCGGTGGTAGAGGAGAGCCCTTGATATCATGAGAATCAAGTTCGAACCATGGCCATGGAGAGTGAAATAATAGAAAGAGTTTCTATTTAGATTTTCACATTGGACTGAATCGAATGATTACATCATATGACAAGACTAGGGTTTGACGAGTTTACCTTAACCCTAATCTGATCGGGGCTCAAGATAGAAGAACTTAATCACACAGGTAGCTGCACCAAGAGGTTCACATTCAGCTCTGATGGGTTGCCACCATATACTGCTAGGTGTCATGTGGATTTTGGGAGCAATTAGAATGATTTAGATGATCGATCATTCTAGCTGTCGAATCAGAGAGTTCTGATCCATCGAAAGGAGTTTCGATGATGTCATGATAGAGAATCATGACATATCCCATTACCATACAGACTGAACCTAACTGGGTCACACAAACAAGGGTTTGAATCTGGTGATCATCAATTTGAACTGATCTAGTTCAATTGATCTGAATGAGAATTCAATTAGTCAAGGAAATCGTGCTAGCACTCGATTGAACCTAACGTTCTTCTTTTACTATCATAAATAAGTTGTCCTGACTGAGCCAAAGGAGTTTGTGCTCAATCAGAGGCCTTCATATGGTCTGACTGGAGGTTGTCCAAGTCAGAAAGGTTGTCTTATTTGTAAGACATCTACCCCTGGCCATTTCTTTTCTTTGACTTTGGTCAAAAGTCTACCTTTGACTGGTCAAACGTTGACCATTCACCCTTTGACTTTTGACCACATGTCATGCACCTATTGAGAGCTGGTGGGGGCCTGTCCCCTGCAGAACCTGCAAGGAGAAGGGCCAGCCACAATGGCGTGGCCCAAGTAGGAGGCGCCTAGGAGTCCTTTTGGACAAGGACTCCACCTCCCTTTTGGATTCCAATCAGAGTTCTACTAAGAATCCAGTTTGACTGGTCTTAGGCACCCTCTAAGGAGGAATCCAGGGGTCTCTATTCCAACCAATCATATTTAGATCTGATTTCAAAAGGGTTGTGATTGGTTGAGAGGAAGAGGAGTTGGATCACAAGAGGTCTATAAATAAGACCCTGCGCCCAACCCTAATCCTAAGTGAATGCAATTGAGAAACCCCATGCCCCAAGGCTGCCTCTCCCTCCTTCTCCATGCCAATAGATTCTTCTCCCCTTGCTCTCCATGTCCAAAAGGTGTTTTGGACTTAGGTTGGTGCGATTCAGATCAAGGAAAGGCGATCAAAATCAAGAAGGCTGCGCTGCTGCAAACGGATGACTGCAGATCTTCAAAAGAGTTTTGAAGATCCTCCAGATCAGATTCAGATCTGATTTTTGGAGGTGTGATAGAGAAGAAGAGGATCTCTAGATCCAACCCGAGTGGATATCGGTAGAGACCAGGCGCTTGCGTGGCTAAGATCCAGAGTCTTCCGCTGCAATCAGGATCATCTATAGGATAATAGGATTACCCAAATTAGGTAAATTAAATTTGATTTAATTTATCTTATTTTATTTTATTTATTAAAATAATAAGAATCAGATCTGAAATATACCAAGATCTGATTGAGATCAAGAGAAAATTTTTGAAATATATCTCTTGATCTAATCAGATCTGGACGAACCTGGACCGGGAAATCAGGATTTCCCTTCAGTCCAAACCAAATCTAATTAAATTATATTTAATTAAACTTAATCTCAATCCTCTAGCTTAATCAAATTAATCCAAATAGAAATTAAATTGCTAATCGATCCTCCTGCAACACTTGCGCTAGGTTAAACATCAATTGTATTGATCGTTTACCCTAGAAAGATTTTAATCACTGATCAACCATACAGCGACGGCCATTGGAAGCGGAACTGCCCTACTTACCTGGCCACCCTAAAGAACAAGAAGGAAGGTCCTTCTGGAGGTATGCTCATTATTCGAGCAAAACGTGAATGCCAAACGACCTAGGGATAGTCCAAACGACAGATATCTATGGCACCTGAGATTAGGTCATATAGCAGAAGATAGGATCAACAAATTAGAGAAAAATGGACTATTGAGTCCATTGACTTTCGAGTCATATCCAACTTGTGAATCTTGTCTTCAAGGCAAAATGACTAAACTCCCTTTTGTTGGACATGGGGAGAGGGCCACAGATCTCCTTGCCCTAGTACATACTGATGTGTGCGGCCCATTTGATGTGCCGGCTAGAGGCAATTTTGTCTACTTCATTACCTTTACCGATGATCTGTCTAGGTATGGGTATGTGTATCTTATGAGACACAAGTCTGAAGCCTTTGAAAAGTTCAAAGAATTCAGACATGAAGTAGAAAAACAAACAAAAAAACCCATTAAGGTTCTTCGATCAGATCGAGGAGGTGAATACCTTAGCCGGGAATTCCTAGACTATCTTAAGGAAAATGGCATAGTCTCTCAATGGACTCCACCAGGAACACCTCAACTCAATGGGGTTTCAGAATGGAGAAATCGGACTCTATTGGATATGGTTCGATCCATGATGAGCTTCACAGACCTCCCTGATTTTTTTTGGGGACACTCATTGTTAACTTCAATCTATCTACTGAATAGGGTTCCCTCTAAAATCGTTCCTACCACACCGTATGAGATATGACACGGTAAGAAACCAAGTCTGAGTCATCTCAGAATTTGGGGTTGTCCGGCTCATGTCAAAAGACAACAAGCGGACAAGTTAGAGTTTAGGTCCTTTAGAGCTCGATTCATAGGATATCCTAAAGAGTCATTAGGATACTATTTCTACATTCCAGAAGACCACAATGTGATTGTGAGTCGACATGCCATCTTTCTTGAAAAATAGTTTATTCAAGATAGCGGCATTGGAAAATAGATCAAGCTTGATGAGAAAGTCTCACAAGCAGAACGAGCTAAGGACCAAGTGGAACCAAATCAGGTTGAGCCAATAAGAACACTACCTCCTCCACCTCGTAGATCGGAAAGAGTTTCCCATCCCCCTGAAAGATACTTAGGTATTATTTCAGAGGATGTAGAGGAAATGTTCCTCGTAGGTAATGGTGCTCATGGTGATGATCCCAAAACCTACAACGAGGCGATATCAGATATCGACTCCGAGAAATGGCTAGAGGCAATGCAGTCAGAAATTGACTCGATGCACTCAAACCAAGTCTGGACCTTGGTAGATCCACCAGAAGGTATAGTACCTATTGGGTGTAAATGGATCTTCAAGAGAAAGATTGGTGCAGATGGGAATGTGGAGACATTCAAGGCTAGACTAGTGGCAAAAGGTTATAGTCAACGCGAAGGCATTGACTATCAGGATACCTTTTCCCCAGTAGCTATGCTAAAATCCATCCGCACATTGCTTGCTGTTGCAGCCTATTTCGATTATGAAATATGGCAAATGGACGTGAAAACGGCATTCCTAAATGGATATCTTGAGGAAGATATCTATATGGAACAGCCGCTAGGTTTCACATCCAGTGATACTGATCACAAGGTTTGCAAGCTGCAAAGGTCCATATATGGACTTAAGCAAGCATCTCGGAGCTGGAACACTCGTTTCAATGATGTGATCAAAAAGTTTGGTTTCATCAAAAATGAAGAGGAACCATGTGTTTTCAAAAAGGGTCAGTGGGAGCGCTGTTGTCTTCCTCGTATTGTACGTGGATGACATCCTCCTTATTGGGAATGATATTCCCATGTTGACATCAGTCAAAGATGTGGTTGTCCAAGGAATTCTCCATGAAAGACCTAGGTGAAGCATCCTTTATTCTAGGAATTAAGGTCTATAGGGATAGACCGAATAGGATGCTAGGACTTTCACAGAAGATGTACATAGAGGAAAGTACTAAAGAGGTTTAGTATGGAAAACTCTAAGAGGGGATTAATACCCTTCAGACATGGTATTCATCTTTCCAAGAAGATGTGCCCTAGCACACCTGAGGAAATAGAACGCATGAGCAAGATCCCTTATGCTTCTGCAATAGGGAGCCTCATGTATGCCATGCTATGTACACGACCTGATATAGCCCATGCTGTGAGTGTCACAAGCAGATATCAGTCAAATCCAGGTGAAGAACACTGGACTTCTGTGAAATGTATCCTTAAGTACTTAAGAAGAACTAAGGATATGATGTTGGTCTTTGGTAATGGAGAACTCCAAGTCCAGGGATACACAGACTCGGATTTCATGTCTGATATAGATGATCGAAAGTCGACATCTGGCAGACTGTTTATGTGCAATGGTGATACTGTCAGCTGGAAGAGTTCCAAGCAAATGGTGATACCATCCCATCCACGATTACCTCGAAAAGGGTTACGTCGAGGTCAAGAGAGTCAACTCCACAGATAATGTGGCAGACCCACTTACAAAGCCGTTGGGCCAGCAGAAGATCGAAGCCCACCTTGAGAAGATGGGACTTAGACTTGTAGCCAATTGGCTTTAGGACAAGTGGGAGATTGTTAGATATATGTGCCCTAGAAGCCAGAATTGGCTGACACTTGTAATACACTTCTAGGGGCAAAATTATAATTTTGACTAAAATCAATAAATGGGTTATTTTCTATCACATATGTGTATTTAGTGTCTGTGATACATCCTTTGAGTTAATGGTAATGATAATTCATATTTTCAAGAGTTGAAAATTTAAGACATGAATAATCATTATTAACTCATAAATTGCTCCCGACCATAGGATCATCACGAGGATGGTGATTGATCCGGAAGGTTGGTGTACAATCGCTTCTCTTTAGTAGATGAGTCTTGAGTCTACGGTGTGGAGACACCGGAGCGAGAGTACAGGTACTCGTTAGAGAACGAGGGCACTGAGCGTGACCACCTCGAGTAGTCATTAGGGAGTCTACCTTCTCGTCAATGACTGACTCGATGCTGCAGTAGTGTGTCTGGTTCTTTGACCTGAGGATGCATCGGCAGTTCACCTTGAGGGTGTTATAGTTTGACTACACCATTACTCGGTCTCCTAGCCATATGGAACCCTGAGGTGTATGTTGGCTATGAGCATGTTCATTGTAGGAACTGGATTGCATCAAGATGGAATCTATCTACCTCGGTGGTAGAGGAGCAGCCCTATGATGATCATGAGAATCAAGTCCAGAAGCCCATGGCCATGGCAGAGTGAAATAATAGAAAGAGTTTCTATTTAGATTTTCACATTGGACTCGAATCGAATGATTACATCATATGACAGAGACTAGGGTTTGACGAGTTCACCTTAACCCTAATCTGATCGGGGCTCAAGATAGAAGAACTTAATCACACAGGTAGCTGCACCAAGAGGTTCGCATTCAGCTCTGATGGGTTGCCACCATATACTGCTAGGTGTCACTGGTGGATTTTGGGAGCAATTAGAATGATTTAGATGATCGATCATTCTAGCTGTTCGAATCAGAAGAGTTCTGATCCATCGAAAGGAGTTTCGATGATGTCGATGATAGAGATCATGACATATCCCATTACCATACAGAACTGAACCTAACTGGGTCACACAAACAAGGGTTTGAATCTGGTGATCATCAATTGAACTGATCTAGTTCAATTGATCTGAATGAGATTCAATTAGGTTCAAGGAAATCGTGCTAGCACTCGATTGAACCTAACGTTCTTCTTTTGCTATCATAAATAAGTTGTCCTGTCTGAGCCAAAGGAGTTTGTGCTCAATCAGAGGCCTTCATATGGTCTGACTGGAGGTTGTCCAAGTCAGAAAAGGTTGTCTTATTTTGTAAGACATTACCTGCCATTTTTGGTCACCTGCCATTTCTTGTTCTTTGACTTTGGTCAAAAGTCTACCTTTGACTGGTCAAACGTTGACCATTGACACTTTGACTTTTGACCACATGTCATGCACCTATTGGAGAGCTGGTGGGGGCCTGTCCCCCTGCCAGAACCTGGCAAGGAGAAGGGCGCACGCCACCCTAGGCGTGTGCCCAAGTTGGAGGCGCCTAGGAGTCCTTGTTGGACAAGGACTCCATCTCCTTTTTGGATTCCAATTAGAGTTCTTCTAAGAACCAACTTTGACTGGTCTTAGGCGCCCTCTAAGGAGGAATCCAGGGGACTCTATTCCCACCAATCAGATTTAGATCTGATTTCACAAAGGGTTGTGATTGGTTGGGAAGGAAGAGGAGTTGGATCACAGCTAGTCTATAAATAAGACCCTGCGCCCAACTCAGATTAAGAAATGAGATTCAATTGAGAAACCCCACGCCCCAAGGCTGCCTCTCCCCTCCTTCTCCATGCCATAGTCTCTTCTCCCCTTGCTCTCCACGTCCAAAAGGAGTTTTGGACCTTGGTTGGTGCGATTCAGATCAAAGAAAGGCGATCAAAAACAAGAAGGCTGCGCTGCTGCAAAGGACGACTGCTCATCTTCAAAAGAGTTTTGAAGATCCTCCAGATCAGATCCAGATCTGATTTTTGGAGGTGTGATAGAGAAAAAGAGGATCTCCAGATCCAACCCGAGTGGATACTGGTAGAGGCCAGGCGCTTGCATGGCTAAGATCCAGAACCTTCCGCTGCAATCAGGATCATCTACAGGGTAATAGGATTACCCAAATCAGGTAAATTAAATTTGATTTAATTTATCTTATTTTATTTTATTTATTAAAATAATAAAAATCAGATCTGAAATATATCAAGATCTGATTGGGATCAAGAGAAAAATTTTTGAAATATATCTCTTGATCTGATCAGATCTGGACGAACCTGGATCGGGAAATCAGGATTTTCCTTCACAAAGGATGCTTCAACTTCTCTTGAATAATGCTTGAGAGGATGAGGATGAAGTTGGAGGTGATTTTTCTTTGAAAGCTCTTAATTCTATGCACTAATTCCTCTTTTTTCTCTCTTTTCAATTGGTATTCAATAAACCTCGCTTAGTTTGAAGATTTTTTTTTTAATCCACTTTTCTTGCTTTTTTCATTGAGTCTCTAGCCTTTCATATACTTGAAAGTAGCTGGAGAAGGAGTTTTGGCTGTTGGAAGGACTGAAATAGTCGTTGGAGTGAAAAACTAGCCATTTGAAATAGTGCAAAAAACTAGCCGTTATAGTCACTAAGCTAGCTTAGTTTTTGACTGGGTTAGCTCAATCCAAACTAGGTCGGCTTAGTTTTCAGCTAGGTTGGCTCAGTCCCCTGGGTCTTGAAAATTTGACTTTCTGTACTTTTTATCTTTTGCTTTTAGTGAGACTAGGTTGGCTTAGTTCCAGACTGGATTGACCTAGTTTGCGTACCATGCATGCCAAAGATTATTTATGATCTTTTCTTCTCCAAATTAATTTATAGGCTAGATTTGCCTTCTTAACTTGATTTGATCTTCATTAAGATGTTGGAAAATACTTGAAAGATTGTGAGCACTTGAAATTTTGAAACTACACATTCTCATAAATATAATTAAATTTTATAACTTATACTCAAAAACTCTTTATCATCGTTAAAATCAATCTTTGAATCAACAGCTTCTTTTAGGTCTTTCATAGAAAACCTTTTAGATAACCATACTTAGACTGAGGTCAAGAAGAGAATATCATTTTCGATTAGGAGGATATCATCCATGTACAGACGAGGAAGACAACAGTGCTCCCACTGACCAATTTGAACATATAGGGCTCCTCCTCATTATCGATGAAATGAAATAATTTGATTATGTCATTACCATTCCAACTCTGAGATGGCTGCTTTAGTCTATAAATTGACCTTTGTAGCTTGCAGACCTTATGATGACCATCACTGAATGTAAAATCAAGCAGTTGTTCTATATAGATATCTTTCTCAAGATATTTATTTAAGAATACCGTCTTCATATCCATCTGCAAAATTTTATAATCAAAATAGGCCATAATAGCAAGCAATTGTGCGGATGGATTTTAATATGGCTACTGATGAAAAGATATTCTGATAGTTAATGCTTTTGCACTGACTACACTCTTTCGCTACTTGCCTAGCCTTGAATGTCTCTATATTTCCATCGATACCTATCTTTCTCTTGAAGATCCATCTACACCTAATAGGTACAATACCTTCAGGTGAATCTTCCAAGGTCCAGACTTGGTTCAAGCGCATTAAGTCAATTTATGACTTTATTGCCTTTAGCCATTTATCAAAATCGATATCTGATATCATCTCGTCATATATTTTTGGATCATCATCATAAATCCTATTTTCTATGAGGAACATTTTTTTTACATCCTCTGAAATGGTATCTAAGTACCTATCAGAAGGATGAAAAATTCTATTTAACTACGAGATGGAGGAGGTTGTATTAGGATTGGCTTAGATTAAAGGGTTCCTCAGGTTCCTTAGCTCGTTGCTCTTTGGAGACTTTCTCCTCGAGTCTAATCTATCTTTTGATGCCACCATCTTGAATAAACTATTATTCAATAAAAATGATGTGTTTCCTTACAATCACATTATGGTCTTCCAAAAGATAGAAGTAATATCCTAATAACTCTTTAGGATATCCAATAAATCGAGCTCTAAGGGACCTAGACTCTAACTTGTCCACCGTCGGATAATCCTAATTTAGAGATGACTTAGACTTGGCTTCTTATCATGTTATATCCCATATAGTATGGTAGGAATGATTTTAGATAGAATTTTATTCAATAAATCAATAGCTATCATTAAACTATGTCCCTTAAGAAACTTAGGAAGATCTATGAAACTTATTATGGATCAGACCATATCTAATAGGGTCCGATTTTTTCATTCTAAAAATCCATTGAGTTGAGGCATTCTAGGTGGAGTCCACAATGAGACTATACCATTATTCTTGAGATAGTCCAAAAATTTTTAGCTAAGGTATTCACCTCCTCGATCTGATCGAAAAATCTTAATGGACTTTCTGATTTGCTTTTCTACTTTATGTCTGAATTTCTTGAACTTTTCAAAGTCTTCAGACTTGTATCGCATCAGGTACACATACCCGTACCAAGATAGATCATCGATAAAGATAATAAAGTAGACATAATTATCTCTGGCTGGCACATCGAATGGACCGTATACATCTATATGTACCAGGGCAAGTAGGTCTATAGTCCTTTCTCCATGTCCTACAAAAAGAAGTTTGGTCATTTTGCCTTTAAGGCATGATTCATAAATTGGATATGACTCAAAAACCAATGGACTCATTAGTTTGAATTTCTCTAATTTGTTAATCTTGTCTTGGCTTATATGACCTAGCCCAAGGTGCCATAGATACCTTTCGTTGATACTATCCCTAGATTGTTTTGATCCTCCTTCCTTCTTGTTCTTTAGGCTGGCTAGGTATGCAGGGTAGTTCCACTTTTAATGATTGGTTTCTTACTCTATCTTGTGTTTCAGATCTTAGAAGCACCAACCAAGTCCCTCAAGACTTTCAACACCTAGACCTTAAGCCCATGGAGAGCTAAACACCTCCTCCACCCTAGGATAACTCCTGTCCTAACCTTAGGACCACACTTGTCCAAATCTCCTCGAAGCTAATATCCTGGCTCCTTCCATGGCTTTTCAAGGCTTGGGAGCACTATAAATCCTCATAATGAGCAACAAAGTATATTCATGGATTTAGCATTTAATCAGGTTATTTCTTTGTCATACTCTTTTAATACTTTAAAGGTATGTGAGCCGTCAATTATAATCCTTCATAGACTGTAGTCATGTGCTTGTATAAAAATTTTCATCCTAATTTTTCAATAGGTATAATTTAAGCCATTAAAAAGTTGGGGTCTATCTATGAAATGGCCTTCATTAAAAAAAGATTCTATTTTGGATTGCCAAGATCTTTTGCCCTTAATGGTTAGGCCAATAATTAATAATAGAGCACCTACTTTGATACCACTTGTTGCCCAAAGATAGCAACCTAAGAGGGGGGATGAATTGAGTTCTTTTAAAAATTTTGGCCAAATTAAGCTCTAATATAAATATGTTCTTCCATTTAAAATAACTTGAGTTTTTATGATGAATATACAAAGTATAGCAGCAAAATTAAAAGCAATGAGATAATTCAAATGAATAAAATAAATAAGTAATATAAGAATGGAAAGCTAGAAATTAAAACATACCATAAACACAACAAATTTAAAGTGGTTTAGAGCAATCCGGTCCTGCGTCCACTCTCCAAACTTCTCTTGGGAGTTCTACTATAATCCTTCCATGATTGTAGTGTGTTTGTTTTCTCAGGCTCACAAAAAAGTTTAATTGATTTTCATAGGAGCACCAATCAAAATCTTACACTGTTAGTTTTCTGGGTTCACTAATAATCTAGTTGGTTTTTTTAGACTTACCAACTAAAACCTATACAACATCCAATTATAGGCTTGGATTGGCCTAAATCTCAAGTTTATTTTCCTCAAAGAAACTTATAAAGAAACAAAAATACAAGTATAAGTTTCAGCATAAAATAGAAAACAAAAATTAAAACTCTTTAAAGCTCGAAGAAGTTACTGTTGGATTGCTTAAATGATGTTTCAACTTCTCTTCTTAATGCTTGAGAGGATGTGGAAGATGATGGAGATAATTTCTCTTGAAAGCCCTATGATTTTTAAGCTTGGTTCCTCTCTTTTCTTCTCTTTTTCTTAGGTATTCAATGGAGCTCACAATTTGAATTAATCTTTCTTTCAATGCACTTTCCTTTCTTTTTAAATGCTTTTTTAACCTTCAATCAAAGCTAGAGAATAATTAGTAGCCATTTAGAGCCGTTGGAGAGCATTTATTAGATATTTAATGCACTAAAAATAGGTAGAAAAATTAGTCATTATGGAAGTTTCCATCATAGGGTCGACCTCTATGGTAGAAAAATAGAAAAGGCTAATTTTTGTATTTTCTAGGTGGCAGAACAGTAGAGGTCAACCCAAGGGTTAGCCCCTGGCAAAGGGGTCGACCCTAGGATCGTCCCTTTTTGTGTGCCACTTAAAAACAACGTGCTAGGCTATCCATTTCAAAAGAAGATGATCGTCCCTTTTTGTGTGCCACTTAAAAACAACGTGCTAGGCTATCCATTTCAAAAGAAGATGACCTAGGAGTTGACTCTTTTACTAAAACTTGATTTTTTTTAAATTTTGACATCCAAAAATTATGAAATTACCTTCAAAAGATCAAAATTTTTCTCTACTTGCTCTTGAGGCTTCCAAATCATATTTTCTTAATCTCTAACTTGATGAAATTATGATTTTACCATTTTGACCATCTCCAATCATTTTTTTTTCAATGTAAAATTTCTTGAAGCTCCTGAAATAACTTTTCAAAACATCTTCAAGGATAAAAATCATTAGTACCCCTCTCAATTATTTTGTACTCATCAAAATCAATCCTAGGGGCAACAAAGTAGATACAGTTATTTAACTAAGGTGCAGGGAACCAAGTAGAATAGGGTAGGCTAACCATGTTCATTTGCTAGGTATGAACCAAGATATGTCAAGTATAAGGCTTCTCTTAGGACCAAATACTTTTTATGAATGACCACATAGACTAAATCATTTCTTATTTTGTAATGCTCTGCTTTTTGTATAATTTTTTTTAAAAAAGTTTTAGTCTCATGCACTTCCCATTATTTTCCATCATATTTCCTGACTTGATTGTATAGGATCAAGTTACTTCACTACTCTTGCTTTGTGAGATCTTTTAATAACATAATTTTTAATTCCATACTAGAAAAATGGAATCTTTGTGCATGCTATATTCTAAGAATTTAACATGCTTTCAATTTGACGAACTTGTGATGATCCTTAAACATTTTGTCTTGCCATGGATCATGCTTTTATGAGTTCTATATTCATTAAGATAGCATTATTTAACTAGTTACTAGTAGCCTTCTATTGAGAAAAGTGCCTCAAATTCTTCCACATTAAGCTCATAGCGAGATTCAGGATGACAAGCAAAGTCCAACAAGCCTAAGAACACCTCAATCAGAGTCTAGATGGTGAAAATATGCGTGAAAGAATATGCAAAATCATCAGACGTGATCCATAGACTGGTGCCAGATGAAATGGGTCAGTGGGCCACTAGGCCCGACATGCCGTGCGGTGCAGGCCCGGCACACTGTGCGGGCTAGCCGAACCTTGCATGCGGGCACGGCCCAGCGCCCTATGAGGCCTAGCATGGGCGTGGCCCTGCACGGCCCAGCATGGGCATATGCGGGCGTGGCCCAACACTGGCAACCCAAGCGCGTGCGCGTTCACATGTGCGTTCACGCGCACGTGGGCCTACCGCAGATGCAGCCCTGCGAGCATGAGCGCACTCCATGCAAACTTGCGCGATTGGGCCCGGTCCACTATGAACTATGTTCTATGGACCCTTAAGAGGTCCATAGAAATTTTATCGTGGTTTATGCAGGCAGAGATATGGCGATTGCACGATCAAGCAGTCAGGGAGAGATGCAGTCATGATCTAACGGTCGGGGGTGCTATTTTGACATTGAATCAGATTGGATTTCGATCTGGACATGAACAGAGGCCTTTAAAAGGCTTGGAGTAGTCCGAGACTTGACAAGATGTATGGCTGTGATAGTTTGACGGACCTAAGATGTGATTCAGAGTAGATAGAGAGCGTTAGGGGACAACAGGAGCAAGAGCTTTGATAGATAGCTAGGCAGCAGACTACAATCATTTCAGGAGGATCTCCAAGAGAAAATTTGTTAAGGGTAGCTTCTTATTGAGAAGATTGTATACGTGAGTTGAGAGTGGATAATCTTCTCGTGTATCTCTTCCTTTTTTATAGTGAAGTTTTGCATGCCCCATGGAAGCAAGCCTTTGGACTGATCCACATTTTTGGTTGTGTTCTTCTTTTATTTTTTTCTTTCTGCTGCAATATCCTAATACGAGATTCTTATCAAGTAGTATCAGAGTGAGTTGATACCCCATCACCTTCACACCATATTGAAATGTTATATGAGTTCGTTTGAGAAGGAAGTTCAAGGGATGTACCTTGATGCCCAATATTGGCTATGCTTCTAACAATATTGGCTGTTCTTTTCCATGATTTTTTGGAAGATTGAAAAAAAGTCATCTAGATAGAAATTGGTCTTCATAATAGAGGAATTGCTTATCTATTTTATGTAGTACCCTTAAAGGGCCATCTCCATTTGAATCTAGAATTAGATTGCTATCCTTAGCCCACTAGCAGCCAGTTAAGCTTTCTCCCCTGTATACTACTAAAATTAGTAACGATATTTACTACATCATGAAAATTTAGCATCATTTAACAATTCATAAATTTCATGATAAAATATCTTGGATCGCTAAACATCCATATTTTTGATTACTTGAATTTTATATCAACTATTCTTGTTTTATTTTCAAAATTTAGAACTTATGTATAATTACTTCTCATGACAAAAATAATAGTGCCACCAAATATCTGATTCTAATTCCCATCATATGAAGAAAATTTAGTATTTCATAAATTTTGTGAAGAAATATCTTGGTTCAATAAGAATGCAAGTTTTTTGTGATTTGAATTTTGCATCACCTATTCTTATTTCATTTTTAAAAGTTAGAACTTATCTATAATTGATCCTCATGACCAAAATAATAGCATAACCAAATACCTTATGCCAATTCCTACCATATGGAGGGAGTGTTTTTTGGATGATATATATTACATCATGATAAAAGTTAGCATCACTAACAATTCATAACTTTTGTAATGAAATACTTTAGGTCACTAAACATCTATGTTTTTGGTGACTTCAATTTTGCATCACCTTTTTCCTATTTTCAAACATTAAAACTTATCCATAACTGCTTCTCATGACAAAAATAATAGCAATACTAAATATCTAGGATCAATTTCTACCACGAAGGAATTTTTGATAATGATATTTACTATACCATGACAAAATTTATCCCTGATAAAAACCTATAAATTTTATGATTAAATATCTTGGGTCACTAAATCTTTTTGCTATAGGTGACATAAATTTCTTATCATGTATTCTTGTTTCATTTACAAAAATTAAAAAATATCTATAAATAACTTTTATGGCAAAAATAATAGCATCAATAAACATCTTATCATACTTTCCTTACAATTTAAAATCTTATATTTTCCCCTTACCCATCATGGTTGGGGTCCAGTAAAATATATGGTGCGGTCAGATTGGGGTATATAGACAAATGGGTCGGGCTGGGTTGAGTAAAGATCTTATCATGCAAATATTCTAAAATATTTATGAATTTGAAAGAGAGATTTAGATTAAGATTAAATTAATTTGGATTTAGGATGAAGCACACCATTATTCACACTCAATCCAAACCCACTCTGGATACTTTATGTGAAACACATACCAACCCCAGGGTTTAAATAAGTCAGGTTGGATATCCAATAGTGTTGCCCCAGGATGGCTACTCAAGAGAAAGGTGAATTAGATATTTAAAAATTTAAACTTTAATTATGCTAAATTTGTAATGTCATGTGCTTGGTGAGATAAAGTAAAACATAAGTATAGAAAGAGAACAATAGTAATTAAGCTACAGAAATACAAAGATCAAGGTTTTATAGTGGTTTGGCACTAAACTCGGCATCTACGTCTACTCCCCAAGTAAACCACTTGAGAATTCAACTATAATTACTCAATTGATTATAGTTTAATTATTTTTCTTGGGTTCACAATCCAACTTAGTTTTGATCTAGGCTCACCAACTACAACCTTTACAATGATTATTTTTTCTTGGATTCACAATCAACTACGATTGATTTTATCCTTGGCTCACGAATCAAACCAATATAGCATCCAACTCTAAGCTTGGACCAACCCAAGTTTTTCACCCCAAGAAACTTGAAAACAAAAGAAATACAATTACAATGATTAAAAGGGTTTAGAAATAAAAATTCAATGAAGCTCAAGAGAAGAGTTTTTGAATTGAAAGCTTGTTGGCTTTGATCTTCTCCTTGAATGCTTGAGAGAAGTCAGTGGAGCTCTTCAATGCTTATGCCTTGACTTCTCTCACTTTGATGATGATTGGAAGGATAGAATATTCTCTGAAAAACTCTTCCTTCACGTCACAAAATGGCTCACGCAATGAATGAACTGAAGTAGACTTGAAAGCTCTTCAATAAGTGTTTAAAATGTTCTTCTTGAAGCTCTTAAATACTTTTTATATATTCCAAGACTTTCTGATACAATGCAATATTGTTGTTAAGATACCATATTTATTAGTTTAATTTTAACTTCTTAAATAATTTAAAAATACATAGAAAGTAACAAGTTGGATCGAATTCACAAAAAAGGCAGTACTTTGATTTTAAAATTTTTGATTTTTTATAAAAAGAAAAAAAAAGATTTGAAAAAAATTAAAGTTGAAGAATAAAAATTAAAATTATAATAAAAATAAATAATAAAAATTTAAATAGCATGAAAATAAATTTTGGGTACTAAGATCTACTACCTAGATCTTAGCATCTACTTGCAATTAAATTAAATTTATGATTAAAAGTAAAAGACATAAATTTAAAGAGCATAAAAATAAATTTTACATTAATTTAAAGTTTAGAATTTAAATATAAAAAATTAAAAAGAATAAGAAAGGAAATAAAAACTAGAATTTGTGATCTTGATCTTGGATCAGCGTTGGTGCAGAGATGGCATAGAAAACAAGCTCTTTCTCTCGGCACTATCTGCCTTGAAGCAACCATCAACCCAAGCATGGCTCCGACCCTATATCGTAGCTTCTCCTTGATTGAAGACACTAAATTCTGGAGGCTTGGGGTCCTTTTAATAGTTATTAGAAGGGAGGAATTTTGTGATTTCATCGATGTGGAACTAAGAAAAGGTGTAGGGTGGCATGTCCTTATTGAAGACTTTGAATTCTGGTCAGATTAGGTTTTTGAGTTCGATTAAAAATTATTTTGAAACTCATTGGATTGTCGCTACTATTTATAGACCATTGGATGGAGATCGAATGATCAAAAATTACCCAAAATTTCACTATTAATCACCTCGATCCGGTCAGAATTGATATTAGCTGTTTGATTGCATTTATCAAATGAATTCTAGCCATTAGATTGTGCAAATAGGAAGTTATGGTCTTTGAATCAGAATTAGCAACTATGCCAGCCATCAGATCAATCAAAGGAAAGCTCAGCACCATTGGATGGTGCACATATGCAGTATAGACTCCTAATCAAAACAAGAAAATGTCTTAATCATTGGATTTGGACTGGAATTCTGTAGCACCGTTTGATTGCGCAACACTATTCTTATAGACTGCCATGGGGCTTTCCAAACTTCATGATGAATCATCTCACATTGTGCTAGGTAAATGATCGAAATGCCCATGGTACGTGGTCCATCATGAGCCACATTATTTTTTATGTCAGGGTGATGTCTTGGCTAGGGCGGGTTGGGTTGCTGTCGGCCAAGTTTGGCTGGGCTATGGTGGATGCTAGCTTGTAGGTAGATTGGGCTAGCCGATTGAGCTGAACTAGCCCAGCTAATTTTTTTAATTTAATTATTTTTTTTCTTTAAATCATTGTATCGGAGTCCATGTAGATCAGATTTGCTATAAATTTGCTTTGTTTTAACTAGAAAAATAAGCTCTTTTCATTAGTAAATATTTTTTTATAAAAAATAAAAAAATATTAATTTTTAAAAATAAAAATAAATTAATTTATAAATTAATATTTTTATTATTATATTTATGATAATTATCACACCTTCCAACTTAAGTTTTGCTTGTTCTCGAGTAAAGAAAGAATTTAGTTTTAGATATCTTTTAAGCTTAGAATTTTAAATTTTATCTAGAAATTTTTTAAATGGATATTGATGTTCAGTAGAGCATAAGTGAGGTATGTTATTGAAATATTAATACTTAACTAATATTAAAATTAAGTGAAAAATATTCAACCTTTTCTAAACTTTTTCTAAATTATCCCTACCTTTATCTTTAAGTTGTCTAAACCTTCATATGGTAAGTACATTGTTACTTCCATCCTTCATTTATTGAAAATTTTTATTCTCATTATCCACTTTTTAACATGAATATCATTGCTTATTTAGAAAATAGGATCTGATTACTTGATGAAAAACCAGTATATATATATATATATATAATATTATACCACTATTTAGTGTCTTAACCTCTTAAGCTTTTTATTTGATCCATGTAATGAGTTTTGAATCAATGACTCCCAAACTAGTTGGCTTTAAAGCACTAAATATAAAATATCCCTCGAGCTTACTAGCTCGAGTCAAATAGGCTGAGTTAAGACTAGCTTTACAATGAGCTTCTTTATCCTTTTCATCTTTTCATGTAAAATTCAATGCTTGCTTAGACAAAGAGATTCAGTTACTCAGTGAGAAATACTTAAAAATTATTTTATTTTAAAAATATTTTTTTTATAAAAAATATATAGTTATCTTGCATAAGCATAATAAAAGTAGACTCTTTTTTGATGCTGGTAGGAAAAATTAGAAATTCTCAAAAAAAATTATTTATATTCTAGAATTAATTCTTTATTAGATTTTTTTAATATTTTATCTCTCAATATCTCACAAATTATCTAATCTATGTATCATTTTTTTTAAAAAAAATATATAGTTCAACTCGATTCTTAAGCATAATCAGGTGCCTAAATGCTAAATATTAACTTCTTCGAGGATCTTTTGAAAAAAATTATAAAATTTTTATTATTCTCTCTCCTAACTTAATCAACATTATCCTCAATGAAGAAGAAAAAATAAAGAATATAATGAAGAATAAGAAATAATACATTCGACTCAATATGTTTGTGGTTCAGCATGGGTCTTTGAAAATTTAGCTCTCTCTCCAACTTATTCAACATGTCCTAGAAAGAAAGTAAATTAAAAAAATAAATTAAATGCAAGAAAATAAATATTAGTTTTCTCCTAATAAGTGCTAAGTTTACCATTTTCAGTCAGATATAATGCAGCTTACCTATACTGTGTCAAATATTGGATTGCCAAATTCCAATAGTTTTGGATTGCCAATCTTAAGAAGACAACTTATGATCCCATTATTGATAAATTCGTTGTTAATTTTGGAAAGATAGTTTGTGACCCTTTTCTCAGACCCTTGTTTGTCAAGATTTTCTTCTATTTGTTCTTCTAAAATGCTCATGTATTGAGTTTTTGGGTTAGGGGTTAAGTTCGATACAATGGGTATTGGAAGAATGTCATTTGATTCTAAATTTTCATATGTAACTAAAGATGGCTTCAATTGCAGAGGTAAATTAATATGATCTTGCTTAAACAACTCTATTAGCTCTTTGTTACATGCTCATTGCTTTTTATAGGAAGAATTGGCTTGTAGGATTGAAGAGAACGGGACTTTAGGTTTATAGATCTTGGATAAATCATCTATTCTCTTCTTCCCTTTATCTATCTCATTTAAATTGAAACTAGCATCAGTACCAGTTCCAAGATCAGGTTCTTCTATGTGGTTAGTTTCAATACTAACCTCTTCCTCTAAGTTTATACTTTGGTTAGCATCAATACTAGCCTCACTCACCTAGTCTTGGTATGGGTCCTCAAGAATCCAACCACTTTTAAGTTCAAAAATTACTTTGGCATTCTCAAATTAAGGATTCTTAGGTGAGATATTATATTGATAATTTGGTCTAGGTGGTTGATGAACATTAGATGGATTGTTTATAGGATTTGCTAATGGTTGGCTCAGCAATTGATCTAATTCTCTCCTAATGGTAGACTCAGCTAATTATCCTATTTATGCTTCTAGCCTGCAATGGATTGCTGTTAAATCAAAATTAATTGTTAAAGTTGGTTAATCCTATCGTCGGCTAGATTGATCTATTGAGGAGGTGGGTATGATGGCTGATTGAAATGCGGTGGTTGGGTAGACTGACTAGGCTAACCTCTATTATAGGCATAGTTTTGGTATTGGGGCCTATTTTGATAATTTTGCATTGGTGGAATCTGGGTCTAAGCCTAAGTCTGTTGAGGTCTTCAAGAAAAATTAGGATGGTTCCTCCAACCCAAGTTAAATGAGTTTAAAAATGGATTATCAACCGGCTTGGAGTAGCCTTATGCAGTTTGGACTTGTTCTTGGATGAAAGGTAAAAATTATATAGCCATGGGATATTCACTCACATGACGGGCTAGGCTAGCATAGATAGAATAAATCTCCTGATAATTAGAATGCGATGTAAATTGTGCAAGAGATTGTTAACCTAGGATTAAAAATTGATCTAATTTTTGGGCAAGAAAGTCGACTTTATCTAATTTTTGACCTATCAAGTTTAAGTTAGCCTTAAAACTAGAGTCTGGATATTTGATCTTATAGATTCTACCCAATTTTGGTGAGAAATCGATCTTTCATAGAAAGATAACAAAGCATGGTTGATTGAGTTTTTACTTAAAATTTTAAATAAGGCCTAGGCTTCATCCTTATTTTTACTCATGAATGCACCTCTATAAGATGCATCTACCATCTGTCTATATTGGTCTCCTAAATTCTCATAAAAAGCTTGAATAATTTGCCACTTAGATGGACCATGGAGTGTGCATTTTCTAAGAAGTTCCTAAAGTCTCTCCCATGACTTGTGAATTTGTTCCTCTGGAAGTTGAGCAAATTCAATGATGGCTCATCTTATGGTGATGGTTCGACCTATGAGATAAAATTTCTTAAGAAATTCATGTTGTAATTTAGTCCAAGTTTTGATTGGTCTCCCTATTATGCCAAGCTAATACTTGGTTTTAATCTTTAATGAAAAAGAGAATAAGATTAGTCAAAGAGTATCATCAAGAAAATTTTAAATTTTCACCATAGAGCATATTTCTAAAAATTCATTTAGATGCTTATAAAAATGTTCATTAGTGTTCCCATAAAAAGATGAAAGCATCTGGATTGTAGTCGTCTTAATCTCATAGCGAGTTCCAGGAATATCAGGTAAGTAGATATAAGTTGATGAATTATAGGTAAAAGGAATAAAATATTCCTTCATCTGCCTAGGTGATTTTCTAGAATATTCAGCCATTTGATTATCTGGTTTAATATGGATCAGCCATTTAATTTTAGGATTGATTTCAACTAGATCAGAAAAAGTGATCTCCTATCATGTATGTACTAGTGCAATCCTAACATATGGTTCAAAAAAATTTTAATTATAATTTTATTTTTTTACTATTTTTATTTTTTTTATTATTTTTAAAAAAATTATTTTTTTAATTTTTTAATTTTTTTATTATTATTTTATTATTTTTAAAATTTTAAAATTTTATTATTTTAATATAATTTTTATTATTTTTATTTTATTTTATTTTATTTTATTTTATTTTTGGAAGAGAAGAGGAGAAAAAGAGAAGAAAGAGAGAAAAGATTTCTAAAAAAAAGAACCTAAGGAGTCCTAGAGCTAAGAAGAGAGAATAATTAGTTTTGATTAGATTTGATGTTAGACAATCAAACCTGACTAAAAGTTATCCTAGATCTAGATAGTTCCTAACTGCCAAGGTCTCCTTCAAGCCCTCTAAGTAAAAAATCAACCACTCAACTGGTCAGGTAAGTATAAGGTTGATGGGAGTCCCCCCATATTACTTTTCTTAGACACCAATTATCTTAGATAGGTAAGCTAACGAAATCAATTAAGTAACCATCTTTCTTTGGAATGTATTTTCTAAACCACTTGCCATAGACACCAGTCAAACTGACTAACCCTAATCTGATCCAATCTTAAGATTTCTTATCCTAATGAGCTTGAGTTCCTAGGGCTGATGTCTAATAGATTTTAAGTTAAAGGTTTAGGTCAATAAGGGATGCTAGTTGGTTGTTTTTGGGCTAAAAAAGGATGATGAAATTCCAATCTTATCTTATTTAATTTGATATTACCCTTAAATTAATTAAAGATGAATATGCATAATCACTTCAAATAAGGGGTTCTATACAACTAAATTAGATGCATGAAATTAATTGAACTTGAGAGGCTTATCTTGTCTCCAGCAATCACTAAAAAAAATAATTAAAAAATATGATGGATACTCTAAATAATTAAAATTTCTACTCTTATCATTAAGTTTTTAATTACATTTAAGTAGATATTTTTTAAATTATTTTAAAAATAAAATAATAATAATTAAAAGATTTAGGATTAGGATTGATTTCACCAAGCAAAATTGAAAGCTTTCTTCCTTAACCTATTTTTTTATTTTTTTTCTATAGAATAAACAAGAAAAGTTAGTAAGCAATATTTATAAAAAAATAAAAATTTAAAAAATTTATAATTTATTTATAATTTATTTATAAAAAATCAAAGAAATCAAAAATTTTAGTGCTTATGCCATCCCTGGCAATGGTGCCAAAAACTTGATAGAATGCGATGTTATCGTTAAGATACCATGTTTATTAGTTTAATTTTAACTTCTTAAATAATTTAAAAACATGTAGAAAGTAGTAAGTCAGGTGGAATTCACAAGGAAGGTAGTGCTTTGATTTTAAAATCTTTAATTTTTATAAAAAAGATTTTAAAAAAATAAAATTAGAGAATATAAATTAAAATTATAATAAAAATAAATAATAAAAATTTAAATAGCATAAAAATAAATTTTAGGTACTAAGATCTACTACCTAGATCTTAGCATTCACTTGTAACAAAATTAAATTTATGATTAAAAGTAAAGAACATAAATTTAAAGAGCATAAAAATAAATTTTGCATTAATTTAAAGTTCAAAATTTAAATACAAAAAATTAAAAAAAAAGAAAGAAAATAAAAACTAGAATTTCTGATCTTGATCTTGGATCGACGTTGGCGTAGAGATGGGATAGAAGACAAGCTCTTCCTTTCGACACCATCTGCCTCAAAGCAACCATCAATCCAAGCATGGCTCCCACCCTATACCGTAGCTTTTCCTTGATTGAAGATGCTAAATTTTGGAGGCTTGGCATCCTTTAAATAGTTGTTAAAAGGAAGGGATTTTGTGATTTCATCAATGTGGGACTAAGAAAAGGCATAGGGTGGCCCATCCTTATTGAAAAGTTTGAATTCTAATCAGATTAGGTGCTTGAATTTGATTAAAAATTATTATGAAACTCACTGGATCATCACTACTATTTATAGACCATTGGATGGAGATTGAATGATAAAAAATTATCCAAAATTTCACTATTAATCACCTAGATCCGATCGAAATTGATATTGGCCATTTGATTGCATTCATCAGATGAATTTCGATCGTCGGATTGTGCAAATAGGAAGTTGGAGTCTTTGCATCAGAATCAGTAGCTATGCCAACCATCGAATCAATCAAAGAAAAGCTCGGCACTGTTGGATGGTGCACAGATGCAGTCCGGACTCCTAATCAAAATTGGAAAACGTCTTAACCATTGGATATGGACTGGAATCAAGCAGCACTATCTGATTGCACAACACTATTCTTGTAGACCGCCATGAACTAGGATTTCTAAACTCCATGATGAATCACCATGTGCCGTGCTAAGTAAAATGACCAAAATACCCCTGGTACATGGTCCACCATGAGCCGCATTGTTTTTGACATTAGGGTGACATCATGGCTGGGGTGGGCTGGGTTGCTACAGGCTTAGTTTTGTTGGGCTATGGCAAGTGCTAGCTTGCAGGCGGATTGGGCGAGCCGACTAAGCCGAACTGGCCTAGCTGGTTTTCTTTTTTACTTAATGATTTTTTTCCTTTTTTCTTTAAATCTTCGTATCGGAGTCAATTTATATTAGATTTGCTCCAAATTTACTTTGTTTTAACCAGAAAAATGAGCTTTTTTCATTAGTGAATATTTTTCCTGCAAAAGATAAATAAAAATATTAATTTTTAAAAATAAAAATAAATTAATTCATAAATTAATACTTTTATTAGTATACACTACAAGAAATAGGGGATTTATCGATGCAAAATTTACCTACACAAAATTTTGCATAGGTAAAGAGCATAATTAGCCATGCAAAATATTAAATGTTGGTAAAACTAGCATAATTAGCTATGCTAAAGAGTAAACATCGGCAAATATAATTATCAACATCACTATTGTGTCGGCATTTAAAACAAAGCATCGATAATAGATGGTCTTAATTTTTTTTAATTATTGATAAATATTTATCGATACTAATTTAGCATAGGTAAAAAGCCTAATTTTCTATCCTTTTCACTTATTTCCTACATCAAATTTGCATCGATAAATAATCTTTTTTTTATAAATAATTTTTTGACATTTAATAAGCATAGGAAATAAGTCTAATTACCTATGATTCCTTGTTACGTAGGTAATTAGGTTCATTACCTATGCTTATCTAATGTCGATATATATTTTATTTTTTATTATTTTTTTATTTTTGTAAATAATTTATCGATGTTAGATAAGAATAGTCGATAAGCCTAATTACCTATGTTTAATTCTTGCATAGGTAATTAGCCCTATTTCCTACGCTAAATTAACATCAGTAAATATTTTACTTTTTAATTTATTTTTTATTTTTATAAATACTTTATCGATGTTAGATAAGCATAGGCACTAAGGCTAATTAACTATGATTACTTGTTACGTAGGTAATTAGGTTCATTGCCTATGCTTATCTAATATCGATAAATATTTTATTTTTTTATTAATTTTTTTTATTTTTATAAATAATTTATCGATGTTAGATAAGCATAGGCAATTAGCCTAATTACCTATATTTAATTCTTGCATAGGTAATTAGCTTTATTTTCTATGCTAAATTAATGTCAATAAATATTTTATTTATTTATTTAGTTATTTTATTTTTGTAGAAACTTTACTGACATTAAATAAGCATAGGTACTAAGGCTAATTACCTATGTTTATTTTTTATGTAGGTAATTAGGCTTATTTCCTATAATATATTAGCATCGGTAAATATTTTTTTATAATATTTTTTTATAAATAATTTACCAATATTAAATTAGCATAGAAAATAAACCTAATTACCTATGCAAGAACTAAACATAGGTAATTAGGTTTATTGCCTATGCTACATTAACATCGGCAAATATTTTACTTTTTTATTAAATTTTTTTATTTTTATAAATAATTTATCATTATCTAAATAATTTATCAATATAATTTTTAAATTTAAAGCCCATCTTCACTGTTCATTATCTAAATAATTATCATTAGAGTATCATCACAAAAGTTTACCTCAATCTGATAGCCCTAGCTATGTCGATCAATAAAATTTAATTTCGATGGTCATGAACAACCACATGATGATCTGATAGATAGAGATCATCGATGGATTCAAAAACTTATAATGATGATCTCGATGATATTTATAGCATATTATCAAAATTTTACCTCAATCAAACATCATTATCATGATCAATTTAGCATGGGATGATTTTGGCCATTAAATAAAAAATATATGATCAAAAGGCTAAATGATATTTGATTATAAAATAATTTTTTAGATAAATGATCTTTGCTACTACTTTGATCATTTGTACGGTGGTGATTGTAAAATTCAAAATGCACGTATATGAGCGATGAGAAACTTTATATCTTTTAATACTCATTCTTAAGATTCTTAAGTAATTATACTTATATTTTTATAAAATATGCTTAATATGGATGGTTCATACATGCACGATCTGAATTTTTTGATTATCACTATGCAAATGATTAAAGTAGTAGCAAAGATCATTTATTTAAAAAATTAACTTATAATCAGATACTATTTGGCCTTTTGATCATACATTTTTTATTTAACAGTCAAAATCATCCCACGCTATATTGATCATGATAATGATGTTCGATTGGGATAAAATTTTCATAGTATGCTACAAATATCACTGAGATCCTCATTGCAAGTTTTTGGAACCATCGATGGTATCTATCTATCAGATCATCATGTGGTCGTTCGTGGCTGTTAAAATCAAATTTTATTAATTGACATAGCTAGGGCTATCAGATCGAGATAGACTTTTGTGATGATACTCTAATGATAATTATTTAGATAGTGAATGATGAAGATGGACTTCAAATTCTAAAATTATATCAATAAATTATTTAGATAATGATAAATTATTTATAAAAATAAAAATATTAATTGAAAAAACTTTTTTGATGCAATGAAAATGTTGGAAAATGTTTCAAATTGCCTATGCTTAACTTTTAAATAGGTAATTAATTATCGATGGAAAAGAAACATCGAAAATGTTTCACCTTTTTAGCGACATAAGATTAACATGGGCAAATATAGGAATTACCTACGTAAACTGCTAACATAGAAAATTTTTGTTATTTTCGATGGATCATTTGCATCAAAAAATAATTTTTAATTTTTAATTTTTGAATTTTAATTAAATATTTTTTACTGTAATATAGCATAGGTAAATATCATTATTATGAAAAATAAAAAATTAAATAAAAATAAAAATATTTTTCAATGCAAATGCACGTTGGAAATAATCCAAATTTTCTATGTTAAATTTTTGCGTAGGTAATTACAATATTTGCCAACGTTAAGGTTACATCACTAAAAACTTATACTTTTTATTAAATATTTTATTTTTTGTTAAACATTTTCTGATGTTTCTTTAATATCGGCAATAACCTTAATTACCTATGCTTCTTTTTTGCATCGGTAAATGTCATTAGATATTTACAAACCTGCCCCTCTACGCATTTTCATCTTCTGCCCCCACCCTCCAATTTCCTCCGATCTGAACCCACTCCAACTGGCTGTTCTATTTCTCCCATCCTCCTATTTCTCTCTTCTCTCTTTTGATATCACTCTCACCGTCGGTCGTCCCCACCTCCACCTCCATCGCTATCGTCGCTGCCATGCCACCATCCTGAAAAGGTAAAACCCTTTTTTTTTTGGATCCTTGGGGAAGGGAGGAGCAGGGAGTGGGATTGGTTGCCTAGGCAGGAAGGAAGGAGGAGGAGGGGTGGGGTGGGGTGGAGAAGAGCTATGGGCTGGGTGGGGGGCATGATTGGAGCGGGCTCGAAATCAAGCATTTTGAGGGAGGAGGGGCACCGCGGGGGGGTGGGGAGGAGGGATGCCACATGCGGGGCCTGGGGTAGTGGGGATGGCTGCTAGGGCCTGGGGGTGGGGGATGGCCGTCGAGGCTTGGGGGTAGTGGATGGCCACTAGGGCCGAGGGGGTACAATATTGCCATTGGGGCTAGGGGCGGATGGCCGAGGGGGTGGGGGCGAAGCGGTCGAGGTTAGGGGGTTATGGCATATGGGGGATGGAGGGAAAAATATATTTTATATATTTATATATAAAATATATAAATATTTTATATAAAATTATTTAATAATTTATAGGATTTTATAATTTATAATTATTTTATATTTTTTATATCTAATTATATAAATATTTTATATAAGATTATTTAATGTTTTATAAGATTATATATTTTATAATTATTTTATATATTTTATAGGATTACAGGTAAATATAATACCAAACCTTCCTTTAGTATTATAAAAATATATTTATTAATTATATAAAATTAATTATAATATGTATATATATATTTATTAATATATTTTAAAAAATATTTATTAGTCATATAATTATAAATTCTATAAATATATATTAATTATTATTATATAATTAATATTTTTATTTATATTTATAATTTTTAATATAAATATTTATTTTGACTAGGAAAATAAGATAAATAGAAGTAATATGTTATAATTTCATTGTCTAAATATATAGAGTCATAATATATTTCTATTATAATTTAAAATTATTATTGAATGAAAATATGATAATAGTATAATTAATAATAAATATAATATATAATTTAGGTGTAATGTAAAGTCATGCCACTTATAATTTTATAATTTTAATATGGTAAAAAATAAAAAAAATATCCATATCATTTTTAAAATACTAGTGTTGATATGAAGATATGGAGTGCCATAATTCTGGTTGGTTGAAGAAATATTCACAAAAGTAGGAAGGTTGCACGGATAGAAGTTTTGTTTATGGAATATAATTTATGTTATGTTTTATTAGTGTTTTTTATTGCTAATATTTGTAATGTATGTTATTGATGAATGTTGTTTAACTTTGAAATTTTTTTTCTAAATTTTTATTTAAGGTCCATATTGATAGTTTATTGTTAAAGCTTTAATCTTTGGTTTATAATTTTTTATTTATGAAATTTATTGCATAAAATATAATAAACATCAATATTTTAAAGGAAACTCTACTGAAATGTAGAGTTATCCTTTTTTGATAAATTAGGATACCATTCCTGAATGTATGTTTAGAGATGGTAGCTAAATTGCATTAAGCCATAGATTCTCATTCAAGAATCGATCTCGATCAAGATCGACTCTTGGATGCCCCATTTTTGGATATTTTGAAAAAGCTTTAATCTTATTATTTTTATTAGTTAATTTTTTATTTCATTATGTGGTGTTCAGTAGTTATCTCTCATCTGTTCTTCGAATGTATATTGGATAGGATGCATAAGCACCGTATTCACATCGTATACTTGGAGAACCATGAGAAGATACTGCCAAAATTTTCATAATAACGAAACAAAATATTGACTAATAATAATAATAAGATTATTGCTCTTCTAAAAGAGATAGGGCCATACCTATTAGAAATGGATAGAATTATGTATTTTTAAAACCTTACTAATAACACATACTTTAATGATGAATATTTTTCATGGATAGATGAAAAATATCGATAAGAGTTGGATGAATGCTCGCTCAATCATCGTACCTAAATACTGACAAAATGTTAGGATTTTATAAGATTTGCACGAGAACGAGTTGATGATCCCAACAGAATCAAATGTCATTGTCGGAGATGTCACAACAATTACTTCTAGCCTACAGATACAATATTGGAGCACTTGTTGAATTGGGGTATGGATTCAAAGTATACTATTTGGGATTTGCATGAGGAAAGTAGACTTACTAACATAAGAGACCAATATACGGGTCAACAGCCTGAACTAATTGGCATCAATAAGATATTAGATGATTTATATGAAGGGGCATATTTTGACAACTCTTCTAAGAGTACGAATAATGCAAATGATGGATATTTTGAAAAACTTATGAGAGATGCCAAGGAGCCATTGTATCCAAATTGTAAGAAGTTCTCGATGCTTAAGTACTTGATAAAATTTCTCCATGGTAAAACCATGTTTGGTTGGAGTCAAAAGTTATTTAACTTTATATTGAACTTAATCAAGGAGGCATTACTAGATGGTGAAAAACTTCTAAAATCATATTCAGAGGCAAAAAAATATATGCATGAACTTGGACTGAGTTATACACCAATACATGCATACAAAAATGATAGTGCATTATTTTATAAAGAGTATCAATACTTGGATTGTTGTTATGCTGAAATTTCAAAAGAGGTAAGAAGCGGCCTCACAAGATTTTAAGATACTTTCCATTAATACTAAGACTTTAGAGACTTTATCAGTGATCGAGGACTGCCAAGGTGATGAGATGAGAATTTTTGAGGATAACATCATTGTCATCTAGCAAACTCTACAGTTTGAAGGAAATTTGATAAACAATATCCTCAATTTGCTAGTGACCCATGCAATATTCATCTTGGCCTAGCATCTGATGATTTCAATCCATTCGAGAGCATGAAAAATGCTTATAGTATATGGCCAATCCTTAATCGATGAATTGAGAGAACCTTGGGAGATTGGTGTTATAACATACGATTCAGATAGTAAAAAAATTTTCAATTGCATGCGATGATAATGTGAAAAATTAATGATTTCCCAACATATGGCAACCTATCTAGATGGAGCACAAAAGGATATTTGGCATGTCCAATTTGCAACAATGATAGCTACTCCATTAAACTAAAGCATGGAAGAAAAATTGTCTATATGGGTCATCGTAGGTTTTTACCATCTAATCATTCTTGGAGAATCCATCAAAATTGATGTTTTAATGGAAAGTCAGAGATGCATGGGCCACCTTGTATGATGAGCGGAGATGACATATTGGCACAACTAGAGACCATTGACAGTGTTAAATTTAGCAAAGTTTATGGAGGTCACAAGCAAAAGCGTAATGAATCAGAGTTGAATAGGATGAAGCTAAGCATATTTTTTGAATTATCTTATTGGCAACATCTCCTACATCGTCATAACTTGGATGTCATGCACATTGAGAAGAATATTTGTGATAATGATATTGGGACACTTCTTAACATCAAGAAAAAAATAAAAGATAATTTGAATTCTTAGCTAGACTTTAAAATAATGGGAATACGGCATGAGTTGCACTTGGTGTCCCATGATGGTGGAAAATTCTTATTGCCAACTACAAGTTATACATTGCATGGTGATGAGAAAAGAAATTTCTATGAGTGGTTAAAAATTGTGAAGTTTTCTGATGGTTTTGCCTCCAACATTTCAAGCCTGTAAACTTGAAAGACGACAGTATCTCGGATATGAAGAATCACGACTTCATGTTATGTTGCAGCATCTTATATCAATTATGATGCATGACTTCTCCATCATAAAGGTACAGAATGCACTTATTAAATTGAATATTTTTTTTAAAGAATTATGTTGTTGGAAACTATAAGTTGATATACTTAAGAAGCTTCAATCAAATATTGTCCTATTGCTATGTAAGCTCAAAAAAAATTTTCCACCATCATTTTATGATATTATGGTACATTTGGCAGTTCACTTTCCAAGAAAGGCTTTACTTGTCGGGCCAGTTGAGTATCGATGGATGTATCCAGTTGAATGATAATAATATTATAAAAAAGTTAATTTTTTATTTAATTTACAATCATAATAAAAAAAAATTATATATTTTTTATATTTTTTTATTATTTTATATGTGCAGATTCTTGTATAAGTTGAAACAATATGTGCAAAATAAGGCACATCCAGAAGGATCAATTATGAAAGTATATATTTCTATAGAGTATCTTACATTCTATTCGATGTATCTCAATGATATGAAAACATGATTCAATCATAAAGAGCACAATGCAGATAAGGAGCGAGCCGACATTGAATCTACATTATCTATTTTTAAGGTTAATATTCATCCCATTAGTAGAAGAAGGTACAAATATATGGATATAGAAGAGCACGAGCTAGTGCATTTCTATGTACTAAATAATTACGAAGAAATCTATCATTTTATGGAGTATCTTTATATAATCAATATTATATACTTTTCATGAGGTAAAATAAATAATAGGCATGTATTTATTATAGAGAGCAAAAAGATATATTATTACAACAAAATAATAGAGATATCGAGGGACGACATCGAAGAAAGTTCGTAGCTTGGTTTAGACAACGTGTAAGCATAATAATAGTTTTATTCAATTTTTTATTACATGTAATGTACACAGAGATGATTTATCTTAACTTATATATATTGTTGTAGATGATGTTAATGTATCATAATAAAGAAGATAGTGCAACCAAGAAATTACATGATTTGGCATGCCACCTCGATCCTAGGATTTCGTATTATAGTTCATGTATTATTGGTGGTATGAGATTTCATACAAGGAAGCTTGATATGCAGTGGTAGACTTAAAATAATGAAATTTTGGTATTGAAAACCAATGAAGATAATAAGAATGAATATTATGGTATCCTTTTCGACATTATACAGTTAAGATATGGGTCAAAATAATTTATTTACCTATTTAAATGCCAATGGTTGGATATCAACAATAATAGGATGGGTGTTCATAAAGATGCATACTTTACAGGCATCAACTTTGTAAGAACATGGTACCAATCCAATCCTTTCATACTCGCTAGTCAGGCAAAGCAGGTATTATACCTAAAAGATATGAGATATAAGGATGAATGATAAATTATACAAAGGATTGCACCAAGGGATGTTTATGACATATATATTCATTCTGAGATAGAAATAGATGAGGATTTCTTTCAGGAGGAACGGAATACAGCTAACTTAGAATAGTAAAGTGTCAACATTGGAAGCACATCTCCTCTGCTTAGGGATGATGTGCAACCCGATAATATTGATGTTAGTAAATTAAATCTGAACATGTCAGAGGATTATGATGATAACGATAACAACTTCATAAATGATGATGAAGAAGATTATATATTGGTGGATTATGATGATGAAGATGTCGATAATCCTCCTGATGAAGATACAGACATTGATCGATAATATATAATTTTTCAAGAAACTTATATCTCTTAAATTTCATATATCATTTACTATTGATGTAATTTTTATCAATATTATATTGTCTCTAATATGTTGTTTGATATAGACATGCCACCAGGAGGACAATCCCAAAAGGGAGGCCCATGAGGAGATGTCGGTGCATCTCCATCTAAGCAGTGGTCTCCTGATCAGGCAGTCACATTAGCCATGATAGGTTGATTTTACATATTATAGTTTTTTGTATTTAATTTACTTTAATTTTTTATCATTTATAAATAACTGATTTTAAGCTATGCCACTAGGAGGATAATCTGATGGGGGGACTGACATGGAGATGTCGGTACCTCTTTATCTCAGCAACACACTATTAAGCCAAGCACATCATCTCCTACTATAGGTTGATTTTACATCATTATATTTTTTTATTTATATTTATTTTAAATTTTTATCATGTATAAATAATTGATTTTAAGCTTTTTATTTTGCTGTAACTGCTGATACTATGATTAGGCAAACTCGTGGAGACACCAAAAATGAAAAAGCTGAAGGAGTGGAGGAGGGCATATCCTGGGGAGAGGATGATGATTGTCATCCCACCAGGATATATCATACCACTAGAGCACCACATCAATGATCCATACATATGCAAGGTTAGTATTATTATCCATTCGTATGCTCTCCTGATGCTGTCTTATTGGTGCGGAGTTATGAGGCCACAGTAGCAAGTCCTCCTCGACCATTTGCAAGTAACTAAATATAAATTACATTATATTTTTTAAACACAAATTCTTCTATTTATTTATATTTATTTGATAATTACTTAACTTTTATTTTTTTGGATAAATCTCATATATTGTACATTATTTTAGCAGTACAACTTAGATATTCAGGAGATTGATACCTCACATGTGCGGGAGGCTATCCTTTGGTATATGGGAAGATTGCTTAGAGGATTTAGATATGAGCATCATAGCCACTCGAAGAAGATCTTCCATGCGCGTGGGGTGGCGGCGGCATGTGAGACACCACATAGGAGTGTATCACATCCTGACTGGGATCTCCTCTGCACTAGATACAAGGATTCTACATACCGAATATAACTATTATATATAATAAAATATTGATTATTGAATTGATATGGTATTGTAATATGTTCACTAATATCTTGATTTCATTTACTTATTAGGCCTTTTGCAAAAAGGCCTCACAGAGCAAGTCGAGGCTCATGGTGATGCATTATGGTGGATTAAAGTTATTTGCACAGTATCAGTATGAGCTGATAAGTACACATACATACATCTTTAATAATTTATTAGAATATGTCTGTATCTGTATACTTATATTCATAAATTTTATAGAGACATCGAAATAGGATAGTTGCTTGGGTGGATTGATGTCTACCAGAGGATCCATCGCCAGGCGATGGGTGAGTGGCTTCCCAAGACTAGGGAGAGACATGTGAATATTGATTAATTAAGTTATGTTTTAATTTTATTATAAAGTTTAGACTTTTGATTATATATTTTTTTTAATTAGGATCGCATGATGGAGATACCATCCCTACCCCCTATTGAGGGCTCTACCCCATCCACGGATGACGATATCTATGATGAGGTGCTCGATAGGAGACCTAGCTATGTTACGGGATTGGGATATGAAGTTGTAGCCCCTAGCTCCTTTGAGCAGCACATGTTTCTTGTGATGCTCGTCTGCATGAGGTGGAGAGGATACATGCTGAGATTGAGAGAAGACATCAGGAAGAGATAGCAAACCTACAATGGACCAATGCTGAGCTTTCGTCCCAGCTTGTAGTATTTGGGATGAAGCTCGACGAGTTATGTCAAAGTATGCCTTCCCCACCGACTTTCGATGTTCCTACTGATGCTTATGATCAGGACTCTATCGATGATGATGATGGGTGTCTTCTATGATCGATATTACTTTATATTATTTTTAATTAATATTTTTTATCATTTATTAGATAATTAGTTTACTAACTTAATTTTTTAATTTAATGCAGGTCTATGATATGTCACTGAACATATAGAGTTTTATTTTATTTTGATGTTTTTTTTTTATATGACATCTTTTATGATTGTATATATCTTTTATATTGGTGGTATGTATGACTTTTTATATATATACTATTGGAATATCAGCTACTCTGATACCACTTTATTAAGGATCTAGTATCAGGATATTGCAGCAGAAAGTAAGAAAAAAATAAAATAAGAATATAATCAAATACGTGGATCAGCCTAAAAGCTTGCCTCCATGGGGCATGTAAAACTCCACTATGAAAGAGAAAAAATAAGTACAAGAGAAGAATACCCACTCTCAACTCACTGTACATAAAATTCTCTCAACTAGAAGCTACCCTCTCAAAAGCTCTCTTAAAATCCCAAGGAGACCCTTAGAAGCTATAAGATGCTCTGCCCTCAATCTCCACGTCGGATGCTATGCATCTGTTACTTCTCTCTCTCACGGGCTGCATGTACTCGGCACTCTACCAAGCTCCTCTCAGTGGCCACTTGAGCCTCTCTACGTGCCTCTCATGCCACATACACCATCTCCTGCTCCACAGTACCTCAGTCCTTTAAATAGGATGAGAATCCTCTTCTCAGCAGTTCACAAGAGTCCTAACAGGGCTCTTTCTTCTAATATGAGTCGAACATGAGCTTGATTGAGTCTTGGAATATTTTCCAATCTTTAAATCAGGACTATAGCCCTCCATAGCCGCTAGATCCTATGGTCCATGTGCAACTCTTGTAGACCCTTTGTATTAATCACAATTCAAGTCCAAACAGAAAACCCCATCATATTCTATTCATCTCTGTCAAGCTGGCTCTATCAGAAGTCAAGCTGGCTTGACTGCATCTCATCAGAACTCCTGCTTTCTATCTACTTGAGAGGACCAGCATGATTGTAGTTCGAGCTGGCTCAACCTTACTCCGAGCCAACTTGACTCCATATCCGAGCCATCTTGACTACTTGATGATTTGATTCTCCTCTACTGTTGGTCAAATTCAAGGTGTCAAACCCTAATATCTCCATCTCGACTCGACATTCGGTCTTCACCTGACTTTGAGAGCTTGTGATCCATCTTGCCCACATGCCCTAGGGCACGTCTGCTGATCATAGATAGACAAACATGGGAGTTGAGCCAGACCGCTCGATCCCACCTCCATCAATGGCTGTGTCTACTTTGACTAAAGACCTACTCGGTGAAGTCTCCTGTGGCAATAGGAACTTAACTCTGTAACATCACCTCTTGTCCTTTCGAGTCTTCCATCTCATGCCCGATCCATCTCCACCTAAAGCTCCACCTCGCACTAGGCTTTCTCTGGCTCCTAAAGCTCCACCTCACACTAGGCTCTCTGCTAGACAATAATATCCTCTTGTCCTCTTCTTCCACTCCAATATCACCCTATTACTGTGCATGACCTTTAGGATTTCATCATCAGTTACCCACCTGTAGCCATTTGAATCCAGTCTGCTCAGTGAGATATGATTTCACCTAAAATTGGGTATGTATTAGACCTCCACCAATCTCCTCACTGCACCATCATATATCCTTCAGTTGACCATTTTGATGCCTCTGATTGCATAGCTCGATCCATCCGACAGATAAGCAGTGCCCTCACCGCTCTCTAGGAAGTTAAACTGCTCCTTTCTACAATAAATATGATATGTGCATGCATAATCTAAACTCTACTATTGGAAAAAAGTAGATACCTCATCAGATATCTCTAAGACATCATCCTCTAACTCGCTACTAGTCATCGCTATAGTATCCCTCATCCGATCTTTGAGCTATGAGCAATCTCTGACACGATGCCCCAACTTGTCACATAAGTAGCATCTGATCTTGCTAGGATCTCTTATCTTGAATCTGGATTGTCCTCCTCGTGATCCTCTATCACTCTATCTACTACCTCCTGCTCCTCTAGAAATTGCCAAAGTGAGCTACCGCCATCTGAGCTCGAAGCTGGGTTCTCCCTCCTGAGAACCTCATTTTGGAGTATTGCTATAGTGACCTCATTCATCTTGAGAACCTCATTTTGGAGTATTGCTGTAGTGACCTCATCCATCTTGATGGTTCTCTTTTTCACTAGAAGAGCAGTCACCAAGAACTCATACGAAGAGAGAAGCGATACTAGTAAGACCAACGTCCTGATCTTCTTCTTCTTAACTTTTCACCAATGCTGAGGAGGTCGGTGAGGATCTTCTAGAAGTTAGATAGATACTCCCGCACTCTCTGGCCTTCATCCATCCATAACTGGTAGAACTACCTCTAAAGAAATAGCATGTTCATAAGCAACTTCTCCATGTACAACTCCTCGAGCTTCGACCACAGCACCATCAGAGAAGTCTCGCCAAGTACATGGATCACCACATCATGCACTAGATATAAGTGGATCGTGCTCACCGCTTGCATCTAGATCCACTTTCAATCCTTCACCTTCATGGTAGCTAGCATCTCATCATTCAAGAAAGCGTCGATCAACCCATGTTGGATGAGGACATTCTTTATCCTTACTTGCCATAAGGAGAAATTATCATTTCCATCAAACCTATTGATCTCTATCTTGATTGCACTTGTCTATTCCATATTCTTCAATCTCTATCCACTGCTGCAATCTGCGCTTTGGTACTATCTAGCTCTGATATTAATCTATTTGGATATCAGCTACTTTGATACCACTTTATTAAGGATATAGGTCCGGGATAATGTGGTAGAAAGAAAGAAGAAAATAAAATAAAATCACAATCAAGTACGTGAATCAGTCTAAAAGCTGGCTTCCATGGGGCATGCAAAGCTCCACTATGAAAGAGAAAAAATAAGTACAAAAGGAGAACACCCACTCTCAACTCACTGTACATAAAACTCTCTCAATTAGAAGCTATCCTCTCAAAAGCTCTCTTAGAATCTCTAGGAGACTCTCAGAAGCTATAAGATGCTCTGCCATCACAGCCTCCGCGCTAGATGCTATGCACCTATTACTTCTTTTTCTTATAGGTTGTACGTGCTTGGCACTCTACCAAGCTCCTCTCAGTGGTTGCTTGAGCCTCTCTACATGCCTCTCATTCTATACGCACCACCTCCTACTCCACAGCATCTTAATCCTTTAAATAGAATGAGAATCTTCTTCTCAGTAGTTCACAGGAGTCCTAACAGGGCTCTTTCTGCTAATATGAGTCGAACATGATCTTGATGGAGTTTTAAAATATTTTTCAACCTTTAGATCATGACCACAGCCCTCCATGACCGCTGAATCCTGTGGTCCACATGCAACTCTCGTAGATCTTTTGGATTAATCATAATCCGAGTTCAAACAGAAAACTCTGTCCTATTTTGTTCATCTTCATCAAGCTGACTCTATTAGAAGTTAAGCTGGCTCGACTGTGTCTCATCCAAACTCTTGCTTTTTGTCTGTCTGAGAGGGCCGGCTCGATTGTGGTTTGAGTCAGCATGATCTTAGCTAGAGCCGACTCAACCCCATATCCAAGCCAGCTCGATTGCTTGATGATTTGATTCTCCTCTACTATGGGTCGAATTCAAGGCATCAAATCGTAACATATACATGGTTTAATATGGATGTTATATGGATGTTTTAAAATGAATGAATTTGATTTTGGCATATGTTTATTTATCTAGAGATTTTAAAGTGAAAATAAAGAAGATAGATATTATGTTATTTGTCTACAAGTTTAAAAAATTGGTAGAAATAATTTTTTTTGTTAAAAATAATTAGCAATGCAAATGGAAGCATAGGTAAAGAGTTATAGCAATGCAAAATTAGCATCGATAAATCTAAATAACCATCACCAAATAGCATGCCACCGTGCCACTTTTAGCCATGCTTAACAATTACCAATGCAAGTTTATGTCATAAAATATTTACCGATGTAAAATAAACGTAGGTAAATACAAAGTAGCCATCGCCAAACAGCATGCCAGCATGCCACCTTTGGCCATGCTTATCAATTACCAATATAAGTTTATGTCGCAAAATATTTATTGATGCAAAATAAACATAGGTAAATCTTTTCTTACCAATGTAAATATTGCATCGCTAATAGTTTATCGACGTTGTCTTTGCATCATAAAAAGTCATTTTTTCGACGTTTAGTTAGCAAAGGAAAATCTTTATTTACCGATGTAAATTACCGTCGGTAAAGTTTTTTTTGCCAATGTTTATCTTTCATGGGAGAAAGTCTATATTGCTGACATTTATTTTATGTTGTTAAAAATATATTTTTTGATGCCTATTTTGCGTAGCTAAAAATAATCTTCAATGTTTATTTTAGCATCAGTAAAACTTCTTTTTTCTGATGAAAAAATTTAAACATCGATAGATAGAATCAATGATGGAACTTTTGCCAATGTATTTTTTTCGATGCATATTACGTCGGTGGATGTAATTAGCGATGCTTTTTTAGGATTTAGCTATGCTTTTATTGCATAGCTAATTATCCTTTTTCTTGTAGTGGTATTTATGATAATTATCACTTTCCCACCATCCTAAGACATTTGGAGAGCCCTCATTTAATATCCTAGCCATTGAAAATAAAGATCTAGCCATTGAAAAAAAGGTAGGATCAAAAAAGTGTAGATCTAAAAAACTAGCCATTACAGTAACTTAGTTGACTAACTTTCTCTGAGTTGACTAAGTCCTTTACTTAGTCGACTAAAAATTGCTTTGAGTCAACTAAAGACTAGATAGCAAAAAAATGGTCTTTTTGTCTTTTGATACTTTTCTACGACTGAGTAGACTAACTAAAAATTTTAGTTGACTAATTCTCCTATCTTGGTCGGCTCAATTCTAGCTTTGTTGGCTAAGTGGACAAAGCTTGAAAATCTATGTTTCTATCCTGCTTCTATCCTCTAAGACTAAGTCGACTAACTTTCTGACTGAGTTGATTAAGTCACGTGGGCCATGAAACTTGGCTTTCTATCACTGATACTGAGTCGGCTAAAATATCTACTGGGTCATCTCAAATTGTGTGCCAAGCATGCCATGAAGTTTTTAAAAGTATTTCTTTTTGGCTAGACTTGCCTTCTAAACTTGATTTAATTTTACTTAACCTTTCTTTTTAAGGTATCTCAAGTCTAGATTTTCTTCAAAGATCTCTTGAGTGGTGGTCCTCCATTTAATTAATGAAAATCACTTGGAAGAATGTGAACATTCAGAATTTAAACTACACATCCTCAAAAATAATATTAGTAACTTAACGAATTATACTCAAATACTTTTATTATCATCAAAATCAATCTAGGGGTCAACAATCTTCTTCTTTTTGATGATGATAAAATCCTTTGAGTATACCTTTCTTTCAAATTTTAATGTAATTTTCATATAGTCAATTCATATACAATATATTCATTAAAACTTTATCAAATTTCACATGCTCCTTGGTAAGAATCAGTGATTGCGCACATATTCCAGAAGGAAGCATCGTTAAATCCTAATCTTAACTTATTTTTATGAGCTTAATTTTTATGAATCTATTTAGATTATTTTATTTTGTTAGAAATTCTAATTTTGTTAGGACTCTGTATCAAGAGTTCTGTTAGGATTCAAGTTCAAAATTAGACTTTTATTAGGTTATGTTTTTGTTTCTCTTTTTAAAGGCTCCACCTATGTGGAGAAAAGCAGATTTGAATAATTGATCAATTAAATTCCTAAATTCTAGACTTTGAAGTTTTTTTCTTTCTTTTCTTCTTAATTTTTTTTATTCTTTATTTATTTTTATTTTTTATTTTACATCAATTTGGTATCAGAGTGAACATCCTGCAATTTGTTCTTATTGTTCTACATTTTCTCTTTTTTCTTTCTTTTAATTTAATCTTTTTCCTTCATTCCATCACCTTCCATCCAATAAAAAAAAATATTTGGCATTATCTTCCTCGTCTTTCCCTTCCCCTCTCTATCTCTTTCTCCTTCCAAGTCACAGCCCACACCACCTAGATGACCGTAACCTTACTTTTCCATCGTTGATCAACATTGCCTTCCCTGACAACAATGCAGTATCTTTCAGCCACCACCACCGATGGTGATGCCTTCCCGCCTCACTATCATCATTGATGTCACAGACTGCTAGAACTCCCCAATTGTAGGTGCCCACGCTCGAGCCCCTTGCCATCACCTTCCTTCTCGTGTAGGAACCGATTTAGGGTTCTAGGGTTAGCTTTTGAAACTTTTTTAAAATTATAGCAGAAGAGATGAATTAATCATATTAAATCATAAATAATATAACATAAAATCCTAGATATAGGATCCTATTACTTGATTAAGGCATGATATTAAATCAAAAAATAAAATATCAAAAGAACTACATGTTGATTATATCAACAGCAGACTACTCTAGATCAGATCTAAACATGTAATAAGCAGATCAGATCATCCTTATCTTTGAATCTCAAGTACCTTAACTCACTGATCTAGGCTTGAGATGGTTGCTCCAAGTCACACACATGTTCGGCCTCTACGAGTTGTCCACATGAGCTCTCGATCGTAGATCTAAAGTTCGGTGCTCAAAAATCAGTATAGTATGCAGTACTATGCTGATCCTTCTCCGATGGTCGATCTGGATCTTCCTTCCTTCAAGCTTGGACTCTCCAACTTTTAAAAATTGAGAAATACAATTATGATGCTGAGACACCTCTCAAACACTCACAAAAATGGAGGAATAGGAGTGGAAGAAAAATCCTAGAAGAAGACCCTCTTCTTCTTCTTTCTTCTCTCACCAAAGCACCTTGATTGGTGCCTTTACAAAATCCCATGCCCTAGGCTTCTCTCTCAGATTTTTAACACCCCAAATTATCTCTATCAGATGTGTAATCCACAAAAAAATTAGATCAAAATTTATTTTATATTTGGAGATATAGAGGAATCTTTGACTAGGTCAAATACCTAGTCATGGGTTATCCAAACAAGGCTAGACTTGGGGTGCCCAACTCTTGGGTGCCCCCTCCTTTATTTTTTACGCAGACCATCAGGAAATGTTGCACAAAACCTCTCTTAAAAGTTATGAAAGTATGAGAGAAAAAAATAGGGATGTGGGTGACACAAAATGGGAAGGAGTTTTGGTTTCTCAAAACTCTATCTCATAGAGTTTAAATCAACTCAAACTCTTCTTTTGACTTGATCACAATATCTAAATACCATATTTGAGATAAAGAGAGCAAGGGGACATGCGTGAACATCTAGAGATAAATATTTTCATGAAAAAATCTAAAAAAAAATGGCATGGGGGGGCTTGGGGCTAAGGTGGTGCATGGAGATAGGAGTCCTAGTCTAACTAGGACTCCTAGTTTGACTTGGTCCAACTTGATCCTTGAACTAAATTAAATTAGGATTTAATTAATTCAATTAGATTAGGTTTTAGTCAAACTAATAATCTAATTAAATTATATTATATTAAATTTAATTTTTTTAATTAAATTAGAAATTGGGTTGATACAAATCCTAATTGAACTAGGACTAGTTTTTCCTTACAATTTGCTCATCCGATAAACCAATTGAACTTGATCCAATCAAACCCAAACTAAATCTAATTAAATTATATTAATTAGACTTAATTTTAATCCTTTAACTTAATCAAATTAAGTCAATTAGCAATTAAATTGCTAATCTATCCTCTTGTAATACTTGCACTAGGTCAAAACTAATCGTATAGAATATTTAACCCTAGAACGATTCTTAATTGTTGATCAACCATCTGATCAGATCGAGAACTCTTATGTGTGTGACCCCATAGATCTAAACCTAAGTTGATAACATCGGAATAAATTTTTGTACCAATTAAAGTGATCATCTAGCAATGGTACCCGACGGCTGGAGAGATCGCATGTGTAGAACAACATCCTTAGAACCCATGTAGATATAGTTTTTGTATAATTCATCCCCTTGATCAAAATGCTCGTAGGATACCTTAAAGTTTAACTATCAATCCCAATTTAGGTCATCCATATTGTATTTCAAAATATCAAATCTATCTCATGGATTATCTTGGCGAAGGTTTTTGCTATATTGAAATGTAGTGATGCATTCTTCTCCAACTCTCGGAGTGGTCAATCTCATCTTGATCACTCACCAACTTCACAAGTACTTGACTATGCCCAAAAATCTTTCATCGCTAAATTAGAAATTTTGTTAGTTCGGTACCAAAGTACAGTGAGTTGCTTGCAAGCCATTGTTGTGATCTCAGGTCTAAGAAATATTTATACCTATATCCCATCAGAGCAATTCTTGATAGTAGAATGCTCTAGAGTTGATCACGTTCAATGATGATATACCCATACATCTCACTTGTATACCATACCTATATCTCTACACTCCTTGGTTAAGAGGACAACCAACCTATATGGCATACAATGACCTATGCTTGATAAACACTATCATCCTAATTAATAGCGTATCATTTGATCACGAACAGTTTTAAAAATTAATTGTTAAATCCTCTCTTTATCGAAACTAAATAGTCCTAATGACTTCATCACAATAATGGAGTTCATTAGAAGATGTATACCTTATGATGAAAATGCCAAAATAAATATTTTATTTATTAATAAATTAATTATAATTATAAGATAACTCAACCGTCAATAGACTGACGATTGACTTTGGCATATATTTTTCAACAACTCCCACTTGTCTTAAATCCACTCGGCATAGTATCTAATACCCATCTTCGACTTATGTTCTTCGAACTCTTTTATCGCCAAGGCTTTAGTGAAGGGGTCGACCAGGTTATCCTTTCCATCAATCTTCTGAAGATCAACGTCATCTCTATCTATGATCTTCCGAATCAGGTGGTAGCGGTGCAGTATGTACTTCGTCCGCTAATGTGCCTTTGGTTCCTTCGCTTGAACAATGGCACCAGTGCTGTCGCAGTAGAGCAGGACTAGACCATCAATGGAGGATGCTACTCCAAGCTCGGTGATGAACTTTTTTAGCCATATAGCTTTCTTTGCAGCATCTAATGCTGCGATATACTCTACTTTATAAACAAAATCTACCATAGTATGCTGCTTGAAACTCTTCTAGCATATGGCTCCATCATTTAGGATAAAGACATAACCCAACATGCTTCTACTATCATCATGATCAGATTAAAAGCTGAAGTTAGTAAACCCCATAAGTTTCAAATCTGACTTACCATAAACCAACCATTGGTCTTTAGTATTTCTTAAATACTTAAGGATGGTTTTTACACTTTTCAGTGGTTCTCTCCTAGATCAGATTAGTATCTACTCACTACTTCTAGTGAGTATGCCACATCTGATCTTATACATATCATGGCGTACATGATAGATCCCACTGTCGAAGCATATAGGCTTTACTCATATGCTCTCTCTTTAGGAGTTATCGAACAATCCCTCTTAGAGAGAGAAATTTTATGGCCTATCGAAAGATAGCCCTTTTTGAAATTCTTTATGTTGAACCTTTTCAGCATAGTTTCTATGTACGTGGATTGGGATAACCCAAGCATCCTCTTAGATCTATCCTTATTGATCTTCATCCCTAGAATGTAGGATGCTTCACCCAAGTCCTTCATGAAGAACTGAGATGATAACCAAAATTTTATTTCTTGCAATACGGGGATGTCATTCTCGATTAAGAGAATATCATCAACGTACAAAATAAGGAATACTACTGTTGACCATTTGTCCATTTATAGATGCAGGGCTTTTCTTCATTCTTAACAAAGCTATACGTTTTGATGACCTTATCAAAAAGCATGTTCCAACTCTGAGATGCTTGCTTCAATCCATAAATGGATCTCTGAAGCTTGTACACCTTGGACTCATCTATAGATATGAACCTTTCGGGTTGTATCATATACACTTCTTCAGTCAGCTCTCTATTCAGAAAAGCTATCTTCACATCTATTTGCTAGATCTCATGGTCCAGATGGGCAGCTATAGCAAGCATTATTCGAATGGATTTGAGCATTTTCATAAGAAAGAATGTCTCATCATAGTCAATACCAAAATATTGATGATACCCCTTGGCAACTAGATGGGCTTTATAGGTCTCCACCATTCCATCTGTGCCCCTCTTCTTTTTGAAGATCCATTTACACCCAATGGGTTTAACCCCTTTAGATGGGTCAACCAATGTCTATACATTGTTGACCTTCATGGACTCCATCTTGGATTTCATAGCCTCAAACCATTTCTCAAAATTAGATCTCTGTATTGCATCTATGTAGATGATCGGATCCTCATCATTTTCATCCAGTTCGATAGGATCACCATCCCAGATCAAGAAATCATAGTATCTATCCAGTTGACACAGTACTCTATTGGATCATCTTAATGGTGTAGAGACACTGTGCTCTAGATCAAATCTAATCAAATCCAGTTCAGGTTCGACTATAGGTGTCGACTTTTCTACCTATTGAACTTCATCAAGTTCAATCTTAGAGGTAATAGTTTCTTCATCAAGAAACTTATTTTCCAAAAAGACTACCCTAAGGTTGATGAATACCTTTTGTTCGTCAGTATGGTAGAAAATATATTCTTTTGATTCTTTGGGGTATCCTATAAATGTGCATTTGTCAAACCTAGGTCCAAGTTTATCTGTGATTAATCATTTCACATAAGTCGGGCACCCCTAGACCCTAAGGTACGAAAATGCTGGCTTATGCCCTGTCCATATCTCATATGCAGTCTTAATTACAGACTTACTTAGAGCCCTATTTAACAGGTAGCAAGCCGATTTGAGTGCATATCCCTAGAAGGATATCAACAAGCTAGCAAAATCCATCAAGGATTGGATCATGTCCAATAAAGTTCGATTCCTCCTCTCAAACATACTATTATGTTGTGATGTTCCTGGAGGAGTCCATTGGAAGAAAATCTCATTCTCTCATAGATATGTGAGAAATTCATCAAAAAGATTTTTTTCTCTTTAGTCAGATCAAAGAGTCTTAATATTTTTTCTCGTTTATTTTTCTACTTCACTTTGGAATCGTTTGAACATTTCAAATGACTCTAACTTATGTTTCATTAGATAGACATATCCATACCTAGATAGATCATCTATGAAAGTAATGAAGTAGAGATATCCAGCTCTGGCACTTGTGTTCATTGGTCTACATACATCAGTATGTACTAGATCTAAGAGCTCAGTGACTCTCTCATCTTTTTCAGTAAAAGGTGACTTGGTCATTTTGCCAAGAAGACAAGATTCATAAGTTGGAAGTGATTCATAATTACTGACTTTGAGAATTTCCTTTTGAGTCAATCTATTTATCCTATTTTTGTTGATGTTGTTAGGAATTATGTCCCAAAGTCAATCATCAGTCTATTGATGGTTGAGTTATTTTATAATTATAATTAATTTATTAATTAATAAAAATATTTTGGCATCTTTTTCATCATACGTTAACATCTTCAAATGAACTCCATTGTTGTGATGAAGCCCTTAGGACTATTTAGTTTCGATAAAGAGAGGATTTATCGATTAGTCCTTAAATTTGTTCACGATCAAATGATAGATTGTTAATTAGGATGACAGCGTCTATCAAGCATAGGTCACTGTATGCCATACAAGTTGGTTGTCCTCTTAACCAAGGAGTATGGAGATACTGATATAGCATACAGGTGAGATGTATGGGTACATCGTCATGGAACATGAGCAACTTCAGAGCATTCTACTGTCAAGAATGTCTCTGATGGGATATAGATATAAGTATCCCTTAAACCTGAGATCACCTCAGTGACTTGCAAGCAACTTACTATGCTTTGGTACCGAACTAACTGAATTTATAATTCAGCAATGGAAGGCTTCTGGGCATAGTCAAGTACTTGCAAAGTCGGAGTGTGATCAAGATAAAATTGACCACTCCAAGAGTTGGAGAAGAATGTATCATTGTATTTCAATATAGCAAAACCTTGGTCAGGATAATCCATCAAATGGATTTGGTATTTTGAAATACAATGTGGACAACCTGATCAGAGTTGACAGTTGAACTCTGATGTATCCTACGAGCATTGTGGTCAAGAAAATAAATTATCTGAAAATTATATCTGCATGGGTTCTAAAGATGGTGTTCTACACCTTTCGACCTGTTCGACCATCGGGTATCATTGCTAGATGGTCACTTTGATTGGTACAATAATTTATTTCTATGCTACTAGCTTAAGTTCAGACCTATGAGGTCACATACATTAGAGCTTATAATTTGATCGGATGGTTGATCAACGATTAAGAATTATTCTAGAGTTAAACAATCAATACGATTGGTGTTTAACCTAGTGCAAGTGTTACAGGAGGATCGATTAGCAATTGAATTACTAATTGACTTAATTTGATTAAGCCAATAGAATAAGATTAAGTCTAATTAAATATAATTTAATTAGATTTGATTTGGACTTGATTGGATCAAGTTCAATTGATTTATTGGATAAGCCAAGTGCAAGGAAGAACTAGTCCTAGTCTAACTAGAACTCGGATTAACCCAATTTTTTAATTTGATTAGAAAATAAATTAGAATTAAATATAATTTAATCTAATTTAATTAAGTCCTTAAATGAGTTAGGATCTAATTTTATTGGGTTGGTTTACTCTTGTTAAAAGACCTTGTTCGACCAAGTCAAAATAGGAGTCCTTGTGTGACTAGGACTCCCTATCCTTGCGCCACATATTCCTTACGCCCCCACCCCTTTTCCTTTGAGTTTTATGTGAAGAATCTTCATGTCCAAGGCTTCTCATGCACCCACCTTTCTCTCCTTCTCCCACTTATTTGGAATAAGTTATGGACATATCTTTTTGGTGGTAAGTTGTTGAGAGTTTGAATTCTATATGATAGAATCCTAACAACTTAAAACTCCTTCCATCTAATGCCACCCCCTCTCCTTATTTTTCTCTCATATTCCATGGTGAGAAACCTGATGTTTTGTGCACCCTCCCTTACTGGTCCACGCCAATAATTGTGGAGGAGGCACCCAAGAGTTGGGCGCCCCAACAACTTCCCATGTTTGGAGATTCCTAGTCTAGGATTTTGATCTAACTTGGACTCTTCTTTTTCTCTATTTATTGGATGAATTTTGTTCTAATTTTTTGGTAAAATATAAAGTTGTAGGACAGGTTTGGGATGTGCAAAAATTAGAGGAAGAGGATCCTTGGGCATGGGGGTTCTATAGGCATCAAACTAGGTATCTAGATGAGAGAAAAGAGAAGAAGAAGAGGGTCTTCTTCTAGGGCTGTTTTATTTTCAATCTCTCCTCCTTTTTTTTGAGTTTTTTCTGAGAGAGTCTCAGATTAGTAAACTCTCATCTTCCTTCTCATATTTTAGAGAGTCTAAATTTTGAAGAAGAGAGCATCGGATCGACGGTCGAAGAAGGATCTGCATAGTACTAGCATGCTGTGCTGATTTCCTGCATTGGACTTCAGATCAGAGATCGTAGGCTCGTGTGGATGACTCCTAGAGGTTGGATGCATGTACAACTTATGACTTCATTCTTAAGCCTGGATCAATAAGTTAGAATGTCTAACTTACTCAGGTAATAGATCTGATCTATAAACTTAATACCTACATTTGATGTACTGTAGATCTAGGTTGATTTGATCAATCTTTTTTTTTCTTATTTGATTTTAATTTTTGATTTAATATCATGCCTTAATCATGTAATAGATCTAAGATCTATATATTTATTTATTTATATTTATTTAAATATATATTTAATTTATTTAAGTTTTTCACTGTCAGATCTTAAAAAAGTTTCAAGATCTACCTATGAAATCCTAGATCTGATTCCTTCAATTTATATCAGAGCCTAGGTTCTTATTACATGATTTTTATATATGTTTAGATTATTTTTTAGATTAGATTTAATTTATAATCTAATTATTAAATCTAAAATTAAAAAAAAATAAATCTCATGAACTGCCATAAGGTTGTCCTACTGTAAGGTTTACCCCTTACAATAAAAAGGTTATCCTAGTTCATGATGATCTGACTCTAATCATAAATTTATTAAATTTAATATAATTTTATTTATAATTTAATAAATTTAAAATAATTTTAGATTTAAAAATAAAATATTTTAGATTGCACGGACTGCCATAAGGTTGTCCTGCTGTAAGGTTTACCCCTTATAGTGAATAGGTTACCCTAGTACGTGCTGATCTAAAATATTGATCATAAAATTTTAGATTAGATCTAAAAAATTTTATGATCTATTTAAAAATATTTTAATCTAATTTTAATCTTCATAAATATGTTGGATTTGATCTAGGAAGATTTATGATTGATTATTATTGAAACTGTTTCAATTACATAAACCTATTTAGATTAGATCTAAAGTAGATTCATGTTTATGTTACTTGCATATTGATTATGAATCAAACATGCAACTTGGTTGATAAAACCATGTTGTAAAAATATTTTACAAATATGAAAATTATTTTTGAAAAGTCGAACCCGAACTCTCAGCCTAAAACTTAATTGAGAAATAAGAAGTTGATTGAATAGGATCTAGGATTGTGAATTGAAGATCCTAAGACACAAATCATAACACATTAGGTTAAATGGGTTAGTGGGGATTAGGTCCATTAATTGGGTTAGACCTAGGGTTAGATTAAAGAATGGACTTAATTAGAGATTTGACTAAATCTAATCAATTATTATCTTAGATTAGGTCAAGGATTCTCTAGTTCAATTACAATAGTTGTAGTTGGTCAAATCCATGTCTTTAGTGAGATCCAAGATGGACTTGATTCTTGGCTTTGCGGTCTAATATGAACTATTAGGTTGATCTAATTGAAACTAATTAAACCAGTTGGTGTCTAATATAAACCAGACCAGTGGTTTTTAATTGGCAGCCTGCTTACCTGGCCATTTCTAATGGTGTTTAAGACAAGCCTGGCAGACCTTTCTACTGATCGAACTTACCTGGCCTCTTGGTGAGATTATGTTTTGATCAGATCGCTTAATTATTTAAGCTGACCTATATCAGCTAGGTAAATCAGTTTGACTAATTTAGGTGCTTTTAGACCAGCATATTAATGATCTTCCTTAAGCTGACTTAGTGAAGTTAGTGGGAGGATCATGATAAGCTGGTTAATCTGACCTACTCTCTTCTATAAATAAATTTTCTAAAATTATTAGATCCCTAAAATGAAATAGTTATATGATAACTAGATCATAGCCTCCTATTAAAGTGGATGATAATGGGTCCATCAGTTGGATAATCATTGGAGGCCCAAAGGCCTGGTGCTTATCGATTGACGAAATTATCATTCATTATATGATCTCTTGGATACATCATTCTAAATGGTGGGCCAACCAAAGTTGGGCCTGATCATTCATTGGTTGGATGGGCCAAGTATGGTCATGTTAATGGTTGGACCTAATTGGATCCTTTTCTGAGAAGGCCAAAGCCAATTGATCAGGGCTTGGGGCAAAATTTAATTACTGAAAATTATTTGGAGAAATAATTGATTATGAACCTACCATTAAATGTACATGGGTGGGCTAACCAAAGTTGGGCTTGTGTATAGTCTATGTGGATTCTAGTACCCACTAAGAAATTAGAGTAATTCCTTGAATTGAAGGTAGAGTACCAATTCAAATAAAATAGTGGGAGAACCTTTTGATTAAAGTCTAAGTCTTTAGGTTTAATGAATCAATTACTAATTAGGTTTTGGTTTTTCTTTGTAAAGACATGGCCACTTTCCTGTCGCTCCAATCATTATTGGATAATGATAAGTTGATGGGATCCAACTTCGATAGTTGGTACCGAAAGTTGAAGATTGTCCTAGAGCATGAACAGATCCTATATGTACTGATGGATCCTACACCTGAGGAGCCAGCTAACAATGCACGTAGAATAGTCAGAGATACTTATCAGAAGTAGTTTAGTGACCGAACCATGATGCGCTGCATTATGCTGGCTGCGATGAACGACGAGTTCAGTCGTAAGTTTGAGACAGCTCAGCCAAATAAAATGCTTCAAGTGTTGGAGGATTCTTTTGGCACACCTAATGACGTTGAGAGGCACAAGACTAGTTGCGCCATCTTCAACGTCAGAATGTGGGATGGAGTCTCTATCACTAATTATGTACTGTACATGATTGAGCTGATAGAGTGCTTGAGCAAACTCGACTTTTCCATGCATAAACAACTTGGGAAAGATGCAATACTGAACTCGCTGCCCATGTTTTATCTCCTATTTCTTACACATTATAGAATGTCAAAGCTTGAAGTGTACCACCATGGGTTATTGGGGTTACTTCAGAACTTTGAGAAGGATCACCAACTCCATAAGGAGTCAATGAATTTAGTGGGAGGTTCGTCTTCTCGTTCTCGATTCTTTAGAAAAGGAAAGAAGAACAAGAAGAAGAAAGCTAAGAAGGTGCATGCTCAGGCTAGGACATCTGTGCAGGCTCAGACCCCAAAAATCAAGCCCGATAAGAGTCAAGTTGAATGCTTCTTTTGCAAGAAGTGGGGGTACTAAAAGAAAAACTATCCTCAGTACATTGCCTCCCTAGATCCGAACAGGCAGAGAAAGAAGCAAGCTGTTGCTGGACAAGATATTTACATGACAACTCCTTGCAATTTCTCTATTTATGATATTACTGATTGCGTATTGGATATCGATAGCCCTTATCATATTTGCAATTCGTTGCAGAGGTTGCAGGTTAGTAGAAGATTTAAGCAAGGTGAGAGATTTCTAAATATTGGAGATGGAAGACCAGTTCTAGTTCTAGCTTTAAAAATTTTGAAACTTGTATTTAAATCTCATACCATTATTCTTAGTGATTGTCATTTCTGTCCTAATTTTTTTTTAAATATCATTTCTATAGGCCTTTTGGCCATGAACAATTATGAAATTTCAATAAAGAAATGAGTTTATAATGTCATTGTAAATGGTGTCATTACTTTCTATGGATAATTGAACAATAGTGTATATATGTTATTACAACCTGTTAATGTAGTCTATTCTACTGGCAAACACCCTAGATTAGATAGTGTATCAGATATCTACTTATGATACTATAGGCTAGCTCATATAAATAAGAATAGGATAAATAGATTGACTCAAGAGAAAATTCTCGAAGTTAATGATTGTGAATCTCTTCCAACCTATGAGTCATCTCTTCTTGGTAAAATGACCAAGTCACCTTTTACTGAAAAAGATGAGAGAGCCAATGAGCTCTTAGGTCTAGTACATATTGATGTATATGGACCAATGAGTACAAGTGCTAGAGGTGGATATATCTACTTCATCACTTTCACAGATGATCTATTTAGATATGGATATGTCTATCTAATGAAACATAAATCAGATTCTTTTAAAATGTTCAAATAATTTTGAAGAAAAATAAAAAAATAACCTAGGAAGAGTATTAAAACTCTTTGGTCTGACCGAGGAAGAGACTACCTTTCTGGTGAGTTTCTCACATATCTAGGAGAGAATGGAATTCTCTCCCAATGGACTCCTCCTGGAACACCACAGCATTATGGTGTGTCTGAAAGGAGGAATCGAACTTTATTAGACATGGTCTGATCCATGATGGAATTTGCCAGCTTATCGATATCCTTCTAGGAATGCACTCGAATCGACTTTTTATCTATTAAATAGGATTCCAAGTAAGTATGTAGTTAAAACCCCATATGAGATATGGATAAGGCATAAGCCAGTACTTTCACATCTTAGGATTTGGGGTTCCTGACTTATATCAAATGATTAGTTACAGACAAACTTGGACCTAGGTCTGACAAGTGTACATTCATAGGGTACCCAAAAGAGACCAAAGAATACTATTTCTACCATGCTGATGAACAAAAGGTGTTCGTTAGCCTTAGGATAATCTTTTTGAAAAAAAAAAATTTCTTGGTGAAGGAACTATTGCCTCTAAGGTTGAACTTGATGAAGTTCAACAAGTAGAAAGCCCTGTTAGATATGTATGCCCTAGAAGCCAGAATTGGCTAATACTTGTAATACACTTCTAGGGGCAAAATTATAATTTTGATTATAAATAATAAAATAGGTTATTTTCTATCATAAATGTGTATTTAGTGTCTGTGATACATCCCTTGAGTTAATGGTAATAATAATTCATATTTTTAAGAGTTGAAAATTTAAGACATGAATTTTCATTATTAACTCATAAAATGCTCCTGACCATAGGATCATCACGAGGATGGTGATTGATCCGGAAGGTTGGTGTACGATCGCTTCTCTTTAGTAGATGAGTCTTGAGTCTACGGTGTGGAGACACCGGAGCGAGAGTACAGGTACTCGTTAGAGAACGAGGGCACTGAGCGTGACCACCTCGAGTAGTCATTAGGGAAGTCTACCTTCTCGTCAATGACTGACTCGATGCTGCAGTAGTGTGTCTGGTTCTTTGACCTGAGATGCATCGGCAGTTCACCTTGAGGGTGTTATAGTTTGACTACACCATTACTCGGTCTCCTAGCCATATGGAACCCTGAGGTGTATGTTGGCTATAGCATGTTCATTGTAGGAACTGGATTGCATCAAGATGGAATCTATCTACCTCGGTGGTAGAGGAGTAGCCCTATGATGATCATGAGAATCAAGTCCAGAAAGCCCATGGCCATGGTAGAGTGAAATAATAGAAAGAGTTTCTATTTAGATTTTCACATTGGACTCGAATCGAATGATTACATCATATGACAGAGACTAGGGTTTGACGAGTTCACCTTAACCCTAATCTGATCGGGGCTCAAGATAGAAGAACTTAATCACACAGGTAGCTGCACCAAGAGGTTCGCATTCAGCTCTGATGGGTTGCCACCATATACTGCTAGGTGTCACTGGTGGATTTTGGGAGCAATTAGAATGATTTAGATGATCGATCATTCTAGCTGTTCGAATCAGAAGAGTTCTGATCCATCGAAAGGAGTTTCGATGATGTCTATGATAGAGATCATGACATATCCCATTACCATACAGAACTGAACCTAACTGGGTCACACAAACAAGGGTTTGAATCTGGTGATCATCAATTGAACTGATCTAGTTCAATTGATCTGAATGAGATTCAATTAGGTTCAAGGAAATCGTGCTAGCACTCGATTGAACCTAACGTTCTTCTTTTACTATCATAAATAAGTTGTCCTGACTGAGCCAAAGGAGTTTGTGCTCAATCAGAGGCCTTCATATGGTCTGACTGGAGGTTGTCCAAGTCAGAATAGGTTGTCTTATTTGTAAGACATTTACCTGCCATTTTTGGTCACCTGCCATTTCTTGTTCTTTGACTTTGGTCAAAAGTCTACCTTTGACTGGTCAAACGTTGACCATTGACCCTTTGACTTTTGACCACATGTCATGCACCTATTGGAGAGCTGGTGGGGGCCTGTCCCCCTGCCAGAACCTGGCAAGGAGAAGGGCGCACGCCAAGGGTGGCGTGAGCCCAAGTAGGAGGCGCCTAGGAGTCCTTGTTGGACAAGGACTCCACCTCCCTTTTGGATTCCAATCAGAGTTCTACTAAGAATCCAGTTTGACTGGTCTTAGGCGCCCTCTAAGGAGGAATCCAGGGGTCTCTATTCCAACCAATCAGATTTAGATCTGATTTCACAAAGGGTTGTGATTGGTTGAGAGGAAGAGGAGTTGGATCACAAGAGGTCTATAAATAAGACCCTGCGCCCTAACCCTTAAGTAGAGAATCACCAATTAGTTCCACGCCCCAAGGCTGCCTCTCCCCTCCTTCTCCATGCCATAGTCTCTTCTCCCCTTGCTCTCCACGTCCAAAAGGAGTTTTGGACTTTAGGTTGGTGCGATTCAGATCAAGGAAAGGCGATCAAAAGCAAGAAGGCTGCGCTGCTGCAAAAGGACGACTGCAGATCTTCAAAAGAGTTTTGAAGATCCTCCAGATCAGATCCAGATCTGATTTTTGGAGGTGTGATAGAGAAGAAGAGGATCTCCAGATCCAACCCTGAGTGGATACCGGTAGAGGCCAGGCGCTTGCGTGGCTAAGATCCAGAACCTTCCGCTGCAATCAGGATCATCTACAGGGTAATAGGATTACCCAAATCAGGTAAATTAAATTTGATTTAATTTATCTTATTTTATTTTATTTATTAAAATAATAAGAATCAGATCTAAAATATATCAAGATCTGATTGAGATCAAGAGAAAAATTTTTGAAATATATCTCTTGATCTAATCAGATCTGGACGAACCTGGACCGGGAAATCAGGATTTCCCTTCAACTGGTATCAGAGCCATGGTTCTAAATTATTTAGATCTGATTTTAATTTTATTTTAATTAGAAAATAAAGTGATTTCAGATGTCACATGAGATGTGATCAGATCTGAAATCAGAAAAATTAAAATTAAATGATTTGGATCTAAGAACATGAAGATATGCATGACTAGTTCTAGAATAGAATAGTTCTATAGAATAGTTTTGCATGTCTTTGATTTAATCTGATTAAATCATATTTTAGATCTTCTTATTTACTATTTTTCTGATATTATAAGTGTTATAATAACATCTGATAAATAGCAAATAAAAATTATTTAATTTTAAATATCATATGAGATATGATTAGATGCATGTCTAGACTAGTTGTAGAATAGTTCTACATAATTGTCTAGATTAGAATTTATTTTGATTAGATCAATTTAAATCTAATTTTTTAGATTATTATGAGATAATTTAGATCTGAAAATATGCATGATTATGATACATGAGATGTATGCAAAATATGCCATGATTAGATCTACTTTATATATGAGATATATGATATAGATCTGATACTGTTTTGTAGTATTGAATGTTCCTGATTAAGGCGTTCCTCTTGGCCGTCCGGTCATAAGAACGAAGAAGGGTTTAAAGGCCTCTCTCTTCCCATTCGATGGGGTGTTCTTATGACGTGTAGGGGTGCTGCGTGTTCGTCCTTAATCAGAAACCCAAAACTTACTTTCTGCAAAACCCTAGATCCTGAAACCCTAGGATTTATTGTGCATATTTTGTTTATGAACCCAACTTAATTAAGAATTAAGTTTATGGAATATTAATTAGGTCTAAAATTGAGAATTTCAGATCTAAGACATATTCATAATACTGGGTTCGGGCTTGGGTAGCTCAATTAGGTCTAAGCGGTTGATCAAACCGAATCAAGAGTTGGTTAGATGGGATCAACAATGCTTAAATTGACCAGCCTAATAGGATTAAGTCTGGGTCAAGATCGAGTCACGATCAAGCAAGACCTAATTAGGCTCAGAGGTTAGAGTCTGGATTGTAGGCTAACCCAATTGGTTCTGACTCAACAATTTGGTGTCTAAGGTAAGTTTGGCACAGACGACCGACTGGTTTTTAATTGGAAGCTACTCGACCTGAATGCGTTCTTGTGCGAGTTAATGGCATATTCCTTCCACCGGTCTCACTTACCTGGCCATATCTGTTGACACAGTTCTGATCTGAGGTGGTCAATAATCCGAGCTAACCCATGCCACTAGGTTAGTCATAATTGTTATGACTAAGCCAAGTCTAGTTTAATGAGACCTGAATCAATTCTCCCTAAGAAAAGATTAAGTCCTGAGGTCTTCCACCATTGTAGATGTGCGGGCCCTTCCCGGGGTTGATTGTTCTCGGCTGGATACAGTGGCTCAGTTGCACCGGGAAGACGCAACCATGTCTATTAGGCATTGGATGCTATGGGCTGGAGGATGAGTTGGGCTCAATATTTCGGATACGGTGAGAGACCCAATTAGGAACCCAGTCTATGCAAATGGTGGGTCTGACTTAACTAAGGAGTGGATCAATATTCCGGATACGGTGAGATTCATGAATTAGAGACCAAGTTTGGGTGCACCATGATTAGAGAATCATTGAACAAGAGTTGTTCACTCATTGGCTAACCCATCACCAATAACTGTTAGGTGAGGTGATGAGTCAGTTGGTGAGACCGCACCACCCACTAGAAATCATTCAATCGTGGAGATTTTCGCATCTCTACAGAGGGAGTGTAGGGATCCGAGAAAATAGTGGGAGCTAATTTGTTTAAAAATAAAATCCCTAAACAAATTGGTCAAGTCAAAATTACAGTATCTAACTAGAATCTTTGACTCTCTACAGGAAAATGTCTGCGTCCAACCCACTGGCACGTATCCTAGACACACATAGACTGACTGGACCCAATTATAAAGATTGGCTCAGGAACTACAAAATTATTTTGGGTTCAGAGAAGTTAACACATGTTTTGGACCAGGACCCTCCCACCTTACCAGCTCGTCCATCCACTGAACAGAGAGCGTCTCTGGAAAAATGGATTGACGAAGACAATAAGGCCAGATACTACATGTTGGGCTCGATGTCTGATGAGCTCCAGCGCCAACATGAAGATATCGGGACTGCTCGCCAAATGTTGGCTCACCTGCAGGAGATGTTTGGTGAACAGAGTCGCGCAGCCAAATATCAAGTCACAAAATGACTTTTTAAGGCTAAGATGCGTGATGGGCAGTCAGTCCAAGATCACTGTCTGACAATGATCAAGGACATGGAAGAGCTTGAGAAGCTCGGTGTGAAGTTGGACTTGGATCTGCAGAACGATATTATTCTGCAATCCTTGACTGATGCATATGGGCAATTCATCATGAATTACCACATGCATAAACTTCAAAATTCCTTGGCCGAGTTGATGAATATGCTGGTTACCGCTGAGCTTTCTATGAAAGGTTCTAAAGGCTCAGTTCTTGCTATGGAACGGACTTCTTCCAAAAGAAAGTCTTATGGAAAGAAAAAGAAGTCTGTGAAAAAGCAAAAGGTGGAAGGATCAAAGAAGAAGAAGGCAGAACCGAAGAAAGAAGGTCGATGGCAAAGGAAAGTGTTTCCATTGCAACAGCGACGGCCATTGGAAGCGGAACTGCCCTACTTACCTGGCCACCCTGAAGAACAAGAAGGAAGGTCCTTCTGGAGGTATGCTCGTTATTGAGTCTAACCTTACGGTTTCTTCTGCATCCAGTTGGGTGCTTGACTCTGGTTCTAGTGCTCATCTGTGCACTTCTATGCAGGGTCTTGAGGATAGCAGGAGGCTGAGGGATGGAGACATGATCCTACGCGTCGGTAATGGAGCAAGAGTTGCTGCAGTAGCCGTGGGAACATACCCTCTTGCGATTACCATCTGGTTTAGACTTAGTTTTAAAAGACTGTTATTATGTGCCTGCAGCTAGCAGGAATTTGATTTCTGTTTCATGCTTAGCACAAGAAGGTTATGTGATCACCTTCTTTAAGGACCATTGTAACATTCTTTATGAAAGAAATAAAATTGCAAATGATTTCCTTGTTAATGGTCTTTATCAGTTGCATATTGATGTACCTATGTTTTAACTATCGAGCAAAACGTGAATGCCAAACGACCTAGGGATAGTCCAAACGACAGATATCTATGGCACCTGAGATTAGGTCATATAGCAGAAGATAGGATTAACAAATTGGAGAAAAATGGGCTATTGAGTCCATTGACTTTTGAGTCATATCCAACTTGTGAATCTTGTCTTCAAGGCAAAATGACTAAACTCCCTTTTGTTGGACATGGGGAGAGGGCCACAGATCTCCTTGCCCTAGTACATACTGATGTGTGCGGCCCATTTGATGTGCCGGCTAGAGGCAATTTTGTCTACTTCATTACCTTTACCGATGATCTGTCTAGGTATGGGTATGTGTATCTTATGAGACACAAGTCTGAAGCTTTTGAAAAGTTCAAAGAATTCAGACATGAAGTAGAAAAACAAACTGGAAAACCCATTAAGGTTCTTCGATCAGATCGAGGAGGTGAATACCTTAGCCGGGAATTCCTAGACTATCTTAAGGAAAATGGCATAGTCTCTCAATGGACTCCACCAGGAACACCTCAACTCAACGGGGTTTCAGAACGGAGAAATCGGACTCTATTGGATATGGTTCGATCCATGATGAGCTTCACAGACCTCCCTGATTTTCTTTGGGGACATTCATTATTAACTTCAATCTATTTACTGAATAGGGTTCCCTCTAAAACCGTTCCTACCACACCGTATGAGATATGGCACGGTAAGAAACCAAGTCTGAGTCATCTCAGAATTTGGGGTTGTCCGGCTCATGTCAAAAGACAACAAGCGGACAAGTTAGAGTTTAGGTCCTTTAGAGCTCGATTCATAGGATATCCTAAAGAGTCATTAGGATACTATTTCTACATTCCAGAAGACCACAATGTGATTGTGAGTCGACATGCCATATTTCTTGAAAAATAGTTTATTCAAGATAGCGGCATTGGAAAGCAGATTAAGCTTGATGAGAAAGTCTCACAAGCAGAACGAGCTAAGGACCAAGTGGAACCAAATCAGGTTGAGCCAATAAGAACACTACCTCCTCCACCTCGTAGATCGGAAAGAGTTTCCCGTCCCCCTGAAAGATACTTAGGTATTATTTCAGAGGATGTAGAGGAAATGTTCCTCATAGGTAATGGTGCTCATGGTGATGATCCCAAAACCTACAACGAGGCGATATCAGATATCGACTCCGAGAAATGGCTTGAGGCAATGAAGTCAGAAATTCGACTCGATGCACTCAAACCAAGTCTGGACCTTGGTAGATCCACCAGAAGGTATAGTACCTATTGGGTGTAAATGGATCTTCAAGAGAAAGATTGGTGCAGATGGGAATGTGGAGACATTCAAGGCTAGACTGGTGGCAAAAGGTTATAGTCAACGTGAAGGCATTGACTATCAGGATACCTTTTCCCCGGTAGCTATGCTAAAATCCATCCGCACATTGCTTGCCTGTTGCAGCCTATTTCGATTATGAAATATGGCAAATGGACGTGAAAACGGCATTCCTAAATGGATATCTTGAGGAAGATATCTATATGGAACAGCCGCTAGGTTTCACATCCAGTGATACTGATCACAAGGTTTGCAAGCTGCAAAGGTCCATATATGGACTTAAGCAAGCATCTCGGAGCTGGAACACTCGTTTCAATGATGTGATCAAAAAGTTTGGTTTCATCAAAAATGAAGAGGAACCATGTGTTTTCAAAAGGGTCAGTGGGAGCGCTGTTGTCTTCCTCGTATTGTACGTGGATGACATCCTCCTTATTGGGAATGATATTCCCATGTTGACATCAGTCAAGATGTGGTTGTCCAAGGAATTCTCCATGAAAGACCTAGGTGAAGCATCCTTTATTCTAGGAATTAAGGTCTATAGGGATAGACCGAATAGGATGCTAGGACTTTCACAGAAGATGTACATAGAGGAAGTACTAAAGAGGTTTAGTATGGAAAACTCTAAGAGGGGATTAATACCCTTCAGACATGGTATTCATCTTTCCAAGAAGATGTGCCCCAGCACACCTGAGGAAATAGAACGCATGAGCAAGATCCCTTATGCTTCTGCAATAGGGAGCCTCATGTATGCCATGCTATGTACACGACCTGATATAGCCCATGCTGTGAGTGTCACAAGCAGATATCAGTCAAATCCAGGTGAAGAACACTGGACTTCTGTGAAATGTATCCTTAAGTACTTGAGAAGAACTAAGGATATGATGTTGGTCTTTGGTAATGGAGAACTCCAAGTTCCAGGGATACACAGACTCGGACTTCATGTCTGATATAGATGATCGAAAGTCGACATCTGGAAGTCTGTTTGTGTGCAATGGTGGAGCTGTCAGCTGGAAGAGTTCCAAGCAAACTGTGATAGCAGATTCCACCATGGAAGCAGAATATATAGCTGCATCAGAGGCTGCAAAGGAAGCATTCTGGTACAAGAAGTTTGCTGCAGAAATTGGAGTAATGCCATCAGATGCCATTCCTCTTTACTGCGACAACAATGGCGCCATAGCCCTTGCTAAGGAGCCGAGGTCTCACCAGAAGTCCAAGCACATTGAGCGGCGATATCATCTCATCCGCGATTACCTTGAGAAAGGTTACGTTGAGGTCAAGAGAGTCAACTCCGCAGATAATGTGGCAGACCCACTTACAAAGCCGTTGGGCCAGCAGAAGATCGAAGCCCACCTTGAGAAGATGGGACTTAGACTTGTAGCCAATTGGCTTTAGGACAAGTGGGAGATTGTTAGATATATGTGCCCTAGAAGCCAGAATTGGCTGACACTTGTAATACACTTCTAGGGGCAAAATTATAATTTTGACTATAAATCAATAAAATGGGTTATTTTCTATCACATATGTGTATTTAGTGTCTGTGATACATCCTTTGAGTTAATGGTAATGATAATTCATATTTTCAAGAGTTGAAAATTTAAGACATGAATAATCATTATTAACTCATAAAATGCTCCCGACCATAGGATCATCACGAGGATGGTGATTGATCCGGAAGGTTGGTGTACGATCGCTTCTCTTTAGTAGATGAGTCTTGAGTCTACGGTGTGGAGACACCGGAGCGAGAGTACAGGTACTCGTTAGAGAACGAGGGCACTGAGCGTGACCACCTCGAGTAGTCATTAGGAAGTCTACCTTCTCGTCAATGACTGACTCGATGCTGCAGTAGTGTGTCTGGTTCTTTGACCTGAGATGCATCGGCAGTTCACCTTGAGGGTGTTATAGTTTGACTACACCATTACTCGGTCTCCTAGCCATATGGAACCCTGAGGTGTATGTTGGCTATAGCATGTTCATTGTAGGAACTGGATTGCATCAAGATGGGAATCTATCTACCTCGGTGGTAGAGGAGCAGCCCTATGATGATCATGAGAATCAAGTCCAGAAGCCCATGGCCATGGCAGAGTGAAATAATAGAAAGAGTTTCTATTTAGATTTTCACATTGGACTCGAATCGAATGATTACATCATATGACAGAGACTAGGGTTTGACGAGTTCACCTTAACCCTAATCTGATCGGGGCTCAAGATAGAAGAACTTAATCACACAGGTAGCTGCACCAAGAGGTTCGCATTTTCAGCTCTGATGGGTTGCCACCATATACTGCTAGGTGTCACTGGTGGATTTTGGGAGCAATTAGAATGATTTAGATGATCGATCATTCTAGCTGTTCGAATCAGAAGAGTTCTGATCCATCGAAAGGAGTTTCGATGATGTCTATGATAGAGATCATGACATATCCCATTACCATACAGAACTGAACCTAACTGGGTCACACAAACAAGGGTTTGAATCTGGTGATCATCAATTGAACTGATCTAGTTCAATTGATCTGAATGAGATTCAATTAGGTTCAAGGAAATCGTGCTAGCACTCGATTGAACCTAACGTTCTTCTTTTACTATCATAAATAAGTTGTCCTGACTGAGCCAAAGGAGTTTGTGCTCAATCAGAGGGCCTTCATATGGTCTGACTGGAGGTTGTCCAAGTCAGAAAAGGTTGTCTTATTTGTAAGATACATTACCTGCCATTTTTGGTCACCTGCCATTTCTTGTTCTTTGACTTTGGTCAAAAGTCTACCTTTGACTTTGGTCAAACGTTGACCATTGACACTTTGACTTTTGACCACATGTCATGCACCTATTGGAGAGCTGGTGGGGGCCTGTCCCCTTTGCCAGAACCTGGCAAGGAGAAGGGCGCACGCCAAGGGAAGGCGTGCAGCCCAAGATAGAGGCGCCTAGGAGTCCTTGTTGGACAGAGGACTCCTAGGTTCCTTTTGGAATTCCAACTTAGAGTTCTACCAAGAACTCAGCTTTGACCAATCTTAGGCAATCCACTCTAAGGAGGAATTAGAGGGGCTCTAATCTGAGGAGATCAGGGGATCTCTATTCCCACCAATCAGATTTAGATCTGATTTCACAAAGGGTTGTGATTGGTTGAGAGGAAGAGGAGTTGGATCACAGTAGAGTCTATAAATAAGACCCTATCGCCCAACCCTAAGCTTAGTAGAGAATCACCCATAGTCCACGCCCCAAGGCTGCCTCTCCCCTTCCTTCCTCCATGCCATCTTCTTCTCCCCTTGCTCTCCACGTCCAAAAGAGTTTTGGGCTTCAGTTTGGTGCGATTCAGATCAAGAGAAAGGCGATCAAAAGCAAGAAGGCTGCGCTGCTGCAAGAAGGACGACGATTGCTAGATCTTCAAAAGGAGTTTTGAAGATCCTCCAGATCAGATCCTAGATCTGATTATTTGGAGAGTGTGATAGAGAAGAAGAGGATCTCCAGATCCAACCCGAGTGGATACCGGTAGAGGCCAGGCGCTTGCATGGCTAGATCCAAAACCTTCCAGACAATCAGTAGGATCATCATACAGGGTAATCCGATTACCCAATAACAAGGTATAAAATTAAATTAGATTTAATTTATTTTTTATTTTTATTTATTAGATTTATAAAGTTAGATCTGAAATATCTCAAATCTAATTTGGATTCGAAAGAAAAATTTTTGAAATATCTCTCTTGATCCAATCAGATCTAAACAAACCCGATCCGAAAAATCTGAATTTTTCCTTCAAGTCCGACATAAAATATTGAACCTAAGTCGAATTTGATCAGAATAGATCCGAAGCCTAGTGAACCCATACCATTAAGGTGATCTGGTAGAGTACCACGCCATCCTGATAAATACTATGGATTCCTGATTCAAGAAGGTTATCCCATCAAACTCGATGAGAATGATGAGGACCTGATAACTTATATGGATGCGATGTAGAGATCCGACTCTGAGAAATGGCTAGAAGCCATGAGATCCAAAATGGATTCTATGAAGCTCAATGATGTATGGACATTAGTTGACCTACCTGAAGGAATTAAACCCATTGGGTGTAAATAGATCTTCGAAAGGAAGAGGGATGCAAATGAAAAGGTGGAGACCTATAAAGTCCATCTGCTTTTCAAGAGATATCATCAACGTTATGGTATTGACTATGATGAGATGTTCTCCCCTGTGGCAATGCTCAAATTTATTCGGATCATGCTTGCCTTTGCTATCCATCTAGACTATAAGATCTGATAGATGGATGTGAAGATAGCTTTCCTAAATGGAGAGCTGACCGAAGAGGTGTATATGATACAACCTGAAGGATTCACATCTATAGATAAGTCCAAGGTGTGTAAGTTTCAGATATTCATTTATGGATTGAAGCAGGCATCTCAGAGCTGGAGCATGCATTTTGATAAAGTGATCAAAACGTATGGCTTCGTTAAGAATGGAGAAGAACCCTGCATTTATAAATGGGCAAATGGTCTAGCAGTGGTATTCCTTATTTTGTACGTGGATGACATTTTCTTAATAAAAAATGATATCCCCATACTACAAGAAATAAAAGTTTGGTTGTCATCATAGTTCTTTATGAAGAACTTGGGTGAAGCATCCTACATACTGAGGATGAAGATCTATATGGATAGATCTAAAAGAATGCTTGGTATATCCCAGTCCACGTATATAGAAACTGTGCTGAAGAGGTTCAGTATGGAGAATTCCAAAAAAGGCTATCTTCTGATAGGCCAAGAAATTTTTCTCTCTAAGAAGGATTGTCTGACAACTCCTGAGGAGAGAGAGCATATGAGTAGAATTTCATATACTTCGACAGTGGAGTCTATTATGTATGCAATGACATGTACGAGACCAAACATGGCATACTCACTAGGAGTAGTGAGTAGATACCAGTCTGATCCTAGAGAAAATCACTGAAAGATGGTTAAAACTATTCTTAAGTATTTGAGAAATACTAAGGACCAATGGTTGGTTTATGGTGAGTCAGATCTGAAGCTTGTGGGATTTATAAACTTTAGCTTTCAATCTAATCATGATGATAGTAAAAGTGTGTCGGAATATATTTTTACTCTAAATGGTGGAGCCATCTGCTTGAAAAGTTTCAAGCAGCATATAGTGGCTGACTCTGTTTGCGAAGTAGAGTATATGGCAGCATCAGATGCAGCAAAGAAAGCTATGGCTGAGGAAGTTCATCACCGAACTTGAAGTAGCACTCTCTATTGATGGTCCAGTCCTACTCTACTGTGACAATACTGGCGCCATAGCTCAAGTGAAAGAATTGAAGGCACATCAATGGATGAAGCACATTCTATACCGCTTCCATCTGGTCTGAAAGATCATGGATCGAGATGATGTCGACCTTCAGAAGATCGATGGATAAGAGAACCTGACCGACCCCTTCACTAAAGCCCTGGCAATCAAGAAGTTGGACAACCATAAGTCAAAGATGGGTACTAGATACTATACCGAGTGGCTTTAGGACAAGTGAGAGTTGTTGAAAATTATGTCCCAAAGTCAATCATTAGCTTGTTGATGGTTGAGCTATTTTATAATTATAATTAATTTATTAATTAATAAAAATATTTTGACATCTTTTTCGTCATAATTTTATATCTTCTAATGAACTCTATTGTTGTGATGAAGTTCTTAAGACTGTTTAGTTTTGATAAAGAGAGAATTTATTGGTTAGTTCTTAAATTTATTCACGACCAAATGATAGGCTGTTAATTAAGACGACAACGTCTATCAAGCATAGGTCGCTGTATGCCATACAAGTTGGTTAAAGAGTGTGGAGATACTGGTATGGCATACAGATGAGATGTATGGGTACATCATCATTGAACGTGACCAACTTCAGAGCATTCTACTGTCAAGAATGTCTCTGATGGAAAACAGATATAAGTATTCTGTAGACCGGAGATCACCTTAGTAACTTGCAAGCAACTCACTGTGCTTTGGTATCCGACTAACTAAATTTCTAATTGAGCAACGGAAGGCTTCTAAGCATAGTCAAGTACTTGCGAAGTCAGAGTGTGATCAAGATGGAATTGACCACTTCAAGAGTTGGAGAAGAATGTATCACTATATTTCAATATAGCAAAACCTTGGTCAGGATAATCCATTAGATGGATTTGATATTTTGAAATACAATGTGGACAATCTGATCAGAGTTGACAGTTGAACTCTGATGTATCCTATGAGCATTGTGGTCAAGGGGATGAATTATATGGAAACTATATCCGCATGGGTTCTAAGGATGGTGTTCTATACCTTTCGATCTATCCAACCATTGGGTATCATTGCTAAATGGTCACTTTGATTGGTGCAAAAATTTATTTCTATGCTATAGGCTTAGGTTCGAATCTATGAGATCACACACATTAGAGCTTATGATCTGATCGGATGGTTGATCAATGATTAAGAATCATTTTAGAGTTAAACAATCAATACGATTGGTGTTTAACCTAGTGCAAGTGTTGCAGGAGGATCGATTAGCAATTAGATTATTAATTAGCTTAATTTGATTAAGCCAATAGTTTGAGATTAAGTCTAATTAAATATAATTTAATTAAATTTGGTTTGGGCTTGATTGGATCAAGTTCAATTGATTTATTGGATAAGCCAAGTGCAAGGAAGAACTGATCTTAGTCTAACTAGGACTCGAATTAACCCAATTTTATAATTTGATTAAAAAATAAATTAAAATTAAATCTAATTTAATTTAATTTAATTAAGTTCTTAAATGGGTTAGGGCCTAATTTAATTGGGTTGGTTTACTCTTGTTAAAAGATCTTGTTTGACCAAGTCAAAATAGGAGTCTTAGTATGACTAGGACTTCCTATCCTTGCGCCACATATTCCTCACGCCCCCACCCCTTTTTCTTTGAGTTTTACGTGAAGAATCTTCACACCCAAGGCTTCTCACTCACCTACCTTTCTCTCCCTCTCCCACTTATTTGGAATAAGTTATGGACATATCTTTTTGATGGTAAGTTGTTAAGAGTTTGAATTCTATATGATAGAATCCTAACAACTCAAAACTCCTTCCATATAATGCTGCCCCCTCTCCTTATTTTTCTCTCATATTCCATGGTGAGAAACATGATGTTTTGTGCACCCTCCCTTTCTAGTCCATGCCAATAATTATGGAGGAGGTGCCCTAACAACTTTCCATGTTTGGAGATTCCTAGTTTAGGATTTTGATCTAACTTGGATTCTTCTTTTTCTCTCTTTATTGGATGAATTTTATTTTGATTTTTTTATTAAAATATAGAGCTTTGGGAGAGGTTTGAGATGTGGCAAAAATTAGAGGAAGAGGGTCCTTGGGCCTGGGGGTTCCATAGGCACCAAACTAGGTGTCTAGGTGAGAGAAAAGAGAAGAAGAAAAGGATCTTCTTCTAAGGTTGTTTTATTTTCAATCTCTCCTCCTTTTTTTGAGTTTTTTTTCTGAGAGAGTCTCAGATCAATAAACTCTCATCTTTCTTCTCATATTTTGAAGAAGAAAGCATCAGATCGATCATCGAAGAAGAATCAGCATAGTACTAGCATGTTGTGCTGATTTGCTGCATTGGACTTCAGATCAGAGATCGTAGGCTCGTGTGGAAGACTCCTAGAGGTCGGATGTATGTGCAGCTTGTGACTTTATCCTCAAGCTTAGATCAGCAAGTTAGAACATCTAACTTGCTCAGGTAATAGATCTGATCTATAAACTTAATACCTGCATTTGATGTAGTGTAGATCTAGGTTGATTTGATCAACCTTTTTCTTTCTTATTTGATTTTAATTTTTGATTTAATATCATACCTTGATCATGTAATAGATATAATATCTAGGTGCTTACATATTTATTTAAATAAATATTTGATTTATTTAAGTCTTCCACTACAAGATCTTGAAAAAGTTTCAAGATCTACCTATGAAATCCTAGATCTAGTTCCTTCAGATGTGACCTAGCCTACAGTGCCATAAGTTGATATCAGATACACTATCTAATCTAGGATGCTTGTCAGTAGAATAGATTACATTAATAGATTGTGATAACATGTACACACCATTATTCAAATATCCAGAGAATATAGTAATACCATTCATAATGATATTACAAAATTCTTTCTTTATTAAAAATTCATAATTATGTTTGGCCAAAAGACCTACAGAAATAACATTCAAAAAGAAATTAAAACAAAAATGATAATTACTAAGAATAACTATATGAGACTCAAATACAAGTTTTAAGATTTTTAATGCTAGTACAGGAACTGATCTTCTATTTCTAACATTTAGGAACCTCTAACCTTGCTTGAATCTCCTGCTGACCTGCAACCCCTGCAACGAATTACAAATATGGTAAGGGCTACTAGTATCCAATACCCAGTCAACTTTATCAAAAATAAAGAAATTATAAGAAGTTATCATATAAATACCTTGCCTAGTAACAACTTGCTTCTTTCTTGGCCTGTTGGGGTCTAATAAGGTAATGTACTGAGGACAGTTCCTCTTCTAGTGCTTCCACTTCTTATAGAAGAAGCATTCAGCTTGACCCTTATCAGACTTGATCTTCTTGGTCTGGCCCTGTACAGATATCCCAGCCTGAACTTGCACCTTATTTGATTTCTTCTTCTTGTTCTTCTTTTCTTTCTTAAAGAATCGAGAACCAGAAGATGAACTTTCCACTAAGTTCACCAACTCCTTGTAGAGCTGGTGATCCTTCTCAAAGTTCTGAAGTAATCCCAGTAACCTGTGGTAGTTAACTTCAGGCTTTGTCATTCTATAATGAGTAAGAAATGGGAGATATGATTTGGGCAATGAGTTCAAAATCGCATCTTTTTCTAGTTGCTCATGCAAGAGAAATCCAAGCTTGCTCAAACATTCCATCAGCTCGATCATGTATAGATAATGATCAGTGACAGAAGGTCCATCCTTCATCTTGGCATTAAAGATGGTATAATTGATCTTGTGCCTCTCAACATCATCAGGTGTACCAAAAGACTCATTCAATACTTGAAACATGTCTTCTAGTTGAGCTGACTCAAACCTGTGATAGAACTCGTCGCTTATAACAGCCAACATAATGCAACGCACCATGATTCGATCATTGAGCCACTTCTGGTAAGTATCTCTGACCGTTCCACATGCATTGGATGCTGGCTCCTCAGGTGCTGGATTTATCAGTACATACAGAATCTATTCATGATCCAGGACTATCTTCAACTTTTGGTACCAGTTATCGAAGTTAGGTCCTACTAGCTTGTCATTATCCAATAATGATCAGAGCGAAAGGAAAGTGGCCATGTCTGTACAAAGGAAAATCAAAATCTAATTAGTAATTGATTCATTAAATCTAAAAATTTAGACTTTAATCAAAAGGTTCTCCTACTATTTTATTCGAATTGATAGTCTCTACCTTCAATTCGAGGAATTATCCTAATTTCTTAGTAGGTACTAAAATCTACATAGACTACACACAAGCCTAACTTTGGTTGGTCAACCAATGTACATATAAAGGTAGGTTCATTATCAATTATTTCTCTAAATAATTTTTAGTAATTTAATTTTGCCCCAGTCCCTAATCAGTAGGCTTTGGCCTCCACTGAAAAGATCCGGTTAGGTCCAACCATTAACACGACCATATTTGCTCCATCTAATCGATGAATAATTAAGCCCAACTTTGTTTGGTCAACCTAACCACCATTTAGATAGATGCGGTCAAGAAATCATATTATGAATAATAATTCATTAGCCAATAAGCACCAGGCCTTTGAGCCTCTAATGATTATCAAACTAATGGATCCATTATTATCCACTTAATGGGAAGCTATGATCTAGTTATCACCATAACTATTTCATTTTTAGGGACCTAATAATTTTAGAGGATTTAATTGATTTGATTTAAAGAAGATAGAGAGAACGAGCCAGCCAATTTTTTTCCTCCCACTGACTTCACCAAGTCAGATAAAAAAAAAGAACCTAATTCAAAACACATTAGGAGCACCTAAATTAGTCACACTGATTTACCTAATTGACATGGGTGAGCCTAAATCACTAAATGATCTAATCAAAATTTAATTCATCAGGATGGCCAGGTAAGTGAGATCAGTGAAAGGGATATGCCATTAACTATCAAAGACCAAATCAGTGTGAGTAACTCTCAATTAAAAATCACTAGTCAGACTGCCAAACTTACCTTAGACACCATTCGATTTATTAGTTTCAACTTGACCAACGTGGTAATTTGGGGTTTGACTACATAGCCTGGAATCAAGTCCATCTTGATTCTTGTTAAAGACATGGACTTAACTAGCTACAACTATTGTAATTGATCTAAAGAATTCTTGACCTAATCTAAGATAACTATTGATTAGATTTAGTCAATTCTCTAATTAAGTCCATTCTTTAATCTAACCTTAGGTCTAACCCAATTAATGGACCTAATTTCCACTAACCCATTAATCCAATGTGTTATGATTTTGTCTTAGGATCTTCAATTCACAATCCTAGATCCTAATCAATCAATTCTTAATTCTTAATTAAGTTTTGATCTAAGGGTTGGAGTTCAGCATTTCGAAAATAATTTTCATGTCCATAAAAGATTTTTGCAACATGATTCTATCAACCAGTTATATGTTTGATTCATAATCAATATGCACATATAACAAACATGAAAACTATTTCAGATCTAATCTAAACATGTTCATAAAATTAAAACTATTTCAATTCTAGTTAATCATAAATCAACTTAGATCAGATCTAATATATTTATGATGATAAAAATTAAATTAAAACTCTTTTAATTAGATCATAATTTTTTTTAGATTTAATCTAAAATTTTATGATTAAGATTTTAGATCCGCATGTACTAGGACAACCTCTCCACTGTATGGACTAAACCTTATAGTAGGACAATCTTACAGTGCATGCAATCTAAAATTTTATTTTTAGATTTAATCATCAGATTATAAATTAGATCTAATCTAAAAATATAATTTGATCATGCATAAATCATGTAATAAATTAACCTAGGCTCTGATACCAATTGTAAGAACCAATCTAGGGTTCAAGGGTTAGCTTTTGAAACTTTTTCAAAATTACAGCGGAAGAGATGAATTAATGACATTAAATCATAAATAATATAGCATAAAATTTTAGATATAAGATCCTACTACATGATTAATGCATGCTATTAAATTAAAAAATAAAATATCAAAAGAACTACATGTTGATCATATCAACAGCAGACTACTCTAGATCAAATATAGACATATAATAGGGAGATCAGATCATCCTAACCTTTAAATCTTGAGTTTATTAACTTGCTGATCCAGGCTTGAGATGGTTTCTCGAAGTAGCACATGTGTCCAACCTCTACGAGTTGTCCACACGAGTCCTCAATCATAGATCTAAAGTTTGGTGCCCAAAAATCAGCATAGTATGCTAGTACTATGCTGATCCTTTTTCGACGGTTGACCTGGATCTTTCTTCCTTCATGCTTGACTCTCCAACTTTCAGAAGTTGAGGAAGATGATTTGTGATGCTAAGACATCTCTCAAATACTCACAAAGATGGAGGAATAGGAGTGGAAGAAAAATCCTAGAAGAAGATCCTCTTCTTCTTCTTTCTTCTCTCACCAAAGCATCTTGATTGGTGCCTTTACAAAATCCCATGCCCTAGGCTTCTCTCTTAGATTTTTTATGCCCCAAATGATCTCTCTCGGATGTGTAATCTATGAAAAAATTAGGTCAAAATTCATTTTATAAATGGAGATATAGAGGAATCCTTGACTAGGTCAAATACCTAGTCAAGGGTTATCCAAATAGGGCTAGACTTGGGGCGCCCAATGCCCAACTCTTGGGCAACCCCGCGCCCCCCCCCCCCACCCCCACCCCCCTCTATTTTTTGTGTGGACCACCAAGGAATGTTGCAAAAAACCCCTCTTAAAAGCCACAAAATTAAGAGAGAAAAAATAGGGATGTGGGTGACACAAAATGGGAAGGAGTTTTGGTTTCTCAAAACTCTATCTCATAGAGTTTAAATCAACTCAAACACTTCTTTTGACTTGATCACAATATCTAAATACCATATTTAAGATAAAGAGAACAAGAAGGCATGCATGAACATCTAGAGAGAAATATTTTCATAAAAAAATCCAAAAAAAAATGGCGTGGGGAGGCTTGGGGCTAAGGTGGCACATGGAGATAGGAGTCCTAGTCTCACTAGGACTCCTAGTTTGAGACTAGGACTCCTAGTTTGACTTGGTCCAACTTGATTCTTGGATCAAATTAAATTAAGATTTAATTAATCTAATTAAATTAGATTTTAGTCAAACTAATAACCTAATTAAATTAGATTAAATTATATTTAATTTTAATTTAATTTTTTAATTAAATTAGAAATTAGATTGATATAAGTCCTAATTGAACTAGGACTAGTTCTTCCGTGCAATTTGCTCATCCAATAAATCAATTGAACTTGATCCAATCAAGCCCAAACTAAATCTAATTAAATTATATTTAATTAAACTTAATCTCAGTCCTCTGACTTAATCAAATTAAGTCAATTAGCAATTAAATTGCTAATCGATCCTCCTGTAATAATTGTACTAGGTCAAACACTAATCGTATTGAATGTTTAACCCTAGAACGATTCTTAATCATCGATCAACTATCCGATTAGATTGAGAACTCTTATATATATGACTCTATAGATCCAAACCTAAGTTGGTAGCATAGAAATAAATTTTTGTACCAATCAAATTGACCATCTAGCAATGGTACTTGATGGTCGGATAGGTCGAATATGTAGAATAACATCCTTAGAACCCATATGGATATAATTTTTGTATAATTCATCCCTTTGATCAAAATGCTCATAGGATACCTTAGAGTTTAACTATCAACCCTAATTTAGGTTATCTATATTATATTTCAAAATATTAAATCCATCTCATGGATTATCCTGACCAAGGTTTTTGCTATATTGAAATACAGTGATGCATTCTTCTCCAACTCTTGGAGTGGTCAATCCCATCTTGATCACTAACTGACTTTGTAAGTACTTGACTATGCCCAGAAATCTTTCATTACTGAATTAAAAATTCAATTAGTCCAATATCAAAGCACAGTGAGTTGCTTGCAAGCCACAATGATGATCTCAGATCTAAGGGACATTTATACATGTATCCCATCAAAGTAATTCTTGATAGCGTAACGCTCTAGAATTGATCACGTTAAATGATGATATACCCATACATCTCACTTGTATGCGATACCAGTATCTCCATTTTTTTGGTTAAGAGGACAACCAACCTATATGGCATACAACGACCTATACTCGATAAACACTATCATCCTAATTAACAGCATATCATTTCATCGTGAACAGTTTTAAGGACTAATCGATAAATCAACTCTTTATCTAAACTAAATAGTCCTAAGGACTTCATCATAACAATGAAGTTCATTAGAAGATGTATACCTTATGATGAAAATGCCAAAATAAAAATTTTATTTATTAATAAATTAATTATAATTATAAGATAACTTAACCATCAATAGACTGACGATTGGCTTTGGGACACATTACCCAACATCCCGGCACCAAGCCCAAACCACTGGATGCTCATTCCCTCTTCCTCTATCGATTGTTGATGCTACATCGCCACCTTCCAGCAGTCATCGCGATCGGCCATAGAGCTCCTAGACCTGATGAATCAAGTAGGAGCAGAGGCCTCAATCATCACCATCACCTCTACTGGCCAATCGCAAGCTACCATCGACCAACTAAGCCCCCTTCCCTTCAGCACCACCAACACCGCCTTTTTCATCGTCGCTGCCACCCCAAAGCTGGACCACCATCGCTATCGCCCTATCGCTGAACCATCATCATCGCCATCGCCCCGTCGATCGACTGAAGGCCGCCATCCCTCTTCCCTACCCTAGCCACCCACGGGAGACCCCGCCTGCTGAAGGAATCCACACGGTCTGTAGATCGCGTATAAATAGTAGTCTGTAGACCCCTCGACCTGTAGACTCGATCTACAGACCTAGAAAAAAATAGGGAACTTATCTCTTCTCTTCACCTGCATGCACCATGAGGTGAAAGATACAATTTTTTCATTAAAAATTATTGTTTAAAAAATTTTTAGTTAATTTAAAATTGCTTAGGCCCATATTTCTTTTACATATTTGCTGTTTCTTGCACCCAACACCTACATATTCAATCACTATACGAACCAAAAATATAGACATTAAGTTAAACTTTATAATTTTTACTGTGAGCATCATAATTAAAATTCTAAGTACATATAATATTTTAATTTTTTTTCTTATCATGGTATTGGTAATCTAAAAGATGCACAAACTATAATGAAAAATAAACTTGAAACTATCAAAAAAACCCAAACAGCTTTCTAAGAATCTTTAAACCAAATTTTCTAGTCATTAGACCAACTTCATACTAAAATTAGAAAGTTTCATGTTGATCAGATAAATAGCCATAAGGACATAACAAATCTCATAGATCAGAAGATAGAACACCAATTATCCCTAAGAGAGTCAAGAATAGGCAAACAACCTCTAGAAGATGATTTTTCTAGTAATCAATCTAGTTATCAATCTTCTTCATGAAATTTTAAATCTACTGGTAGCCAAAGTCATTTCATGTATGCTAACCAGGCATGTCCGATTTATATAATAGCCCCTCCGATTATCCATCATTCCATGAATAATTTTGAGAGTTCTCATTATCATAGAGGAGAAGAGTATAATAAAGAATATGAAGAATCAAAAGGTTGTGTTAATGTTATATAAGGTATAATCACTGCCCCTTCAGACTCTGAGGCTTGAAAATCCACTAGTATTTTTTACACATATGCACAATATGGGGATAAGGTATATAAACTTAGCATTGATGATGGTAGTTTGATGAATGTAGTATCTAAGTCTGCTGTTAATCGACTAAAGCTGAAACCTCAATCTCATTCTTAGTCTTATAGAGTTGCCTAGGTAGATAAAACATCTCTTTCAATTAGTGAATATTGTCTAGTGCCAATTCAAATAAAACTTATTCTACTGAGATTATGTGCAATGTTTTGCCCATGAAGGTTGCTAGCATCTTACTAGGCAGACCTTGGATTTATGATGTGAATGCTTATTATTTTAGAAAAAAAAATATCTATGTGTTTATGTATAATGACAAGAAAATTAAATTAAATCCTGCTAAGCCTAGCATATCCAAACCTACCAAAGAGGATAAGAACTCTCTTTAACCTCCTAATCAGAAAAGTTGTCACACTTTAACTCATAAAGAATTTAAAATAAAAAGTAGAGAATCTGAGATAATGTTAACTATTTTTCCCAGGAATGAGATTCAACTGATCTTAGACTCTCAAGATAACCCACCTCCTGAAATTGAATCATTGAAAGAAACATTTAAGGATATGACCCCTGAAGACATACCCAATGGCCTACTTCCATGCATGATATCCAACATACTATTGAACTAGTCCCAGGGTCAAAGATATCTAATCTTTTACATTATAGGTTAAATCCTAAGAAATGTGAAGAAAAGAGAAAACAAGTAGTAAAGAAGATCATAGTTTTAGTTGTTGATCGATTCTCCAAAATAGCACATTTCATTCCTTATCAAAAGAATTTTGATGCTTCTTTTATTGAAAAGTTGTTCTTTAAGAAAATTATTTGACTTCATGATTTGCCTTCTTCCATAATATCCGACCATAATATCAAATGTATGAGTTATTTCTAGAAAATTCTTTGGAAACTATTTAGAATAATTTTAAATTTTTTTCATCCTTTCATTCATAGATTAATGGTCAAACAGAGATTATAAATAGTAATCTTGGTAATTTATTTAGGTGTCTAGTTCGTAATAAACTTGGGACATACGAATTGTCATTGCCTACCATAGAATTTATCTATAATAATTCAGTAAATAAGTCTACTGATAAAAATTCTTTCAAAATTATTTATGGCTTCAATCCCTATCAATCTATTGAACTTGTTTTCTTACCTATAAATAATTATACTTCTGAGTCTGCCACTTCTTTTACTAAACATATTAGATAAAAGATTGCTATGAATACTGAAAAATATAAACTTATTGATAATGCTTACCATAGAATAATAAAATTTAACGAGGGTGACTATGTAAAAGTTCATATTCATCATAAACATTATCTTCAAAATTTATTTGAAAAGTTACATGCCCGAGCCATTGGTCTATTTCATACTCCTTGTAAACTTGGGCCTAATGCATATTTTATAAAATTATCTTTTGATTTAAAATTTAGTTTAATTTTTAATGTTGAGGATTTACTATCTTATCGAGGCACATTCGAGCCTCCTACCATGCATGCATGATAGTAGGGATTACACTCTATCTCCTCTAATGCTAGTTCCAATTCTTCTATCACTTTATTCAGCTTCATCAGATCGAATGGAGCGCATTATTACAAATGAGGTTGTTTCTTCTACTGATGGAGGATTTTAAAGATTTTTGATCAAATTGCAAGGACGTCTAGATTCAGATGCTACATGGATTCTCGAGAAAGAATTACGTCATGTGATCCAAAAATTTTAAATGAATGCATCAATTTCTCATCAGAGTCGAGTTCTTTCCAGCCAAGAGAGAATGATAGGAATCAGGGATTGCACATATATTCTAGAAGGAAGCATTGCTAAATCCTAATCCTAATTTATTTTTGTGAGCTTGATTTTTATGGATTTATTTAAGTTATTTTATTTTGTTAGAAATTTTAATTTTGTTAAGACTCTGTAACAAGAGTTCTATTAGGGTTCAAGTCAAGAATTAGACTTTTGTTAGGTTATGTTTTTTATTTTTCTATTTAAAGGCTCCACCTATGTGGAAAAAAGTAGACTTAAATGATTGATCAATTGAATTCCTGAATTCCAAGCTTTGAATTTTTTTTTTCTTCTTAATTTTATTTTTTTTGTTCTTCACTTATTTTTATTTTTCATTTTACATCACTCCTCTGAAATATGATAATTATGTTCAAGTTAATTTTAAATTTTGTATTTACTCCCCCTTGATGTGTGCCAATTGATTTTTGGGTTTTAAAATATACTTTTTCATATTTGGATCAATTAAATACTTCAAATTACACTCATTATACCTTTTATTCTCCAAATTATATTGATTATTCTTCTTGTTCTCCCGTATACTTTTTATTCTCCAAATTAGACTCATTATTCTTCTTATTCTCCCCCTTTTGGTCATTATCAAAAAGATAAATATTAGCATTTAAGAGCATTACACATTATACAAAAGAGACAATACATCACACACCATATATGGCATATGCATATGAAGGAAAATAGAGAGCTTCATTCATATATTTTAAAGAGTTAAATCATAATCATATAGCCAAAATAGGCATACATCAAAGATCAAAAAGGAGCTTATACAACAAGTACTAGGACAAAACATCTAAGCTCAAAGGTATGGAACTACATGTGGCCTAGTCTAAGGTGGGGTCTGGATGGGTAGAGGAGGATGGATCCATAGTTGCTGAAAAATGCTACCTGATACAAACATGCGCCATAGTACTCTCCACCAAGGAATGTGATCAGATATCTTAGTAATAACATGGCACACGATGTCCACAATCTGATCTTCCTCAAGGTGAACTGATACATGAGGCATTGGCTGAATAGATAGACCTGCAAGCCACAGCATAGGCTCAAGCATTGGCACGGGCTCTTTTTCATCATCAATTTTAACCCATTGTCCATTAACCTTTCTAAATCCCATCCTTTTCGAAGAGTTTTCATCACAAGTATCAAAATATTTCATTTCTTTAAAAGACTCACCCTCCATATCTATACCAAAATCTCTAAAAACTAGGATGAGGAACTTCCTATGAGGTAATGCAAGCCTGGCTCTCATCCTTGCTTCCTACATAACCTTAATCATTAAGGTAGAAAAATTGAATTGCTCTTTCTTCAAAATGTGATATAAGATCCCCACATCATTTCTAGTGATATAGTCAAAATGACCAATCCGGGGGATGAAAATTTTGTAGACTATATGTTGAAGCAGACGATGCTCAGTACTTAAGTGCTTGGCCAAAATTGCTTCAAAATCCATCGCATTCTCCCTACCAAATAGCAGATGCAACCCTTTGGCATGATCATCAAACCTCTCTGCCCTTACAATCAGTGCTCTCAGCAGCTATCCCAATTTCTCAACTGACAAATAAATCCTCATACCCTTCACTTTAGATTTCTAGTGATTTTGCACTGATTTTAGCATTCCAATAAAATTATCTCACCAAAATTAGGATAGGTAGGCTATTTTAATGAACAAAGGTACTCCCACCCTTGAAATTTTATACACTAACCAATCTCAAACCCTTGTTTCTCTAAGAATCCAAAGTCTATCTTTCTTTCTATAGTCACGACCCTTGAAGAAAATAGTATTACCTTTGAAGAAGAGGGTGTCAACTATGCTGGGAGCTGAACAAGGGCAAAAGGTAGAGTGAACCAAGGCAATGAGAATAGTGGAGCAGTAGTGGTCGAAGCAACTGAAGGAGGAGGAGAGAAAGGTGGAGGCATGGCTGGAGGAGCGGGAGACGGAGAGGACTAAGATGGCTCAAAGGTATTCAAACATCTCTTGGTTCCGGCGCTTTTGATTTTGAGTCCGTGGTGATGAGATGTTGGGATGCGTACAAAGCTTCTTCTTCCTTGGTGCCATGGATCCAAATTTGCTCGATTAAAGGAGGATTAAGGGTTCTAAGGTTTTGATTTTGGGTATTTCGGAGAGGAATTTGATGCTTTAGGATTTGAAGGTGGGACGGTTAAGAGAGGGTGAAAGAAAAATAATCATGGTCTCACAAAAAATTCTATTTTAAAAATAAGATTTCCAACCATGTAGTCAACTAAGATTAAGTACTTGGTCGACTAAGTCTGGGTCAACTAAGCTTTTTGACTTAGTTAACTTAGTCTAGCATAAAGCTGAATATTCAAGATTCAAGCCAAGAAAGATGCAATGAAATAGTCCTTTTCTAATGGAATTTAAACCTGGATGACTTAAGAAAATTCATCACATTGCAGAATCATTTCAACATGCAAATACATTCAATAATTTAACAATATGGATCAAATAAACCTAATTGCTTTCTCATGGAATAAAATCTTTCTTTATTCAAAGGTTTAGTAAAACTATCTATAATTTAATTTTTCAGTTGGCATAAATTCAAGAGTTATGTCATTGTTTCGCATATGATCTCTAATAAAATGATGTCTAACCTCTATATGTTTTATTCTTGAGTGTAATATTAAATTTTGAGTCAAATTTATGGGCACTAGTATTGTCATATCGAATAAGAATATTGTTACAAGTGATACCATAGTCCTCTGGATTATTGTTTGATCCATAATAGTTGAGCATAATAACTTTCAGCATGGTAATGTATTCGGCTTCCACCATAGACAAAGGCTACTAAGTTTTGTTTTTTATTAAATCATGAGACCGAATTCACTCCATAGAAATTGATACGTTCCTACTTGTACTCTTTCCTATCTAAGCAACAACTTGACAAAATGAAAATCAGTATATTCCAATTAAAGCTAATGAAGATTATTTTGAGTACCATAAGCCTATATCTTGAGTATTTATCAAATACTTAAAGATTCTTTTAAGTGCAGCTACATGTGATTTTTTAGGATTTGATTGATAACACGCACACATGCATACACTAAATATTATATCCAGTCTACTTATAGTCAAATAAAGTAAAGATCCTATCATACCTTGGGATCTACTGCTTTTTTCTTTTGGATCTTGATCAACCTTACAACTTATGCTCATAGGAGTGATACTTTCTCTAACATTTTCCATTCCTAAGTTTCTTAATATTTTCTTGATGTACTTATTTTGGATTGATAAAGATTCTCTCATTTGATTACTTGATTTAGAGTCCAAGAAAGAGATTTAACTATCCCATCATACTCATCTCGAACTCTTCTTGTATAAGATTAGTAAATTCTCTACACAAAATCTCATTAGTAGCTTCGAATACAATATCATTAACATATAGTTGCATGATTAATAAATCATTTGATTTTCTCTTAATGAACAATATTTTATCTACATTACCTCTTTTAAAATTATTGTTTAATAAAAATTTACTTAACCTATCATACCAAGCCCTAGGGGTTTGTTTTATTCCATATAATATTTTCTTAAGTTTATAAACATGATTAGACAATTCTTGATTTTCAAAACCTAGAAATTGTTCTACATAAACTTCCTTCTCAATTAATCCATTCAAGAAAGCACTTTTTACATCTATTTGAAAAAGTTTAAACTTGATAAAATAATCAAATGCTAAAAGTAATCTAATATCTTCAAGTCTAGCTACTGGTGCAAACGATTCATCAAAATCAATCCCTTCTTCTTAATTGTACCATTATGCAACCAATCTGGCTTTGTTTCTAATTATATTGCTCTTTTCATCAAGTTTATTTCTAAAGATCCATTTAGTATCAATTACTAGAAAATTTTTAGGTCATTCAACTAGTTTCTAAACTTTGTTTCTTTCAAATTAGTTTAACTTTTCTTGCATTGCTAATATCCAATTTAGATCCTTTTCAGCTTCAATTATATTCTTAGGTTCTAAATAAGATACAAATGCAACATGATTCATAGCTTTCCAAAGAGGTGATCTAGTCTTAACTCCATGAGATGGATCACCTATAATTAATTTCCTAAGATGATTGTGATCATACCTCCATTTCTTTGGTAGATTAGAAGTACCTTGTTCTTCTTAGGATTGTGACTCCATTTCTTCAACATCTTACTCTTTATCTTCTTTTTCTTGTGAGGGAGTATCTTCAAGTGTCATGTTTTTCAACTTCTTTTCAAGGTTATCTATATCCACATCAAGCTCTTCTTCTCTTGCTTTAAGAGAGTTAGTTTCATCAAAGATAACATGCATAGATTTCTCTACAACTAATATTCTTTTATTAAATACTCTATATGCTTTACTATTTATTGAATAGCCTAAAAAAATATCTTCATTTGATTTTGCATCAAATTTACCTAATTTATCTTTACTATTTATCAAAATAAAGCAACTACATTCCAAAACTTTGAAATATAAAATATTAGGTTTCTTTTCTTTATAAAGTTCATATAGAGTTTTCTTTAAGATAGGTCTTATTAATGCTCTATTTAGGACATAGCATGTGGTATTAATAACTTCTACCCAAAAATATTTTGGAAGGTTACTTTCACAAAGCATAGCCCGTGCCATTTCAGTTAAAGTTCTATTCTTTTTTCTACCATCCCATTTTGTTGGGATGTTCTAGGTGCTGAAAAATTATGATTGATTCTATTTTTATAACAAAAATTTTTAAATTTTTGATTTTTAAATTCCATACCATGATCACTTATATACAAAATATTGCATTCTTTCTCTTTTGTTATTTTGTTAAATAGATCAACAAATATATTAAAAGTATTATCTTTATGAGATAAAAATAAAATCTAAGTATATCTTAAAAAATTATAAATTATAATAAAATTATCTTTTTTCTCTAGGACTAACAGTTAAAATTGATCAAAACAAATCTAGATGAAGTAATTCTAGAGAACTAGTAGTTGAAATAATATTCTTGAATTTTAAAAAGAAAATTATTTGTTTACCAAGTTGACATGCTTTGCAAACTTTATTCTTTTCAAAATTTATTATAGATAAACCTTTTACTAAGTCAAACTTAATCAATCTAGCGAATGAATCCATGCTTGTATGATCTAGTCTATTATCCCAAATCCAACTAGATTTATTTATTTTAACATTCATAGCAACTAGATATTTAACGTTTTCATTTTTGAGTTCATCAAGATCAACAATATAAACATTGCCATATCTTTATTCTATGAACATAATGCTATCATCAAATGAACTAGTTACAATGCAATTAGATGATTTAAATAAAACATTGAAACCTCTATCACATAATTGATTAATGCTAAGTAAGTTATGAATTAAATCTTGAACTAATAAAATATTTTTTATACAAGCGAAGGATGTTATCAAGATATTATCGAGACCAATAATTTTGTCTTTATCATTATCTCCAAATATCACCATACCTGAAGGAAAATCCTGATTTTTCGATCCAGGTTCGTTCAGATCTGATTAGATCAAGAGATATATTTCAAAAATTTTCTCTTGATCTCAATCAGATCTTGATATATTTTAGATCTGATTCTTATTATTTTAATAAATAAAATAAAATAAGATAAATTAAATCAAATTTAATTTATCTGATTTGGGTAATCCTATTATCCTGTAGATGATCTTGATTGCAGCGGAAGGTTCTGGATCTTAGCCACGCAAGCGCCTGGCCTCTACCGGTATCCACTCGGGTTGGATCTGGAGATCCTCTTCTTCTCTATCACACCTCCAAAAATCAGATCTGGATCTGATCTGGAGGATCTTCAAAACTCTTTTGAAGATCTGCAGTCGTCCTTTTGCAGCAGCGCAGCCTTCTTGCTTTTGATCGCCTTTCCTTGATCTGAATCGCACCAAACCCAAAGTCCAAAACACCTTTTGGACGTGGAGAGCAAGGGGAGAAGAGACTATGGTGTGGAGAAGGAGGGGAGAGGCAGCCTTGGGGCGTGTCTAATAGCATTCACTTAGAATTAGGGTTGGGCGCAGGGTCTTATTTATAGACCTCTTGTGATCCAACTCCTCTTCCTCTCAACCAATCACAACCCTTTGTGAAATCAGATCTAAATCTGATTGGTTGGAATAGAGACCCCTGGATTCCTCCTTAGAGGGCGCCTAAGACCAGTCAAACTGGATTCTTAGTAGAACTCTGATTGGAATCCAAAAGGGAGGTGGAGTCCTTGTCCAACAAGGACTCCTAGGCGCCTCCTACTTGGGCTCACGCCACCCTTGGCGTGCGCCCTTCTCCTTGCCAGGTTCTGGCAGGGGGACAGGCCCCCACCAGCTCTCCAATAGGTGCATGACATGTGGTCAAAAGTCAAAGGGTGAATGGTCAACGTTTGACCAGTCAAAGGTAGACTTTTGACCAAAGTCAAAGAACAAGAAATGGCAGGTGACCAAAAATGGCAGGTAATGTCTTACAAATAAGACAACCTATTCTGACTTGGACAACCTCCAGTCAGACCATATGAAGGCCTCTGATTGAGCACAAACTCCTTTGGCTCAGTCAGGACAACTTATTTATGATAGTAAAAGAAGAACGTTAGGTTCAATCGAGTGCTAGCACGATTTCCTTGAACCTAATTGAATCTCATTCAGATCAATTGAACTAGATCAGTTCAATTGATGATCACCAGATTCAAACCCTTGTTTGTGTGACCCAGTTAGGTTCAGTTCTGTATGGTAATGGGATATGTCATGATCTCTATCATAGACATCATCGAAACTCCTTTCGATGGATCAGAACTCTTCTGATTCGAACAGCTAGAATGATCGATCATCTAAATCATTCTAATTGCTCCCAAAATCCACCAGTGACACCTAGCAGTATATGGTGGCAACCCATCAGAGCTGAATGCGAACCTCTTGGTGCAGCTACCTGTGTGATTAAGTTCTTCTATCTTGAGCCCCGATCAGATTAGGGTTAAGGTGAACTCGTCAAACCCTAGTCTCTGTCATATGATGTAATCATTCGATTCGAGTCCAATGTGAAAATCTAAATAGAAACTCTTTCTATTATTTCACTCTACCATGGCCATGGATTTCTGGACTTGATTCTCATGATCATCATAGGGCTACTCCTCTACCACCGAGGTAGATAGATTCCCATCTTGATGCAATCCAGTTCCTACAATGAACATGCTATAGCCAACATACACCTCAGGGTTCCATATGGCTAGGAGACCGAGTAATGGTGTAGTCAAACTATAACACCCTCAAGGTGAACTGCCGATGCATCTCAGGTCAAAGAACCAGACACACTACTGCAGCATCGAGTCAGTCATTGACGAGAAGGTAGACTTCCTAATGACTACTCGAGGTGGTCACGCTCAGTGCCCTCGTTCTCTAACGAGTACCTGTACTCTCGCTCCGGTGTCTCCACACCGTAGACTCAAGACTCATCTACTAAAGAGAAGCGATCGTACACCAACCTTCCGGATCAATCACCATCCTCGTGATGATCCTATGGTCGGGAGCTGTTTATGAGTTAATAATGATTATTCATGTCTTAAATTTTCAACTCTTGAAAATATGAATTATCATTACCATTAACTCAAAGGATGTATCACAGACACTAAATACACATGTGTGATAGAAAATAACCCATTTTATTAATTATAGTCAAAATTATAATTTTGCCCCTAGAAGTGTATTACAAGTGTCAGCCAATTCTGGCTTCTAGGGCACATATATCTAACAATCTCCCACTTGTCCTAAAGCCAATTGGCTACAAGTCTAAGTCCCATCTTCTCAAGGTGGGCTTCGATCTTCTGCTGGCCCAACGGCTTTGTAAGTGGGTCTGCCACATTATCTGCGGAGTTGACTCTCTTGACCTCAACGTAACCTTTCTCAAGGTAATCGCGGATGAGATGATATCGCCGCTCAATGTGCTTGGACTTCTGGTGAGACCTCGGCTCCTTAGCAAGGGCTATGGCGCCATTGTTGTCGCAGTAAAGAGGAATGGCATCTGATGGCATTACTCCAATTTCTGCAGCAAACTTCTTGTACCAGAATGCTTCCTTTGCAGCCTCTGATGCAGCTATATATTCTGCTTCCATGGTGGAATCTGCTATCACAGTTTGCTTGGAACTCTTCCAGCTGACAGCTCCACCATTGCACACAAACAGACTTCCAGATGTCGACTTTCGATCATCTATATCGGACATGAAGTCCGAGTCTGTGTATCCCTTGAACTTGGAGTTCTCCATTACCAAAGACCAACATCATATCCTTAGTTCTTCTCAAGTACTTAAGGATACATTTCACAGAAGTCCAGTGTTCTTCACCTGGATTTGACTGATATCTGCTTGTGACACTCACAGCATGGGCTATATCAGGTCGTGTACATAGCATGGCATACATGAGGCTCCCTATTGCAGAAGCATAAGGGATCTTGCTCATGCGTTCTATTTCCTCAGGTGTGCTGGGGCACATCTTCTTGGAAAGATGAATACCATGTCTGAAGGGTATTAATCCCCTCTTAGAGTTTTCCATACTAAACCTCTTTAGTACTTCCTCTATGTACATCTTCTGTGAAAGTCCTAGCATCCTATTCGGTCTATCCCTATAGACCTTAATTCCTAGAATAAAGGATGCTTCACCTAGGTCTTTCATGGAGAATTCCTTGGACAACCACATCTTGACTGATGTCAACATGGGAATATCATTCCCAATAAGGAGGATGTCATCCACGTACAATACGAGGAAGACAACAGCGCTCCCACTGACCCTTTTGAAAACACATGGTTCCTCTTCATTTTTGATGAAACCAAACTTTTTGATCACATCATTGAAACGAGTGTTCCAGCTCCGAGATGCTTGCTTAAGTCCATATATGGACCTTTGCAGCTTGCAAACCTTGTGATCAGTATCACTGGATGTGAAACCTAGCGGCTGTTCCATATAGATATCTTCCTCAAGATATCCATTTAGGAATGCCGTTTTCACGTCCATTTGCCATATTTCATAATCGAAATAGGCTGCAACAGCAAGCAATGTGCGGATGGATTTTAGCATAGCTACCGGGGAAAAGGTATCCTGATAGTCAATGCCTTCACGTTGACTATAACCTTTTGCCACCAGTCTAGCCTTGAATGTCTCCACATTCCCATCTGCACCAATCTTTCTCTTGAAGATCCATTTACACCCAATAGGTACTATACCTTCTGGTGGATCTACCAAGGTCCAGACTTGGTTTGAGTGCATCGAGTCAATTTCTGACTTCATTGCCTCAAGCCATTTCTCGGAGTCGATATCTGATATCGCCTCGTTGTAGGTTTTGGGATCATCACCATGAGCACCATTACCTATGAGGAACATTTCCTCTACGTCCTCTGAAATAATACCTAAGTATCTTTCAGGGGGACGGGAAACTCTTTCCGATCTACGAGGTGGAGGAGGTAGTGTTCTTATTGGCTCAACCTGATTTGGTTCCACTTGGTCCTTAGCTCGTTCTGCTTGTGAGACTTTCTCATCAAGCTTAATCTGCTTTCCAATGCCGCTATCTTGAATAAACTATTTTTCAAGAAATATGGCATGTCGACTCACAATCACATTGTGGTCTTCTGGAATGTAGAAATAGTATCCTAATGACTCTTTAGGATATCCTATGAATCGAGCTCTAAAGGACCTAAACTCTAACTTGTCCGCTTGTTGTCTTTTGACATAAGCCGGACAACCCCAAATTCTGAGATGACTCAGACTTGGTTTCTTACCGTGCCATATCTCATACGGTGTGGTAGGAACGGTTTTAGAGGGAACCCTATTCAGTAAATAGATTGAAGTTAATAATGAATGTCCCCAAAGAAAATCTGGGAGGTCTGTGAAGCTCATCATGGATCGAACCATATCCAATAGAGTCCGATTTCTCCATTCTGAAACCCCGTTGAGTTGAGGTGTTCCTGGTGGAGTCCATTGAGAGACTATGCCATTTTCCTTAAGATAGTCTAGGAATTCTCGGCTAAGGTATTCACCTCCTCGATCTGATCGAAGAACCTTAATGGGTTTTTCAGTTTGTTTTTCTACTTCATGTCTGAATTCTTTGAACTTTTCAAAGGCTTCAGACTTATGTCTCATAAGATACACATACCCATACCTAGACAGATCATCGGTAAAGGTAATGAAGTAGACAAAATTGCCTCTAGCCGGCACATCGAATGGGCCGCACACATCAGTATGTACTAGGGCAAGGAGATCTGTGGCCCTCTCCCCATGTCCAACAAAAGGGAGTTTAGTCATTTTGCCTTGAAGACAAGATTCACAAGTTGGATATGACTCAAAAGTCAATGGACTCAATAGCCCATTTTTCTCCAATTTGTTAATCCTATCTTCTGCTATATGACCTAATCTCAGGTGCCATAGATATCTGTCGTTTGGACTATCCCTAGGTCGTTTGGCATTCACGTTTTGCTCGATAGTTAAAACAGGTACATCAATATGCAACTGATAAAGACCATTAACAAGGAAATCATTTGCAATTTTATTTCTTTCATAAAGAATGTTACAATGGTCCTTAAAGAAGGTGATCACATAACCTTCTTGTGCTAAGCATGAAACAGAAATCAAATTCCT